>JANBXA010000256.1:0-95394 GCA_030556225.1 Cricetiscus sungorus
TATGTTAACTCACACACTTAGGAACACCTGATTTTGACAAAACATCTAAAATTATATAATTGGAGGAGGAAATCATCTTAAAGAAATGGTGCTGGCACAACTTCATGATAGTGTGTAGAAGACCCAAGATAGACCCATGTCTATAACCATGCACAAAACTCAAGTCCAAATGGATCAAAGAACTCAACATAAATCCAGCCACACTGAATCTCTTAGAAGAGAAAATGGGAGGTACCCTTGAACAAATTGGTGCAGGAGACCTCTTCCTGAAAACAATACCAGTACCACAGACACTGAGATCAACAATTAATTAATGGGACCTCCTCATACTGAGAAGCTTCTGTGAGACAAAGGACACAGTTGACAAAACGAAAGATCTGCCCACAGATTAAGAAAAGATCTTCACCAACCCCACATTGGACTGAGGCAAAACTCCAAGACATACAAAGAACTCAAGAAACTAGTCACCAAAACACCAAACCCCTATTAAAAAATGTGATACAGAACTGAAGAGAGAATTCTCAGTAGAGGAAATAAAAAGGCTGAAAGATACTTAAGAAAATTGTAGCATGCCTGTTTCCCACCAGCCTGCGCACTGCTAGTCTGGCTCGCCAGACCCAAATAACACTCAGAGACTATGTATATGATACAATCCTGTTGGCCAGTTACCATTTTTTTTTATGGGCTAGCTCTGTCTTATTTATTAACCCATTTCTACTTATCTAAGTATTTCCACGAGATCATCTTATCGAGGAGCCCCTGCAGACATCTTCTTTCTCCAAGCTTTCCATGCTGACTCCTCCTAACTACTTCCTCTTTCCTCCTTGTTGCTATCCCACCTATCTTGCTTTCTCATTGGCCACAGTGCTTTTTTAATTAACCATTATGAGAAACATATTTACAGAATAACATCTCCCATCAGAAAGTACTCAACATCCTTAGCTATCAGGGAAATGCAAATCAAAACAACTTTGAGAAACCAACTTACTCCTGCCAGAATGGCTAAAATTAGGAACACCAATGATAAATTATGCTTGAGAGAATGTGGAGAAAGGGGAACACTCCTACACTGCTGGTTAGAGAGTAAACTTGTTCAGTCATTTTGGAGATCAGTATGGCGGTTCCTCAGGGAATCAGTCTATCACAGGACACAGCAATCCTTCTCTTAGGCATATACCCTAATGATCCACGTCCATGCAACAAAGACATATTGTCAACTATGTTCATAACAGCATTATTTGTAATAGCAAGAATCTGGGAGCCATGTAGATGCCCCTCAACTGAAGTATGGATAAAGAATATGTAACACATTTACACATTGGAATACTACTATGTGGAAGAAAAACAATGGAATGTTGAAATTTGCAGGCAAGTGGATGGAACTTGAAGAATCCATGCTGAAATAGGTAACGCAGTTACAAAAAGAGGAACATGGTATGTCATCACCCAAAAATGAATTTTGGACCTAGAGCAAATGATTACCAGCCTATAATTCACACAGCCAGAGGAACTAGGATACAAGGTGAATTTTAAGAGATTCAAATGAGGACCCTCACAAAAAGGGGAAGGGAAATGTTCTCCAGAGCACATTGGGAGTGGGGCGGAGAGGGCAGTGAGTGGAGAGGGAATAGGAAAAAGAGAAGGGGAGGAGAGGAAAGCAGGTGTGACTATGACAATTGAGTCGGGAAGGAATAGAAGACAGGAGAGAGTGAGGGAAGGAGAGAGAGAGAAAGAGAGAGAGACACACACAGAGAGACAGAGAGTGACAGAGACAGAGAGAGGCACACAGAGAGAAAGAGAGAGAGAGAAAGAGAGAGAGAGAGCACATAAAAGATGGAGTCATTATATTGAAGAGAAATTTGAACCTAAATAAATGTCCAGAGACATACAAGACTGACTCCAACAAACAATTTAAGCATCAGTGGAGAATCTACCATAACTGCAGTTCCTTGATAAGGCAATTGATGCCTAACTTATCCACCATCATGGAGCTCTCATCTAGTAGCTGATGGAAACAGACCAGGCTGCAGAAACACATAGAGACAGCTGACATGTATAAGGAGAATCTCTTGGGACCCAGGCTAATAGCTGTGAATTCAACCTGGGACTAACTCAGACCCCTGAACATGGGTCTCAACTAGAAGTCCTGAGCAGTATAAGGGAACTTAGACAGTGGAACCAGTATGTATTCCTTGTGCACTAAAGGACCTTGTGGGCATGCCCGCCATGGAGGGATACTCCCTTAACCTAAAGACAGGAGAGAAGGCCTAATCCCTACTTCAAATGACTTGACAGATATAGGTGATCCCTCCTGGATGGCATCACCATATGTGTGGAGTGGTGGGGTGGTCGGGGTGCATGTGTGGCAGGAGAGAGGGAAAGAATGATGCTGAGAGAGGGAGAAGGAGAGTAAGGGAGAGAGAGGGAACTGCGATAGATAAAGTAAAATAAAAATAGAAAAAAAATAGAAAGAAATGTTCTACTGAAGGATTAACTTCTAAAATGTCTATGAGGATAGAAACGACCTGAGTGGATTGCCAAGATATTATCTCTCTGAGCAGGCGTTACTTGGGCATCTACGAAAACTATGACAACAGAATTAAGATAATGTGAAATTACCCCAATTCTAGAGGGAAAAATGCAATAGCAAAAGCAGTCAATTTAAATATACGGAGAATTTAATGTCTGACAGTCCCAGAGTCCACCTAAATAAAGCCCAAGCCAATGTCATATAAAGTTCTCATTAGAAATTGTAAGTATTTAATTCATATGACCAAAAACCTGGTCTGGTGGAGTTCATTATTTCACTGGCGAACAGTTAAAACTGACGTGTTCTTCACCATCATATGAAGACCATAAACTTCAGATCATTATGTAATATCAAATTCACTTAACATAACATACAAAGGATTATAGTTTACCAGTACAAACTAGGAAACAAGGAGGATTCACACAAGTTTTTTCACAGAAGGAGAAAGGAATAAGAACTCCTGAGCATATTGGGAGCTTGCCAGGAGCAGTGTGTGGAGAGAGAGCTAAAAGAAAGAGACGGGGAGGAGAGGAGATCATGGGGTATCAAGGGATCTTTATTCTTTGTTCCAGTTTATTTGATGTTCGGTATGCTTCATGTACTTTCATGGGCATGTCCTTCTTCAGTCTGGGAAAGTTTTCTTCAATGATTTTGTTGAATATGTTTTCTGCACCTTTTGAGCTGGAATTTTTCACCTTCTTTTATGCATATTTTTCTCAGGTTTGACCATTTCACAGTGTCCCCCATTTCTGGGAGGTTTTGTGTTCAGGACTTTTTCGATTTAAGATATCCTTTGATCATTGAATCTTTGTCCTGTTGTTTATATTAAGCATCTAAGATTCTCTCTTCCATCTCTTGTATTCTGTTGGTTATGCTTATATCTGTAGTTACTGATAGTTTGCCCAGTTGGTCTATTTACAACATTCCCTCAGTTTTTGTTTTCTTTATTGTCTCTATTTCAGTTTGAAGAATTGATATGTTTCCTTCACTTGTTTGATTGTTTTCTCTTGGGTTTCATTACTTTCTTTAAGATATTTGTTCATTTCTTCAAAATTGTGTTTGTTTTTTTTTTCCTTTTCTTTAACGGATTTTCTCATATCTTCTTTGAGGGCCTCTATCATTTTTATGTAGTTATTTTTTAAATCATTCTCTTCTGCTTCATCTGCATTGCTGTGTTACGTTCTAGTTGGTATAGAGTTCCTAGATTCTGGTAGTGTCAGGCTTGCCTTTCTATTGTTAGGTGTTTTCTTGTATTGCTCTCTTCCCATTGCATCTTCCAGTGGGCACAGGTGGAGTATCTCTCTCTCTCTCTCTCTCTCTCTCTCTCTCTCTCTCTCTCTCTCTCTCTCTCTCTCCTCTGCTCTCCCAGTGGGTGTATGTGTGGCAGAATTTCTATGTCTGTAGCTCTGGGAGGTCCAAGCTCTCTACAAGGTCTCTCCTCCCGCAGGGGCCTTGCAATGGTACTCAAAGATGAGGGTGGCTGGGACTCAGGATGATCTCTGGCAGAAGCCTGACAATGAAGGCTAAAATTCAGGCAGACAGGACTCAGGGTGGTCTGCATCAATAGGCAGGTCTAGTGTGCTCAGAGCAAATCCAGGAATTTCCCCGGAGGTGGAGGGATTATTGGATCCACCCTCGGGCCCAGTGCTAAACCACAGCTCCTTCACAGTGGGCTCAGTAGGGCACAAAGTGGAGGGAGGGCTAGTTCTGGACGGTATGGGTGTGGCTCAGAGTATTAGGACTGTTCTCTATGGGTACAGAATATAGTGGGGATCATGATTCAGGAAATAACCCAAGTAATTCACAGAGAAGGGTTTTAGGGGGATTCGACCTGAACTGGTTCCAGACTCAGCTTCAGCAAAGGTCCAGTGTTGGGGATCAAAGATCAAGCAGCAGGGGACTCAAGATGGTCTTGTGGGAATAGGCAGGTCTCTGGCAGAGGCCAGGCATTCCGGGGAAGGATAAGTGATGGGGGAAAATTGTAATAGCTTTGATAGTATGTATTTTCATAGTACTACATGAAAGGCAAGCTTTTGTGTTAGAAATGGTTTGGTGAAATATTGGGAGTTGGCAGTCTCGAGAGAAGACAGTGTCTAGGTATCAACTTCAGAATCATACATTTCTCTAGACAGACCATTCCCAGAATATCTAATGTTGTAAGTTCAAAATTCTGTGAAGGCCATGGGTTATTCTAGTCAATGGGCCACTACTTTCTTTAAAGATGTGAGAGGGTAAGGAACAAGGTTATTGCCAAAGCTTTAGGTGAAATCAACACTAAGTAGATGGTGTGTTGCTTACTATGAAATTTTAACTTGAATCCCTGGTACAAGAAGATGGTGAGACCACAGAATATGACTTAATTAAAATAATAAACACTAAAAATTGCTTATGGATGGTACTGGCTCCACATGGTCACATTTTGGTGTATCCTCATGAAATGGGATTGTGACCTGTTTCAGTTTTGTGAGATATCTTTACCTCACTGAGCCTAACAGCCAGCCAGCCTGCACTACGAATAAGAGTATGTACAGTAGATATTTCCTGACAGCTGGCCTAGACCAATAATAAGAGCATGCATAACAAATATTTCCTGACAACCAGCTTGGCTGTGCCAGAGGGCATTGACAATAGTAGCCAAGTCGGAGGAGGGATTACATGAACCTGTGGACAGTCACTATATAACACCTCAGTAGATGCCAGCTAGTGACTCACCTCTGGGACAAAATGGGGGGTATATAAGACATACCCCTTTCTTTAATAACCGAAGCTTATTGTTTATATAGTTCCTGGTACATGTGTCATTGATTGTACGCTTATTTTATCCTATTCCCAAGGGATATTCATAGGGAGCCTGGAGCAACCTTGCATGTCCAGCATTCAAGACTGTTGCATTCTGCATTTCAGCAGTTCTACAGGGAAGGAGACAGGCATTAGAAGATGACCCAGCAACTCATGTGTGATTTAACTATATTAATCCTCACATCTCATGCATAGTTCATGAGATTACTAAAATAAATTAACTATTCCCAGTCCTTCCAACTTTGTATCTCTAAGAATGTTTCTTTTACTTATAGTGCTGTGGAGGAAGGCTTCAGGATTAAAAACAGGGGAATGACAAAGATGTAACAATGAATTAATGGATGCAAGCCTTAAAATAAGTAACTTTAAATGCTCATAAGATTCTGTAGGCAACGTGTATGTTTCTATATTTGGAATGCCAACGAATCACAGTGAAAATTCCAAGTGTTCTCTAATAGCCATACATGATATTTACAGGAGTTACCCACTGGAACAATTATTATAATCATAAAATTATTAATGCTATTTTTTCTTTTTCTTTAGCTAAGACTTCATTCTATATGCCTGTCCAGGATACTCTGAAGTTCTGTAAATCTCCTACTTCATTCAGTCACCTAGAACCTCAGATCATGGAAATGAGTCACCACTTCCATCTCTGTATCAGCTTTTCAATTACAACTGAGATCCTAAATGGTGACTTCAAACCTGTGATGCCTTTAAAACTATATGAAACACAATTACTAACAATGAATCAAGAGTCCTCACCTAACATGATGAACACTCTTCCCTAACAGGCTCCATTCAAGCATGTCCTAATGAAAACTGGGAAAGCAACTCTTAAGCACACACAGAGGTATAATCTAGCTAGTCTACGGTCATGTGAAAAGAAAAGCCCTATAATTGTGCACAGCACACCCAGCAGACTGGCAACTTGTCTGACAATACCAGCTGTTGCCAAAGATGTTAAGCAACAGAACACTCGCACCTTGCTAGTGAGTGTCACACTGATAGGACTGTTTTTCCAAATACTTTGAGCAAGGCACAGTAATGCATACCTGTCATTCCAGGACTTGAGAGAGTAGACACAAGCAGACTAGAGACTCAAGGTCGTCCTTCGCTATACAAAGCTTGAGGCCAGCCTGGGGGACATGACAACCTCTCAAAAAAGAAGGAAAACTGGGCATCATCTAAATTAAAGATATATACCTCATGACCCAGTGACTTACTTCCTAGGACGCTGGGAAAATGCCCCTGTGTATTAGACATCTAAGAGGAGTATTGGTAGCTCTCTGACACCAACATCTCACACAAGATGCAACCAAATGTTCAGACACAGAATTTCCACATACAATTAGATATAATTCTCCACAGCATTAGAAGCCAACTTACAGGTAGCTGTAGAAACTAGGAAGAATGTAATATAAAGGTGAATAAACAAGACATAAAATATACACTGGTAGATAGATGTCAAACCCAATAAAACTTTATAAACATATACAGTCTAAGAATTTATAAACTGGTAGGAAAATAAAGATAAAAATACAACAGAAAACTGATTACCTTAGCATCTGAGGAGAAGAATGACAAGTTTTAGGATGAAGGTAAGTTCCACATGACAAGTAAGTACTGTTCCCACATACTCATTTTATAATTTGATATTTTGAACATCAGAATATTATAATTTTCTGTATGGATATTACTCATTTCATTTTTGGAAGTAAAAAATTAAAAATAAATAGACATTTTATTGTGCATTCCCTTTTATGTAGATATCTTGAGATAATTAAAAGACTTTTATTGAAAAAAAAACCTTTACAATGAATAAAACACAAAGAGGTGAACCCTATGACCATGCTGCCTGCTCATTTAACCTAAAATAACCCCATTTAAAACTAATTTGACAGCTATTAAAACTGATAGTAATAACCTGGTTTATGTCTTTTGTGCAATGAGATAAGTTTCTTGAGTAGAAGCCTTTTTACAGGGCGACAAATTGAATGATCCCGGCTGGCTGGGGAATCACAGCAGTGGGTTTACAGACAACTTTGGCTTGTAGAGACAGTTTGTTGTTCTCTGTTCAGAGTCATGTCCCTGACATTCATTTGAGCATGTAAAGATTGACCTTCAGGTAACAAATTCCTTTTGTCTGCTTTCTGGAGACATTACATAGATGTTAGATATGAAATGCCCTGTAAAAAAAAAAATGAAAAAAAAATAACAGTAGAGAGATGTAGAGATAATGGAATTAACAACCAGGAAGTCTGAATGATAAAAAATGGATCTTTGATTTTTTTTGTTGTTGTTGTTTTGTTTTGTTTTGTTTTTTGAGACAGTGTTACTCCTTGTAGATTCACCAGAGCTGGAACTAGCGTTTATAGAAAAATCTGGCTTTGAACTCACATAGTTGCACCTGCCTCTGCACCTGAGTAATGGGATTAAAGACCAATGCCACCACCAACTGGTAGCACATTTTGTCATTAAAATTTCTCAAATGTTTTGGTTCAAAAAAAAATTCTGTGAGGGTCTGTTAGAGACTGATGGGCTTTAATTTCTGGATATTGATTTGCATTTCCTAGAAAGCAGGACAATTTTTGTTTTTATTATTTATTTACTTACTTGTTGGGTTTGTTTGTGTACATACATATTATCCACTGGGCATGAGGTAGTCAGAAGACTATCTGTGGGGATTGGTTTTCTCCTCCCACCATAGGGGATAGACTCAAGTAGCCAGGCTTAGCAGCCAACACCCTTAGCTGCTGAGATATATCTGTGGTGTGGTGCCAAAACATTCTACATAGGCACAATACACTTGACAATAATGATGAACATTACTATACTACCTAACATAAAGAACTTACATAAATTTTCATCAAATATTCTTTCCAGGAAAATGAAAAGTGGTACTAGCAAGTCTTTGGCAACATTGAAACATCAGTACAGTACAGGTTAATTTGCCCTGTATTCTTTAATCAAACAAACAAAAGAAATAATCTTGTTTAGTACTAAGCCAACTCTCTTGTATCTCCTCAGAAACCTTGGTCACATGGACAGGGAAAGTTGGATTAACGCAAGCTGCAAGAGGCATACAAAGAATATTTCTATAACAAATATTCTACTGTAATATCTATGAATCTTAAATATAAAGAAAAACAGTTCCAGGGATACTTTTAACTATGCAATTCTTTCTTCAAATGGGACCTTTCTATGCCACTTCAAACTGACTACTCTTTTCAAGGGTTGATACTGGCTAAGTAAACTACCATTGAAACTGTACCAGTTAAACTTTCAATTTCTCCTCTGCCTCCTGAGCTGTTTCAAACTCCTCATCCCCATCAGACTCAAAATCTAAAATTAAGAAAACAATCATCTGTCATGACACATGTGCATGCGAAAGCAAAGTAAAATTTTTAAGCAAACACTATTCCATTTCTTTAAACATTCAAGAATTATGAAACTTACCACTTAAGTGCAATTGCATTACACTAGGTGGTGAGCATTAGAATATGGAAGTCCAGAGGTGGAGGACACACAATTAAAAAAGACAACAACTGAAAATAAGAGACTTTAACATTGATTTATGAATAATCAGACCCAATGAATCATTCATTTATTTTCTAATACAGTGAAGAGAGAAACAAAGACATCATCTTATTCTGTGATACTGTCACAATACATAGATAACAACTTTGTCAAATTCCTACTCATGGATGTTGACCCATAGAGAGGGACACTCATGAATTAAGAAATCACAGTATGTTCCAGAACCACACGGGAACTTTATTATCTAACTCACAACAAGAAGATGCCAAGCTGTAGTTATGCCAAGAAAAGAGGTATTATTTCTCAGAACCCTGTGAAAAATTATTAACACCTCACAGTAATGAGAGGAAAATGAAGGAGGTTGAAAGACATATTCTATGAAAACCAGGTATCTGTATAGATTATAAACCGTGGATCATTTTCTTCAAAGAATGGCATTCTTAGTAAGTAACTGGTATGCAGCATAACATTCTCTCCTAAAAGTCTCAGCTTCTGAAATGTGTCTGGATTCCATATTTGGCACGTCTACAGCATGTATCTTCTGCATTTTTTGAATAATTTCAATAAACTGACTGGTAATCTTATGGTTACTTCTTGTTAGCGCTCAACCTGTGTGTCAATCTGAGCTCTTGTAGGTCTGAAATGGACCTGATTAGTGCTGCTGACATTGCTGCCTCCCTTTATCTGGGAGCTAAGCAGCCACCTACAAGATTTGGCTCTGATGTGGCAGGTTTTCCTGCTTGCTGTTCTCCAGTCCAATTTTATTTTTCTAAAGTGTAATAAATTCTCTACTGTATTTGTGAGCTTATTTCTAACTTTGTTTGAATCTCTTGAGAGTGATGTAATATGTTGTTCTTTAATATAAAGCATAATGAAGAGAACATCAAAGAAATCAGTGAAGTCTTGTGTGTTTAGATGCAGGATTGGGAATAAACACAGGGAAATGGAAGTTCATGCTTCAAGGCAACTTGAACCACAACAGGAAAATCACCCATATGCCTCACAGTTTCCACAAACTTTTGTTCACACTATTGTCAGTATGAAGTGTACTTATACTATCAGTTTTTGTTTAATGGGACCTTTGGTTGTGTTTAACAAACACCTTTCCCCTCCATCACAGCGGATAGATTAAATTTATCTCCTCAACCAATATTCCAAGGAAAACCAAACAAGAAGACACTGGTAGAGAAATATAACAATAGATTTTTCTTTAACTTCACAAAGGCTTTTGCTCCCACTGATGGTTAAAGAATACATGTAGGGAATACACTGAGAGGAAATGAAGATGGGGAGAAATGGATGAAGCATGAGCTGTGCTGCTCATCTTACAAAAAGCTCTTCACAGTTTTCTGCCTGATCTTTATAACAGGTTAGTTCTTTGTGAGACATTCATTCAGCTCCAACAGCTAAAAGTTCATCCACAAATCCACTGTCTCCACTGGCATTCATCAGCTCAACCCTTATCTGAGTGAGAACTGGAAAGAGAAAACCATACAGAAACCATGAGAAACATGGCTGTACAAAGCACTCCTACACTGTAATGTACTTTTCCTAAAAATGTCTGCCTCCAATCAGAGGACAATATGTCAGTGCTACTTAAAATCAGCAAGGATGTTTTTCAGAAACATCACTTTTTACTAAGGTAATAAAATCAATTTTTTGAGACTGGAGTTAGATCATGTCATTATGTGTGTGTGCATGTGTGTGTGTGTGTGTGTGTGTGTGTGTGTGTGTGTGTGTGTGTGTTAACATGCTTTATTGCCATTTAAATATTCAAATTTATGCCATGTTTCTCAAAGAGAGTCACACTTGAATAAGATAAATTTTAGGTGTTTTTGTTGGAAAGTCTTTTTACTATTTTAACATTTAATGCCCACAGTAAAATTGTTCCAAGTGCTGGTAGGGAAAGACCTGTATTTGAAAATATTGCCATTAGAAATATAAACTAATTATTATAAATAATGCCTTTCTGTTACATTACGTTGTAAATACTGACATAGTAAGAAATAACTATGGTTTCAGATCTTTACCTAAGATCACCAATATATTTCTCCCCTGTCAACAATGACACCTCACCAGGTTCATTATTTCCAAGAGCTAATAACATTACCACATTAATTCAATAGACTATTATTGTGAAAATTTTCATTTCTTAAAAGGGATGGTGATAAAGAATATGTACTAGAAAGAATGTAAGGCAGCAAATCCAACACAATTCAGAGATAATATATGTAGTATTATCAGCTTCAATGTACTAATTTTATGTCTTCTGTGTCAATGAATAACTTTACTACTGGAAATGACAATCATATTTTAAGAACATAGAACATAGATTGCACTTGTAAAACTACACAGTGTTAAATGTTATTAGGCCCTTGTCTATAGCCTTTGTTCCAGTGTGGGGAGTGGCATCTAATATAATATGTCAGCAAATGAAAATTCTAACATGAGGATTGAAACAGCCAATTGTGAGCAAGTGTGCTTCAGGCAGTGAATCAGAGCACCCCAAAACCTTCACCATAAACATTCAAGGCACCACTGTACTTTATTGGGAGTTCTGTCTGGAATTAACCCCACCGTCTTAAAGTGGAGCTTTCTGAGCCTCAGTGCCACAAAACTCATTAACCACAGTTCCCAATGCAAAGGAACCGAAGCCTCTCCTTTAGGAACATTGTATTTTCCAGATGTCTCCTTACATATAAGTTGTTTGATATGACCCAAACACCAGATTTATTACTAAATTATCAATCAACAACTAAAAAATTACATAGACCATTTACGTGAAAATAAAATCACACTAAAAATGACCTTCAAAGTTATACTAGTCTTGAAGGCTTCTTTCATTTTCTTCAACTTCCTCCCTTTTTTAGTGTCCTCTCCCAAAGGTTCCTGTAGCTCTCTCACTTTTCCTGTATCAGAAAGCCTTTTCTCTATAATTACACTTGTTTTTCTGTTACAAAACTTTTCCTTTTCAATTTCCACTTGTTGATTCTCTGTTATAAAACTAGAATGTATTTCAGCTGCTTGGTTCTCTAACACTGCTATTCTCACAGTTAATGTGTATACATCTGAGTATATGTTGTCTCCTTCAAAGGGTTTACATTGTGTCTATCTGTCCTTCCAGGATCTGATGTTCTCTTATCCAGGAAGTATTCCTCTTACTGCTGAAAGTAGTCCAATTGCTTTTGAGTAACAATGGCTTCAGCAACTTTTGCTGACAGTTCTAGAGATTTTTCATCTTCTTTTGAAACATTTCTGTTTTTGACGGGCCTTGCCTCAGTGGTAGTAACTGTGTCTCTAGAATTGTGTAACCTTTGGTATTTGATTTAGGGCTCCAGCAGTAGCCAAATTTTTTGGATGCTTAGTAGAGTCCTGGGCAGAGACATCTTCTGTCTGCCGTGCATCTATCTGGAGCACATGAGCATCCATGCCAACACTTTACATAGCTACAGTGTGCAGTTGGTCCTGGTTCATGTTTTCTATTTAACGGCCTTAGTTCTTAAGTAAGGGTATGTTTGTGTAGGCCATTTCCTCATTAGCGGCTTCTAATTTTTGTTCTGAAGACTTTTCTTCAGCTCTACTGTTTCCAGTTGATACTGATTGTTTTCTGTATCTGGGTAATGGAATGAGATTTCTGTTGTCTTCAGATCAATGCTTCCCAACTCCTGCTGCCAATTTTCAATTGCTCCTTTGAGCTGCACTATTTCTTCCTCTTTGTTTTCCTTCACAGATCCCTGCTCACATATCAGACACTTGATTTGGGAATTGAGACCCTATATAACTTTATCTATTTCATTCATGGCTTAATATTTAATGAAAAAGGGTTCATATACAACATGTATTTCTTTTTGTAAATTGTTTTAAGGCACTACTTTATAGAGACGAGTATGTCCAATCCAACACACTATCTCTGACGTATGAATGCTCTGACGTATGAAGCAAAAAGACACCTCCTGTTCCTTAGCACTTTGCACGGGAAGTTTTGTTAGGTGTGAAAGTATTCAAACTGGAGTTGTTGATTTCCCAAATGAAAACAGTAACAGTATATCTTCTTGAAAAGAGTAAAGTACTAACACAGTGCAGAAAGCAGATGGCTCTCAAATGTACAAACCTATTCAACTCATTGTACAGAAGAAATTTTAGGATATTTAGTAAGCAAGCACTTCACTATCTGAGCCATGTCACAAGCCATGGTATAGGTTTTTAAAATTCAGTTGGTAAGGACAGGGGCTATTCATGCTTGTTGTGTAACCACAAGAAGCTGTGTTCAAAGTCCCAGCATACATATGAAACACTGGGCAGGGGCATGTGAGCCTGTGACTCCGGCTCCAAGAAATAGAAGCAGGCAGATTGCAAGAGCTCATTGGTCAACCAGACTCACTGAGGCACTAAGCTGTGCTGTGTGAAACCCTGCCTAAAGGCAATTAAGACAGATTGCACCAGAAAATACCCACTGTCCTGCTCTGGCCACTCTGTATGCAGGCATGGGTATACACATTTGCATACTCTGGTGCAAGCACCCAGGGAACTTCAACAAGAAAGGGAATATTATCATTAGTTTGTGGCTTGAATTTTAGTTACTGATTCAGATATGGTTCAGTGGGCCAGGGTTTTCACTGTTACTCCTGTCAAGCTGAGTGTTACAGCTGTGGCTCACATGGTGTAAGGAATAATGAATCCCACATGTTGCGCTCCGATCTCTAAAAGCATGATGAGGAATGAGTGGAAATTCCCTTTCCATCCACAAAATTAATCAATGTAGAAAAAGTGAAAAAGTGTTCCTTATATTAATTGTGACAAACAAATTTGAATTGGGGACACTTTGTTATCAGTTTCAAGTTGCTCTTGATGTTTCATAAGCTTTCATTTAACCAGTCAATTTTGTCATCCTTTTCTTGAATTAATTTGAAATTTCCCTAAACAACATGGGCTGATCATGACAAAACTGGGGATCATAGCCTTTAAGGAACAACTTCAGATGTTATTTCTTCCTAGGGACAAAAATAACTGTCAGAATTATATGGTCATTACATGACACTTTCAAAATATTTCTTTAAGTCAGATATATATATATATATATATATATGTATATATATGAAACAAACTTGCATATAATGACATAAAAATAACATGCTCTATTTCAGTACTTCTTTAAATATTTAGATAAACAATGTCACATATTTTCATTAATGATGACTTCAAATGTTTAGGCTGAGAAGCAAATAGCAAATAAATCCCATACAAATTCATTTGCCTACCAATGTTGGAACTAACAAATACTGATACAAATACAATGTATAAAAAAATGTGAATTATTTTCATGAGATAATTACCTTGAGTAATTTATTTTCTTGCTGGAGTTCTTGCAGTTTTTTGGTGAATCTTTCTCTGTATCGCTAACTGAATATGCAGCTCCCGAACCTCTTCTATCTTATTTTCCAGTTCTTTGCAATAGTGTTCTAATTGCTCTTTGGAATTCTTTATAACCAAAGTTACCCAAGAGGCGAATAAAGAAAGACAAAACCCAGATCATACCAATATTACTGTCAAACAGAAGAGTTTTATTTAATTTACAAAGATGTATGTTCAAGACATGTAAACGGTAATAAAGAAAAATACTTTTCTAAGCAGTGTTTGCCTGCTGAATTCCTAAATATGCTTAAAGTGCAGTTTTCTACTTTTGTTATTTGAGACAAGGATTTTTTGTGTAACCGTGGCTATTTTTGAAATTGCTATTTAGAGCAGGTTAGACTCAAACTCAGAGACACCTGCTTGCTTTTGCTTTCATGAGCAATGGAAATAAAGGTATATGCCTGGCCTCAGTCAATAAAAAAGATTTTTAAATAATTTTTGACTATGTGTATATGGATTTGACTGAGGGTAGTACCAACAATTTAACCAACTACCCTATAGCTACTTAACATATGTCTAAGAATGGGTTACCAGATGACTATTAAATTGATGACCAAAACTGCTGCATTAAAAGCAACTTAAGGGGCAGGAGCAGGACTGCGTGGCAGCTGGGACATTTAATTCTTGTTGCTGGCGTATTTTTTTTCGTGCCTAATTCCCCAGCAATGTAGAGACAAATGAATTCATGATGATATATTATTTATAATACTGTTGGCTGATGGCTTGGACTTCTTATTGCCTAACTCTCACTTAATTATTAACCCATCTCTGTTAATCTAAGTATTTCCATGTGGTCTTATCTTACCAGAGAGGTCTCTGGACATCTTAATACTTCCTCAGATTCATGGCTTCTCCTTGCCATGCATCTCTGCCTCCCTCCCCAGCATCCTGCTCTCCTGAACCCTGCCTACCTCTCTACTACTATTGGCTAACACAGAGCTTTATCCATCAACCCATAAGAGATAAATACATACGTAAGGACATTCCCCTTCAAAGAAGTTTATTTAATTGTGGGATACACAGAGGGAAGTAACTCCAGATTTCAAAATTTTTCTTCCACCTCACACCAGTACTGGGGTTTCAACAAAGGCTATCAAACAGAGTAGATAAACATTCTGAGACTTACTCTATGCGCATTACAATACTTTTTAAGATTAACAGGTACCTTACATTTAAATGACACTTATTTTGAAGTTTTGACATTAATAGGAAATAGAAAGAATCCACAGAATTTTACAAAATACATTGTTTTGCATTCAAGATACAAATAAATATAAGGAGGTCATACATCAAAAAGTTATAAACCTTATTACACTAATATTTATTTATTTAATTAATATTTATTGTCCCAATTATTTCTTATTTCCTTTAGCTAGGTGTTTAAAGATTATGGGCAGATACTTGAATACCTAAAACCACAAGAGTTCAGAAATAATACACATTTTGAGGAGTTAGAGTACATTGCCTCTTTGGGTTCCTCAACATAAAGGTCAGTACTTTAAATCATTAAGAGTACTTTCATTTTTATTTAAATAATGTCAAATGCAGAATTAGAACAAGATGAAATTTTGCAAAGAGTAATCTACTGCTATTTCAGTGTTAGAAAACTTAAGACATATAAATTAATTTGTTTAATTCTATTCTATACTTACACCTACAAATAAAAACAAACAAACAAAACAACAACAACAAAACAATTCTACTAATGCGATAACAAGTGAAGATCATTGGCTGATGTGGATGAATCATTTTGTACACTATAAAGGAGGAATCTACTGCCAATTCAGTGTTAGAAACGGTCAAAAATATAAACAAGTTTGTTTAATGTTATTCTAGGCTTACACCTAAAAATGAAAAATAGTTCTGCAGATGCTCTAACAAGCTGTAGTCAATGTTGGTGATAAGTACATACATCAAAAAGAAAATTAAAAAAGGAACTTGTAGAATTTTTACACAAACTGATGTGCCAAAACTGTATTGTCCTCTGGTATCTATAGAAAACATATTTTCTTAAACAATGTAATTTTTATTTGATAATATCAAAGCAAATAAGACCCAAAGCCTCTTAGTAAATAAACTTATCCATCTGTAACTATTAGCTTACCAACATTTCTGTTTTGCAAGAAAAACCCTCAATAAAATCAGGGAAAAAACAAGAACTTTAAAAAAAATATTGTTTTAGTATTTTACACAGTTCCCTCTTTCCGCCATCCTCCAATGACCCCATTAGACCCACCAGACACTCCCGAGGGAGGGTGATGCCTTCGATGAGTGATCACCAATGTCTAACAAGTCATTGGAAGTAGGGCCTTGATCTTTCCCCCTTGTCTCTCAGAAAGATTAATATATTCAAAAACAAAAATAGTTTGCTTCTTTACACTTATAAGCCTAGCCTTTAATAGCAAAGCCTTCCCTTCAGAGGGGGAAGGATAGAGAGGGAGAACAAGGAAAGAGAAATTGATAAAGGGAAACATTATAAGGTAAATAGAAACGTAGCACTAGGGACATTGCCAGGAATCCCTAAGGATGACTCCAGTGAAGAATCTAAGCAATAGTGGCAAGGCTACCATATTTGTTCTTCTCCTGTAAACAGGTTGATGAATATCCTAATTGACATGACAGGGCTTTCAGTCAGTAACTGATGGAAGCAGATACAAAGCTGCACAGCTAAGCACTGGGCTGAACTCTTGGGAGTCCAGCTGTACAGAGTGATAATATGAGCAAAGGGGTCAGGAGTATGTTGGGGAAACCCACAGAAACAGCTGGTAGGAGCTGACTCTAGTCTGACAGCTATGGAATGTATATAAGAACAAACCAGGCTCCCTGAATGTGGGAAGAACTGAGGGGTTTGGGCTGGCTACGGTTCTGCTGACAGTGAAATCAGTAATTATCCCTAGTGTGTGAACTGGCTTTTTGGAGTCCATTCCCTATACATTGCTCTGCCTAGATTCAGAAGACAGAGCCTATTCCTGCCATGAATGATGTGACAGACTTTGATGATTCCCATAGGAGGCCTTACCCTCTCTGAAGAGTTGATGGAGGTGAGTTGGTGGTGGGAATGGGAGGACAGAGGTGTGGTAGAGGGGACTGGGATTGGTATGTAAATATGTTTGTTAAATAAAGAAAAAAAAGAAATAAAAAAATAAACAATAATGAATTTGTAGAAAAGAAAAAGGACTTTGTTTCTTAAAGATACTCAACATTGTCTTGTGAAAAATCAAAATGTCTTTGGGCTCTGTGCTAAAACAAATGAAATAAGATAATGGCAACTATGAAACTCAGGTGTTAATAGCAAATTGAAATACATTTTCTTTGTCAATGAAGCTGTGTTCTGTTATAAAAATAAAGCAAACACAACAGAGAACTGCAAGATGAGAAATATCAGTTAAAAATCAAGGGTCACCCAAATGTTGAGGTGTGATTCTTCCACCTAACATCAGTTCATGCAACTGTGCACACACCTGCTCCAGGAGCTGCATCGACTGCAGTAATTTTCTTGAAATTTTCCTAAATTGTCTAGTACATTGCTATACTGAAGTATCCAACACACATATGTAATTCAGTTTATTAAACCCATGGAAATAGACAGGCTCATGGGAGTCTAAAATACATCAAATGCTTGTGACCTAAGTCACATTTGAAATATATTAGAGGTTGATATTATAAGCAATTCTAGAATGCCATCACCCTCAACAGCATAATACAATACAAGAGAGTATTAGAGGTTAAAGTCTTCAATAACATTTAATTATAACCTTATTCCATACAAACAACAGTTGTTTTCTCATTTTGAAGAAACTTCCTGAGACCCACTATATACTTTTAAATATTCAATAATCCAGTTAAAAATGAGTTAGAGATCTAAACAGAGAATTTTCAACAGAAGAGTCTCAAATGGCAGAAAGACACTTAAGTTTTTCAATAATTATTCAAAATCCAACTTCTAGATCTTTGTTTTTAATTTGGAAAGCTGATGGGAGATGTTATTCTGTAAATATTTTTCTCATATTGGTGAATGAATAAAGCTCTGTTGGCCAATAGGAAAGCAAGATAGGTGGGGCTAGGAGACTAGGAGGAAAGAGGACGGAGTAAAGAGGAGTCAACATGGAGAACCCTGAGAGGTAGAATGTTAGGTGCTCTGGCCGGTAAGTTGAGATTAGTAGAAATGGATTAATAAGTCAGACAGAGGTAGCCGATAAGGAATTAGTAAAAAGCCAACAGCCATATATCAAATACAGTGTCTCTGTGTGATATTGGGGGCTGGTGTGGTGGCAGGACCAGGCGGATGGCAGGGAAAACATACTTGCTACAAATGGCACCCAATGTGGCTAATAAAAACTTCCACTTAAAACTAAGACTAGCTTAAGAAATGTTTTAAAAACAGAAGAACAAAGACAAGCAAGGCTTCTTTTTAGCAAAGTTTTTCTGGATTGGACTCTGCTTTGCAAGAGTTAAGTAAAGATTTGCACTGCTCCTTTAATGGAGATTTCTAAAATTATCATAAGGGGCAAAAAACCACATTGCTTTTAAAGAGCTGTGCTAACAATTTATTGGTGTTTATGAGAGCTGACAATGAAGGTTTACAGTGTATTTTAAAATATATGTATGCTTGGGAGAGAAAAAGAATAAAATGGTTTTTAAAAAACAGAGTGTAGCTGATTGTGGTGGCAAACACTTTAATCCCAGCAATCAGGAGGCAAAAGCAAACAGATCTCTGTGATTTCAAAGTAAACCTGGTATGCAGAGTGAATTCCAAGACAGATAAAAGTTACACAGAGAAACCCTGTCTCAAAATATGAAAAAATAAAAGAGGAAGAAATAGAGTAATAAAAAATTCACATAAAGATGGAAACCACAAACTTTTATATTGTACACTGTTCTGTTATATTTACATTTTTTGACTACTGAGGAAAGAACAACTACTAATAAAAAAAATTGCTCCTGAATTAATCCAATTATACATTTTAAAAATGCTTTGACTCCAAAATTTAAGTCCAAGGACCAGTTACTGGGGAAAAGTATTTCTAATCCACAGAAAACTGAAAAGCTGTGGATTCCTTCCAGACTAATGTGGTTTGATCAAGCAAGACCCCCTGAAGCAACATCAATGGTACAAAGCAGCTTTGCAGACCACTACAGCCAGGATTTTCTCCATCTTCTTTGAATCCCCCATTACAGCGCCCCCTACCAGCAGAAAGTAGTTTAGAAAGAATGATGCACAAATTCCCAAATATTGTTTATAAACGTTTTCATTTAAGTGGGCTTATTTATAAATGGTAAATGACCACAACCAACTCTTTTTAAAGGTAAAAAGGGATTTATGGTATAGATATGAATACTTTGATTTGAAATGGATTTTCACTTATTAATACAAATTTAAGGTCAATTTTGTGATATGTATGTTACTCCAATTGTTTAGGTATTGTGTTTATATAGCTCATTAAAAATGTAATCTATAATTTAGTACAGATTATAGAGAGTTACCTATAATAGTCAAATGAGATAAAATTTCTAGATATACAGAGATGTATTTGAGATGGATGGGCATTCTTCATACCTTTCAAAGACCTACAAAATATGGCAGTTAAAATGATTTCAGGATTTCCTTGACCAAGAGACATAGCTGCTCCTAGCAATACAACCTGCATCAGAAAGGAATATGGACATAGAAGAAAAACATGATGAAGCTTGCTTCTAATATGGCAAGACCAGCCATTGGGACAAGATACTGCTCTTGTCTAGACTGTTTGACATTATGCTGTATAAACTGAAAGTGCAGGACCCACACAAAAGTGACTACTGATACAAGGTGGAGAGTGCTACAGGATTCCTGCTTCAAAGAAGGGTCTGCCAAACAGTCTACAAGACACAGAGAATAGTGACTGCAAAATTGTCAATACAGAAGGACATTTTAAAGTTTCCTGCTTTGCTGAGGAGTCTGCCAGACACACTATGGCCTATGGGCTGAAGATGGAAGATTACAGAAGAACTTTGGGAGACTGACCAGACAGTGAGTTGTCTCTGTCATTTTTAGAGTTTATGTATTATCCTTCTTTAGTCTTTGAAGGAGTTGAAAACAGATAGATATGGTTGTAGTTTTCCTTGTTTAGGATTAAAGATAATGTATATATAAAACTTTAGACTCATGAAGATAGGATAGATAATGAAATATTTTCTTTAAATCTTGCTAAATGATAATGGACTAAATACTGCTAACTGTGATTCTTATTTGAAAAGTGTAGTGTCGTATATTTTGCTATGCTAAGGTTAAAACCCTTCCTTCTATTTTAGACAGAAAATAGGAGATGATGGCCGATATTATTCTGTAAATATGTTTCTCATACTGGTTAACGAATAAAGCACTCTTGGCTAATAGGAAAGCAATATAGGCGGGGCTAGGAGATGAGGAGGATAGAGGAAGGAGTAAGGAGGAGTAAACATGGAAAGCCAAGAGAGATAGAATGCCAGCCCCACTGGCCAGTAAGATGAGACCATATGGAAATACTTAGATTAGTAGAAATGGATTAATAATTAAGACAGAGCTAGCCGATAAGGAATTAGTAACTGCACAAGAGCTTTATATCAAATACAGAATCTCTGTGTGATATTTGGGGCTGGCATGGTGGTGGCACCAGGTGGCTGTCAGGAAAACAACTACTTACAGAAAGACCTTCTTCATGACTGGAGAGGAGTGGGCTTCGCAACTGCTCCAGTTTGAATTCTTGGGATTATGACCATGTTTAGTATTTCATTCTTTCTTTTTTTTAGCATACCAGATTTCATTTCACAATTTCTAACTTATGATTCATGTTTAATCTCATGGTACTCCTGGGTTTCACATACAACAGATCTCAGCTTTCAATTCTCCCACTGTCTAGTGGAATTTATATGCATCGTTTCGTTTCCATTACTACTCTGCTATTTTTTCTCAATCTCTGTTGATCTGTTTTTTAAAATGTTGAATTCTACTAAAAGATCAGTAAACTTACATTGAAATGCATGGTTTTCTCTCTGACCTATGCAGAGCTCCTTTTGAGAAAGAGTGTCATGCAATTTTATATTCTGTCCATTTAACATCACATTCCATAAGTCAATTTGCTTTCTACACTCTTTACACATGGCACATACAAACTGTATGTACATACAATACAGAAGTAGACTCCCTTTCACTTTTATGGTGGGATTTAAATCCTCAAACTGAGATTTGTGTTGTTTTATTAATTCTTTTTTCATTGGCATTATTTCCTTTCCATGCATTACAATTAGCTCCACTTGGAGGTGGTGTAATTTCCTCTCTGTTTCTCTCAGTACTCTGCTCTATGCCAATGTCTATACAGTTAACTTGGTAACATCGTTTCGGAAGGTCTTCAACTGTCTCCTTGCTTTGGGACTCTTGGTTTTTTCTGTAAGCTGTACTATTTTCAGTGCACTAAAAGCAGCAAATGGATTCAGAGTAAGTGTTGATTTCTCTTGAATTGTGAAAAAGTTTATAATTCATTTCCAAAAAACCAATAAACTTTGTTGTATTCATAATACTTACATGCTGGAATTTAATTTGTAATTTCTCACTTTGTTCTCTCAATTGGAAACACTCTTTCATCATTTCATCTGTCTCTTTTCTTCACTGCTGAAAATGAGAAGTTTGCTTTATAATGATGTTCCCCTATCGATTACTGGTAGCTTCAAATGCACCTGTCTTACAGGAATGATTAAGTGAATTCCCAATACCTACTTGACACAGTTAAATTTTGAAAGTGCAAATATTGCAGCTGTGATCTGCAATCCTTATTTTAAATGGGCTTTGTTGAGGCTACCCATGTACAAGAAAAACTACTATGAAATAACCAAAGGTGTCATTGCAAACCCCATGTGTAAAGACCTCACACACACTACCATTCGCATGTGTAATAAAGCAAAGTCATAGGGGGTGAATGTACTTTCTGCAAGACTTCAGTCCCTTATTCTTTCCAGTTGTTGAGTTAATTCTTCAATCTCGTGCTGTTTGCCAGCCAATTCATTGTCCATCATCTTGTCATAGGTGTGAGTGCACTGAGCTCCTTGATCAAAATGCAAATTTCAAATTCTAATTCTTCTTCATTAATCGATCCACAGTTTTTAATACTTTAGTACTAGCAATATTCCTCAGGGAGAGGGATGAAACATAAAATTCCTCAGCAAAGTCCATTTTAAAACATTCCAACCCCCTGCATTTTCATTAGTACAGAAACCTGCTTTGTTAGTAATAAGATATATATGGTAAAAGCATAAAAATGACTTCTGCACTATAAAAAAGAGATAGCTGGTTTATTAATCATGAAAAACACATAAACGCATAGACATACATGCAGAAAAGCCTTGTTAGTAAGCTGGGTAACTTCCCACAGTAGAAAACATTAGTATCATATTTCATTTAAATACTATATATTCTTAATAAATGTATCATTATACATTTATAAATATCCTGAAAAGTATATCCTAAATAAAATCAGGCAATGTTGATTTTGTCACAAAACAGCAGCCATTTATCTGTATAATAAGAATTTCTTAATTTGTTTGTTATAATCTTAAGCTGAATGTAATTTACCTAACAACTGTATTTCACTGTGCATGGGGACCACAAATTCAGCTACACTCATTGGCCAGCCTACCAACAGGATCCTCTGTCTCTGCCTCCCCAGTGCAGGAAACATAAGCACACACATTTTCATACTTTGTACATGGGTGCTAGGTATCCAAGCTCATGCTTGTATGGCAAGCAGTTTACTCATCAAACAGACATATAATGCGTGCAAATGTTATCATTCCTCAAACACCTGCGGGATTAAATGCAACTTCTTGTATCCAATCAACACTAAATTCACTCATGCTGCGTCTCCATTTGAGTGGTAATTAGACAGGCAATGGACTGTGATGCCTTTCATTGTATGTATGTGAAGTCATAGTTCAATATAAGGTGTGTATTTCAATGAATATCCATCTTAATATTTTGAGACAGGGAGCTGGAGATGGAAACTGGAACCCAGTGGTTCAGGAAGACTGGCTGAGAAAAAGCCTCAGGGATCCTCCTGTCTTGACTTCCCCAGTGCTGTGATTTCAGAAACTAACAATCACCCCTGGATTTACCGTGGGTGCTGAGGAACCAAATCGAGGACCTCATGCTTGAATAGCAAGTACTTTAGAGCTACACGATCTCATCAGCCCCTGAAAAGGCTTTTTCATCACCTCTTTGGCTTTCCTCTTCTCTATGTCTGTCTGCTATTCTCTAAGATGAAAGAACAATTACTTTGATAGCTCAGCCAACAGGCTACTATAGTTGACAGGCACAGTAAATGATCCCCAGTGGAAGGCTCTTTAGAACACTCTTCACCATCATGTTTCAGGTCCACAATTGCCTTCTCTGCTGCCAGTGAACATGGTAAATGCTGAAAGCCATTTGTATAATCATAGAAATGTTTGTACCAACCTAAAGAGTTTCCATAAATGATTTAGCACCACACTTGGCATTGGTTGCCAAACTCTTTAGTATATTTACCTTGGTAACAGCCATGCCTGTCTCCTCCAAGTTCAGAGGAAAGAAGTCTGGAAATGAGACAGTTCTTAACCACAGTTCAAACTGGAAATACCTGCCAGGATCTGATTGATAGCAACTCTGACTAAGATGTCAGAAGTATTAGAGCTATATGAGTGAAGGAAAGATCCCTGTTCAGATAAGACAGTGATGATCATCAAACATGTAAAATGCGCAGTTACTCAAAGGTCTCCATCTCATGCATTGCAGCATTCACTGGCTCAGGCATACTGAAAAGGCTGCAAGAACTAGAAGGGATTGTCCTGCTTTATTAACATAGAGCAATCTTCTTTATCCTTTCTCACTGACTCTGGTTACAGTGCACTTCATCAGATATGAGTACACATATTCTGTGGTTTTTAAGCTTCCTCTTAGCTGAGATGGACTCTGATATATTCCCTTTCAGTCCACTGTGTTTTTGCCACTGAGAAATATTTCTCACAGACAACAAACTTTTTTGTCTTGTTTATTTTTTTCAGCCAGCAAATTTTGTCTTTCAATTGGAAAATAGAGGTTTTTTACAATTAGTGCTATTGTATTCATTAATTTCCTGTTTCCTCTAACACTACTGATGGCTTTTTGATTTCAAACTTTCTTGGTTTGGTTTGTTTTTTTTGTATCTGCCAATCCCCAAATTCCATTTAGGTGTTTGTTGATTTGCCAGGTAAGACAAAGGTCTACTTACTGTATTATCCTCAGGATGGCAGCTGATCGGACTTGAAACAAGGTCTCTCACTGCCATGATCACTAAGTAGGTGAGACTAGTTGAGCACTGAGCCCCAGGAATTTTTCTCTCTCCCTACTCATGGGTTTATGAGTGTAAGCTAGCATTCTAAGCATTTAATAGGATTTTCAGGAACTGAACTCAGGTTCCCAGCCCGAGGTGTTCTTTTCTATATCAAAAGACTTCTGTGACATATTCCCTTTATGACAATTAACTACACATTATATAATAAAATCTGGCACCAAAATTAAACAGAATAGCTGAGCTGTGAAGCATGGTTTTAATCCCACCAATAGGGAGGTAGAGGACAGTGGAAATTTGTGAGTTCAAGGCCAGCAATTCCAGCAAAGTTCAGCTATGCCAGAATTACTCAGATAATTCCTGTCCCATAACAACCACCCCTGCTACAAGCTGCAAGATCACACAGAAATCATACAGCCATAATATCATGAGACAACCCAGGATAATTTCATTCAATACTGTTAGATTAAAGCATTGCCAAAATTGTATTTTGCGTTATAATCTTATGAAGAAAAGTGGGTGTTTCTTGCTATAGATTCTCCATGTAGCCTCTTCCTTTCTGTAACATATTTGGATTTACTTCCAACAGTTTAACACTATCTCATCGTTAACTGGGAAAAATTTCTCTGATGCTTTTGTAGTTTACCAATTGCCTTCCTTAGCTATGTGAGACCAGTTTCACACAAACAGGTTCTTGTTTCATTCTCCACTGTAATTTTAGAGATCTGCCTTTCTGCAGTTATCATTATGACAGGCACTTGGTCAGTATTTATGGCCCTGTCAAAAGCACTCCATCTAAGATATTCCCAGATATACAAGGACATAGATTTTCTACACTCTCAAAGCTGTTGATTCATAGATGCTACTAGATGAATAGAAAAAAATAAACATGTCACAGTTTTACCTAACTGGCAGGTAGAGAAAAAATTACCTAAACGAACCCCACACAAAAAGATTCTGAAACTGCTTGTTCTATTAACTCAAGATTTTAGTTCAGAGATTTATACCTCCTCCCTGTTTCTGCTAAGAAAATAAAAACAAAGATAATCAGTCCATTTGCTCATCCTCAGGGAAAATTAAACTTACCTGATGACATTTGCTGCCACTGAGCCTGAGTACTGGAAGTTGCCAGGCTTTGATTTTTGCTAAATAAACTGATACCCCTCCTTGACTCAAAATGCTAAGCTGCTGGTGACAAAATTTTCTCCTAAATGTTTCAGTTTATTGCTGTGTAAATCTAAACTGATGTGCTGAGCCTGAGAAACTTAAGCCTCATATTGTATTTCAAAAAGAATTACTATCGCAAACACATATATACCTGTACCACCAGAACTGGGGATAGAAGCAGGAGGAGGTGGTGAAGAAGAAAGAAGAAGGAGGAGGAGCAGGAGGAGGAGGAGGAAGAGGAGGAGGAGGAGGAGAGGAGGAGGAGAGGGAGAAGGAGATGAAGAAGGAGGAGGAGGAGGAGAAGGAGAAGGAGACGAAGGAGGAGAAGGAGAAGGAGAAGAAAAAGGAGGAGGAGAAGATGATGATGAAGAAACACTTCTAAATATCCTTACAACGAAGTTCACTTGTGGCACACTCAAGCCACTGGGGAGGTAGCTGGGTAGCTGTCATAGGACAACACACACCCACACACACACATACACACACCCCTAAATACAGTGGGCTTTGTAACCATAGCATGGGTGTCCCTGAGAATAATGAAACCACCAAACACCCACTCCACTCAGAAAGCTCAAAGCAGGAATCACTAACAAAACTCCATTTAGAAAGTTAAAGAGGTGGGGGGCTGCAGAAAAATTTCATAGCAGTTTATGGTGAGACTAACAGAGAGTTTTGTATGGCACCAGACAGGAAGGAGCCTGGTAGTATAGGCATTAGGTCTCCTACAGCCAGAGAAGACTGCTCTTCCCATACCCAGCACCTGCACCAGGCCCCGCCTCTCCCTAACCCAATCCCCACCCCCACTGCCACCCCCACCAGGCCCCAGGATAACTGATAACCGACTCCCATCATGGACAGACTACTGTGCTCCTAACTTTGCCCTGCCATACTCAATTCTCCTCAGTCTTTCCTCGTCCTCCATTGCCTCTGCAGGTGGAGAGGAACGATCTGTTAGGGTACAAGTGGACAGAGTTCTAAGGCAGTCCCAGACAACCTAGGTGCTTGCGAACTGCTTTAGCCTTCCTCACCAGCCCGCCATCTTCCTCCCAACAGAAACACAAGAAGAGGGAGAACAGGTCAGCAGCTGTTAGCCTGGCTTGGAGCCCTGGAGTGGGAGCTTTTACCACACAACAGTGAGTTTCCAAATTCAAAAGCAGCAGCTGCCTCCAGACGATGAGCCATACTGGGGAGTGAGGGGGAAAGGGTGGGACCGTCAGGCTATGGTCTATCAACCCACACTGAGGTAGAACCCTAAGGACAACCTACTTCTTCATCACCCCAACCCCAAGTACCTCCTTGTAGTCCCAACTACTTCTACCCACCCAGGTTCCCCTATAAGGGAAACAATTCTTGCTGCCCCAGGCTTCTCCCAGATCTTTGTTCCCTGAAGCTCAGCAGAGACTCTCCTCCCCCAGGGGGCTTCTCCTGGTAACCTTGCTCCTGAAGGAGCTCAATTAGGAATATAAATTGGGAACAAACCATCAATACCCACTTTCCAGCGTTAAAGGCCTTAAAAGAGCTAGGTTTCTTCTGTGAATGTATCTGCAGTTTTAGCACCAACTGTCATATTTCTGACTGTTCCTGGCTTATGGAAACAATCAGACCTTTGTCAGTTCTATTTCTCTACTGAAATGACTGGTGTGAAATTTTGTACCCTATGAACTTGTTAGATTTGAGCCTTGCTTGTAAAATAATATTACTGTCTTTCCTCTCGCCTCTCTCAAATACATTTCTGGAATGTGTCACAGATTGGTCACTTCTTCATATTAATATATGACCGAAAAAATTAGCAGGTAAAAACTAAAGTAAATTTAATCATAAAATTGGTGTTAAGTGGACATACATATGAAAAAGGGGAAACTAATATCCTTACATCTGTCAGAAACCAAAGTTTTTCCAGTACCTGTAATTTAGATTTTAAACATAATTGTGCCAACTTAAATCAAGTCCACGTTGCCCTGTAATTACAGCAGAAATTGAGAATGTGAGGTTAGGCATCTCATGATAGCAATAAGATATTTATAGAGTGGGGTGGGCAAAGGAGCGATTTTCTCTGTCACCCACCGCCCTGTATAGATCTAAGTCTAGAATGAAGTGTTCTAACTGCCAGGATTGGGTGGCTATCTGTTGATTCTGATCGTCGAGGAGGTAGAAGTCCAGGATATCTGAAAGATTTCCTGTTTGCTAGTGAACACAACTTTCTCTGTGGCTCATGAGGTCAAATCTTGCAATTTTTAACTAAAGATCATGATAACCTGCTATAGTTGAAAGATCATTACTGCATTTTGCATTAGGATTCGCCAATCATATACCTGTCTGTTTCACATATAAAGGATACACACACTGCACATTGTAGGATGTGTGATGACATCTATTAGAAGGGCACATCTGTGGAATTAGTGCTTTTCTTATGACACCTGCTCAAATGCAACATCATCATGTCACATGCTTTATTTATTCCTATAAGCGAATTTTCACTCAGGACCTTTGCTGAAAAGATAGTATTTCAGCAAAGGATTAAAACAGATGAGGTGGTAAGCTGTTGAGTGTGAATGAGGCCATCAAGAGATCCAAAGTACAGTGTGAGGTGTTCCTTAAAGGAGAGCCTGACACAAAGGTGGCTAATTAAGAATGAGATGGATGAGAGGAGATTAGAAACAAAATCACAGAGGGGACAGGAGGCCAGACTGATTTCTGGAGGCCATGGTAAGAACTGTGCCCATTTCTCTGAATAAAACCAGAAGCCGCTGGGAAAGTCTCAATGTCTATGCGATTACAATGTAGAGAAGCTGCAGTGAAACATTGGTTAGGTTATCATTTTGATTGGAATCTCCTTTACATTGGGTCACCTGATTACCTGGACCTGGGATGTCTACGTAGAAATTAGTCACACCTACAGAACCTTCTTGTGACCTTGCTACTCATTCCCCTATAGGGCTAAATGCACAAACACTAATTACGTCAGCCTAGCTTTATATCATACTCATTTCTATGTTCCTCTAAAGTCTAGCGATCAGCAGTAGCTTCAATGTACTCTCCATCCAGCACAGCTCAAATGTGTCCCTGGGTCTGGGTATTTATCCCTCACACTGAGCTTACTTCTTTAAGTCATGTTGCCAGCATCAGGTCCCAACCATGGATGCCTCTTGAGCTTGGCGTCCCAGGCATGTTGCTGTGCCTGTTCAATGTTAATATGCCTGGGACGCATACTCTTGTCCTCACTCTTGTGTGGCAGTCATTTTCCCCACTAAGTCACCACTCCAGCCCCTATAGTGGAGTTTCAAAGAATTAAATATATATTTACAAAATGTCTTCAATAAAATAGAATAGCTTTGTTTTAAGTTTCAAAATAAAATTACTTTAAAAATAAAGTGAAAAATCAGACCTATAATCAAAGTGGCATAGAATCTACATGTAATCAGAGAAATTTAAGGTTGTGCATTGATTACAAACGGAAGAAATCATAGGCCAATAGTCCAAGACACTGTAGTTAATTACTAATTGAGTATATGAACTCAAAATTCAGGTCTTTGAGGATGTTTATACCACTAAGTAGTCACAGCATATACACTCTGTCCCCAAATAGTTGTGACAACGGCCCATGTAGGCTTTATGTTCAGAATTGTTCTAAATAGAAATATTTTGTGTCACTCTTGCTGCAAAAACTGCTTAGTGTTTAGCAGTGGGGGTTCGCTTCTGTTCCCATTTGCTAACAGATAAGGGCTCTATGATGGCAGGTAAGTTAGTAATCGATGTCATTTTCAAGTAAGGGCATTATTATAGCTTTTGGATTGTAGTTCAACTCTAGTTAGCTGCGTTCAACCTTTAAGGTCTCTGGACATTAGAGTCAGTTTTCTCTTCAAATCATAGTGGATCCCTCCTTAATGGCATCACTTTTTTTGTTGTTGTTGTTGATTTTTGCTCTCCTCTATTTCTCCACTGACTTGATCTTGCTCGACTCAC
The DNA here is from genome assembly GCA_030556225.1 of Cricetiscus sungorus. Taxonomy (NCBI): domain Eukaryota; kingdom Metazoa; phylum Chordata; class Mammalia; order Rodentia; family Cricetidae; genus Cricetiscus; species Cricetiscus sungorus. Next base: position 29,725 of record JANBXA010000256.1, read on the forward strand.
ATGCTATCCTCTCTTCCCCTTCTCTTTCTCCTATCTCCTTCTCCTCTCACTGCCCCCCTCCTACCAATATACTCAAGAATTCTTGTTCCATTCCCCTTCTTTGAGGAATCTTGGATGGATCTCCTAGGTGTCCACTTGTATCCTAGTTTCACATAAGGAATAAGTTATACCCTGGTGATCACTTGCTCTATGTATAAAATCCATATATGATACAACGTTCCCCTTTTTGTGACTGGGTTACCTCATTCAGGATAGTTTCTTCAAGTTCCATCCACTTGCCTGCAAATTTCAATATTCTGCTTTTTTTTTTCTGCAGACCAGTATTCCATTGTGTAGATGTGCCACATCTTCTTTATCCATTCTTCAGTTGAGGAACATCTAGGTTGCTTCCAGGTTCTTGCTATTACAAATAATGCTGCTATTAGCATAGTTGAGCACATGTCTTTGTTGCATGGATATGGGCCATTTGGGTATATACCTAAGAGTAGACTTGCTGGGTCCTGTGGTAAACTAATTCCCATTTTCCTGAGGAACCGCCATACTGATCTCCAAAATGGCTGTACGAGCTAGCACTCTCTCCAGAAGTGGAGGAGTCTTCCCCTTTTGCTACATCCTCTCCAGCATAAGTTTCATTGGTGTTTCTAATATTAGCCATTCTGACAAGAGTAAGATGGTATGTATCTCAAAGTTGTTTTGATTTGCGTGTTCTCTCTCTGCTTTTTTGTTAGTTTGGTAAGGGTTTGTCTATCTTGTTTTATCGAAAAACCAACTCTTTGTTGCATTGATTTTTTGTATTGTTTTCCTGATTTCTATTTTCTTGATTTCAGCCCTGAAATTGAATGTTTCCTGGTGTCTACTGCTCTGGGGTTAATTTGCTTCTTTTTGTTCTAAGGCTTTAAGTTGAGCTGATAATTCTCTAATGTGACTATCCTCTGTTTTCTTCATATGGGCACTCAGTGAAATGAACTTTACTCATAATACTGTTTTAAAGGTGTCGCATATGTTCGGGTATGTTGTGTCCTCATTCTTATTGAATTTTAGAAAGTCATTAATTTCTTTCTTTATTTCGTCATTGAACCAGGTGTTGCGCAATTGCACATTGTTCAGTTTCCCTGAGTTTGTAGTGTTTCTGCGACTTGTGTTGTTGATTTCCAATTATAAGCATGGTGGTCTGATAAGATACAGGGGACTATTCCAATTCTTTTGTATCTGTTAAGGTTTGTTATGCCACCTAGTATGTGGTCGATTTTAGAAAAGGTTCCATGTCAAACAGAGAAGAAGGTATATTCTTTTGTTTTTGGATGGAATGTTCTATAGATATTTGTTAAACCCAGTTGAGACATAACTTCTGTTAGTTCTTTTGTTTCTTTGTTGAGATTCTGATTGGTTGTCCTGTCTAGTTTTGATAGTTGTGTGTTGAAGTATCCCACTATAAATGTGTGAGGTTTTACGTGAGTTTTAAGTTTTAGTAGCATTTGTTTTTCGAATGTGGGTGCCTTTGTATTTGGGGCATAGATTTTCATAATGGAGACTTTGCATTGATGGATTTTTCCTGTGATGAATAAGAAATGACCGTCTTCATTTTTTTGATTAATTTTGGTTTGAAGTCTAACTTGTTAGACATTAGGATTGCCACATGACCTTTGCTGCTCTTAATATTCTTTCTTTATTCTGTATGTTAGGTGTTTTGTTTATTATTTGTCGAGGGGTCTTTTTTCTTTGGCCCAGTCTATTTGGTGTTCAGTATACTTCTTGTACTTTCATGGGCATGTAGTAGATATAATTCTTGATGGTTGAAGCCTGTAGTGAACCCTTTTGTATCTCTATTAAGAAGGAGTGGGATGATTTTCTTAAGAATACATTGTCATAAATGGTTTGCATCAATATTATTAAGAGTCCACTATAGTTTCCCCATTATTGATACATATATATATATATATATATATATATATATATATATATATATACACACACACGTGTGTGTGTGTGTGTGTGTGTGTGTGTGTGTGTGTGTGTATGAGATGGTAATTCGGATGAGATGATGGTATTTTATATGTCCTAATCAAATGGTAGACACATTGTATAATATTATAAATGACTGTTATCTTTACATGTATTTTTCAACCATGGAAGCTTAAATTATATGTTACTCTTTTGTCCCTAAATATTTTAACACTCATCCATGCCTCTTAAAGCTTTCATAAGTGTTTAACATTTTTTGAGATAGCTGTGTCATTTTATTTTTTTGTTGGCTATGCTTTAAAAAAGAAATCACAAGTGCAAGAGGTATCCAGGATTAAACATCATTTTAAAATTAAAGTTAAATAAGAAAGTTACCCTGATATTGATGGTAAGTGAATAGGTGGCACTTGGCTATGGGACATCTGATGGTGATCTGCAAATGGCTGAAGGCTGGAAAGCTTCAGTCTCTAAAATTTAGATTATTTCATTATTTTCCTTATAGATAAGGCTACAAACCACAATTAACAGCTAAATTTCTCAGCCTATGCTAATTATATTTAGCAGAAAGTTAATTTCTCAGAAAACCCATGAAGGGTGATACTCTTGAACTCCTTGTGTGTGTGTCATGCCTGAGACATTTTAAAAGTCTTAAATACTCTGAAAACCTGCCTCACTCACCATCCTCTTCCTCTGCACTGATTTTCTTTCTTTTAGACATGTCCATTTTTTGTACTGAATCAGAAACATCCAGTTTCCCTTTAATACAATAGTAATTCTCTGTTAAGGATATTACAAGTGTCCTTTGTTTTGTCACTTTATTTTAGTGATAGTTTAAGTTAAATAAAATGAGATAGGGCTTGAAAATGATAAAAAAAAATCTTAGATGATAATTCTGCTTTCTCTCCCACCCAACTCCAGAGCTTCCTTTTATCAAAAAAGAAAAGCCTGAAAAGATGCACAGACTACCAAGAAGTCTAAAAGAATTTCCAACTGTGTACAAGATGAATACAGCTCGAGTATCAATGAAGGAATGGATGAGATGTCTAAAAATGGTTCTCAAGGTTTAGAATCAGATGGGAATACTGTTTCCACCAAAATGAGCACTATTTCCAGTGGACAAACAGATAAGCCTACTCAGGTCCTCGTTGAGGTGAGTGCTTCCAGATTTTCAGTATATTTCTGAGTGGAATGTCAGTGTAAACAGTGTGGCCATCAGCACACCCTGCAATTAAATGATGACTTTTGTTCATTGTTGCAAATTTCAGCACTATGCTGGGTGCTAGACCTAAAATTTTTAATAAAATCTGAGTGAGCTTTGTGGGCTTCAACAGTTAATTATTGAACACTCAGTGCAGAGATGAAGAAGATAACTAGAAAGAATCAGGTGTGCTACTATCAGACCCATCTCTCCAAGAGTGCACAGGCTTCTCAAGGGTACAGGGTGCTAAGAGCACTTTCCTGCCATACTGGTCCTGAAGCCATATCAGTCCTAAATAATGTACAGAGACTCTATTGATTATAAATCTGTTTGCTTTTTAGTAGAGTTCCTTAATGGCTAGCTGCGTCTTAAATATGAAAATATTTTTATAAGTTTAAGTGTTCCATGTGGTCTTAACTTATAAAAGAAAAGGTCCAGATCTCTTACTTCTCTCTTTTCCTACATCCTGACTCCTCTAACACATCTCCCAGAATCCCCTTTGGCTCCTAATCCTGCTTGGGATTGGCTTTGACTAAGGTAAACATCCTAAAGTGTTTGGGAACCATTGTCAATTGTGGTGCTAAAGCATTTATGGAAGATCTTTAGATTGGTGCAAATATTTGTATGCTTACACAATTAGAGTTAAGCTTTTCCCATGATCCCTGGCATCACAGAAAGCAATTGTGAGCGAAAAATATAATGACAAACAGGGTACTGTAGAGCTTCCACTGGGGGCTCCTTCACTGTGTCTGTCAACTACAGTAGCCTGTTGGCTGTGCTATCAAGGTGATCATTTCTTTCACTTTAGAGAACAGCAAACACATATAGAGGAGGGGGAAGCCAAAGTTATGATGAAAAAGCCTTTTCAGGGGCTGAGGAGATGGTGTAGCTCTAAAGTGCTTGCGGTTCAAGCATGAGGTCCTGGATTTGGTTTCTCAGCACCCACGTTAAATCCAGGTGTGGATGTAAGGTTCTGTAATCACAGCACTGGGGAGGTCAAGACAGGAGGATCCCGAGGCTTTGGCTCAGCCATTCTAGCTGAACAAGTGAGTTTCACATTTCAGCTTTAGCTCCATATATAAAAATATTAAGATGGAGTGTGATTGAAAAAGACACCTGATATTAAGGTCTGAACTCACATACATACACTGAAAGCCATAGCCTGTGTAATTACCCTTTATGGAGAAGAAGCATGAGGGAAAATGGTGGAGATTGGAAGCGAAGGAGGTGCATTGTAAGTTCTCGGGTGTTTGAAGAATTATTACCGTTTGAACTCATTATATGTCTTTGTGATAAGAAGAGTGCTTGCAATAGAAGCATGCACTTGGATACATATCACTCACATAGAAAGTATTTAAGTCTCTTTCTCTTTCTCTCTCTGTCTCCTTGTTTCTCTCTTTCTCTCTCTCTCTCTCTCTCTCTCTCTCTCTCTCTCTCTCTCTCTCTCTCTCTCTCTCTCTCTCTCTCTCTCTCTGTGTGTGTGTGTGTGTGTGTGTATTATTGCACTGGGAAATTAGAGACAGAGGATCCTTACTGCTAGCTGTCCAGTAATATTAGCTGAATTTTCAGTCCCCATGCTCAGTGAAATACTGTTGTCAGGTAAATTTCATTCAGTTTAAATCCATAATAAATGAATCAATAAACTTTATTTTTACAGATAAATGGCTGCTGTTTGTGACATTAGCAGGGAAGCCTACAACTTTGCTAAGGATACATAGTGTTTTAACTACATATGATAGTAGTGTTTTATATTGTATAAAGTAACCCACTTTAGTAACAAAGCATTCCTGCATATAATTCTAGTTGTTTTTCATAATTAACAAAACCAGTTGTCTACTTTCTATCAAGCAGAAATCCTGTTTATGCTGTTAAGGTATATAATTCATACATATATCTAATAAGCAGAGCTAATTTTTGTCCTACAGTACTTGCAGGAGGTTGGAATGTTTTTTAATGAACTTCCATTGGTCTTGAAGTTTCTTCCCTCTCCCTGAGAAATGTTGCTAGTACTGAATCAATAAAAAACGTAGATCAACTTAGGGAAAAGAATTTGGCCTTGAAAATTCTCATTCTGAACAAGGAGTTCAGTGCAGTCACACCCTGATCGAGATGATGGAAAAAGACGCTGGAAAACAGCATGAGATTGAAGAACTAACTAACTCAACAATTGGGAAGAATGAGGGCCATCTGAGGGACTAAAGGGTGCGTTCATCTCCTGAAGCTTTGCTTTCTTACACATGTGAATGGTAGTGTGTGTGCTGTTTACACATGGGGCTTGCAATGGCAACCTCCGTCATTTCATAATTTTTGTTCTTGTACATAAATAGCATCAATAAGCACATTTAAAATAAGGATTGCAGCTGCAATATTCAGACTTTCATATTTTAACTATGTCTAGTAGCTTGAGTGAAATCACTCCTGTAAGACAGGGTCTTTTTTTGTAATCAGTCTGAGAGAAAATTGGTGAAAATCACAAAATAGTATGACTTAAACTGTTTAAGAATGTCAGCAAGTCCTTCTAAGTCATCTAGCTCGTTACAGTGACATCAGCTGTGCAGGAAAGTCCCGATGAAATAGAAAATGATAAAATGACAGCATCCATTCCATCCTCTTCAGAAGCAAGCTGGGATTAAATGTGTCTGTTGCTGATGCCTAGAGTCATATTGGTGCACTCCAAAGTGTAAAGATGATACTTCAATTAGAAAACATAGAAAAGTCAACCTAAATATAGTCTTGTCCTTAGTGTGCATAAATGATTTCAAAGTCAGGTTGAAATAAAAATAATTTGGAAAGGCCAGTAGCTTTCATGGATGGTTACCTGTGGAAAAGACCCTAAAAGATATTATTTACTGTTTTGATTCATTTTCCATGAATGAATCTATGAGAAAGCATGTTTACTAAGCTAACTGCTTATTTGCAGGAATCAAGAAAAGAGACAGCTGAAGTGATGAATACAGTATTACAATTGAGAGAAAAAAGTTAAAAATTACATATTCAATTCCAATTCCAGCATGTAAGTATTATGAGTACAAGAAAGTGGATTGGTTTAAGACATGAATTATATACTTTATCCCATTCAAGAGCAAATCAAATCTTACCATGAAGTGCCATTTGCTGTTTTTAGTGTACTCGTAGAAGTATTTTAGTGTACTACTTTAGCATACTGGAAACACTTGTACCTTTGTTTTAATTTTAGTAAACAAAAATTGATTGTTCGAGATGGAGTTTCTCTATGTAGCTTCTGAGCATTTCCTGGAAACTCACTATGTAGAATAGGTTGGCCTCTCTACACAGATCCTCCTGCCTCTACCTCCTGAGTCCTGGGATTAAAGGCATATGCTGTCATCACTGCACATCATACCCAGGAATTGTAATTCCTATTTCATGAGTGGTTTCCTGCTATTATTTAAACCCCCTGTTTCTGTTTTGAAAGTCTACAAAATCTTTCCAGGGTTGGACTGAATGGACTTTTGCAGACATCACTCTGTAGTTGCATTGAACCTTTGCATTCCTTGCATGGTTTATTCAGGTTATAAATTGTACCTGGATCTACAACTTCCATATACTGTTAAGTTTACCTTGGGAAAACTCTCTGGGTAGGTTAATGTCAAGCTAGAGTTATCCTAAAGAATGGAACCACAAATTAGAAAATGCTTCCATAAGACTGGCCTTTGAAGCATTTTCTAAATTAGTTCCAGAGGGCTCTGATCATTAGGCATGGAGCCATTCTGGGAGGGGTCCTGTCTTCTCCAAGAAGGCAGGCTGAGCAAGCCATGAGGAGCAAGCCACCATGCACAATCCTCCATGGCCTCTGTATCAGGTCCTGCCTGAAGGTTTATGCTGTATTTGAGTTCCTGACTTGACTTTCATTGATGATGAACTATGACATTGAAATGAAAGGCAAATAAATGATCCACTCCACAACTTGCTTTTGGCTATGGTGTTTTATCATTCAGCAGTAGGAATCCTGAATAACCCAGTATTATCAGTTCTTGATAGTAAGTCTCTGAAAACAACTTGAAATCTCTTAAGCCAGAGAGTTCAGTGTATGTATACAACATCTTAAAGAATTTAGGGATAGAAATACAGTCAAGATCATGTAAGAGATTGGAAGTAGAGTCATCACCCCCATGCAGCAGTAGTTCCTGTCCCATTTCTCATGTGCTCGTGGGTGGCCTCAGTCCTGTTTCTTCACAAGACCTGCTTTCTCTGAAATATCATTTGAAAGATAATTTATGGATCAGTCAGTCCAGTCATACCACCAGCAGATCTCAAAACCCTGAATAAAGAGAGGCTACAAAGAGCGAATGTCAGCAGAATAAGCCTCCAGAATTCTATTCACAAACAGTCACTTCAGGATTCAGTATGTTGAATGATCTTTCTGTTTTCAACTTACAGGCCAGTGAGACATTGCAGAGCAGCACCCTCAGTACCTCTGCTGTGTCATTTTATTTTTTTGTTGGCTATGTTTTAAAAAAGAAATCACAAGTGCAAGATGTATCCAGGATTAAACATCATTTTAAAATTAAAGTTAAATAAGAAAGTTACCCTGATATTGATGGTAAGTGAATAGGTGGCACTTGGCTATGGGACACCTGATGGTGATATGCAAATGACTGAAGGCTGGAAAGCTTCAGTCTCTAAAATTTAGATTATTTCATTATCTTTTTTATAGATAAGGCTACAAACCACAATTACAGCTAAATTTCTCAGCCTATGCTAATTACATTTAGCAGAAAGTTAATTTCTCAGAAAACCCATGAAGGGTGATACTCTTGAACTCCTTGTGTGTGTGTCATGCCTGAGACATTTTAAAAGTCTTAAATACTCTGAAAACCTGCCTCACTCACCATCCTCTTCCTCTGCACTGATTTTCTTTCTTTTAGACATGTCCATTTTTTGTACTGAATCAGAAACATCCAGTTTCCCTTTAATACAATAGTAATTCTCTGTTAAGGATATTACAAGTGTCCTTTGTTTTGTCACTTTATTTTAGTGATAGTTTAAGTTAAATAAAATGAGATAGGGCTTGAAAATGATAAAAAAAATCTTAGATGATAATTCTGCTTTCTCTCCCACCCAACTCCAGAGCTTCCTTTTATCAAAAAAGAAAAGCCTGAAAAGATGCACAGACTACCAAGAAGTCTAAAAGAATTTCCAACTGTGTACAAGATGAATACAGCTCGAGTATCAATGAAGGAATGGATGAGATGTCTAAAAATGGTTCTCAAGGTTTAGAATCAGATGGGAATACTGTTTCCACCAAAATGAGCACTATTTCCAGTGGACAAACAGATAAGCCTACTCAGGTCCTCGTTGAGGTGAGTGCTTCCAGATTTTCAGTATATTTCTGAGTGGAATGTCAGTGTAAACAGTGTGGCCATCAGCACACCCTGCAATTAAATGATGACTTTTGTTCATTGTTGCAAATTTCAGCACTATGCTGGGTGCGAGACCTAAAATTTTTAATAAAATCTGAGTGAGCTTTGTAGGCTTCAACAGTTAATTATTGAACACTCAGTGCAGAGATGAAGAAGATAACTAGAAAGAATCAGGTGTGCTACTATCAGACCCATCTCTCCAAGAGTGCACAGGCTTCTCAAGGGTACAGGGTGTTAAGAGCACTTTCCTGCCATACTGGTCCTGAAGCCATATCAGTCCTAAATAATGTACAGAGACTCTATTGATTATAAATCTGTTTGCTTTTTAGTAGAGTTCCTTAATGGCTAGCTGCGTCTTAAATATGAAAATATTTTTATAAGTTTAAGTGTTCCATGTGGTCTTACCTTATAAAAGAAAAGGTCCAGATCTCTTACTTCTCTCTTTTCCTACATCCTGACTCCTCTAACACATCTCCCAGAATCCCCTTTGGCTCCTAATCCTGCTTGGGATTGGCTTTGACTAAGGTAAACATCCTAAAGTGTTTGGGAACCATTGTCAATTGTGGTGCTAAAGCATTTATGGAAGATCTTTAGATTGGTGCAAATATTTGTATGCTTACACAATTAGAGTTAAGCTTTTCCCATGATCCCTGGCATCACAGAAAGCAATTGTGAGCGAAAAATATAATGACAAACAGGGTACTGTAGAGCTTCCACTGGGGGCTCCTTCACTGTGTCTGTCAACTACAGTAGCCTGTTGGCTGTGCTATCAAGGTGATCATTTCTTTCACTTTAGAGAACAGCAAACACATATAGAGGAGGGGGAAGCCAAAGTTATGATGAAAAAGCCTTTTCAGGGGCTGAGGAGATGGTGTAGCTCTAAAGTGCTTGCGGTTCAAACACGAGGTCCTGGATTTTGTTTCTCAGCACCCACGTTAAATCCAGGTGTGAATGTAAGGTTCTGTAATCACAGAACTGGGGAGGCTTTGGCTCAGCCATTCTAGCTGAATGAGTGAGTTTCACATTTCAGCTTCAACTCCATATCTAAAAATATTAAGATGGAGTGTGATTGAAAAAGACACCTGATATTAAGGTCTGACCTCACATACATACACTGAAAGCCATAGCCTGTGTAATTACCCTTTATGGAGAAGAAGCATGAGGGAAAATGGTGGAGATTGGAAGAGAAGGTGGTGCATTGTAAGTTCTCGGGTGTTTGAAGAATTATTACCGTTTGAACTCATTATATGTCTTTGTGATAAGAAGAGAGCTTGCAACAGAAGCATGCACTTGGATACATATCACTCACATAGAAAGTATTTAAGTCTCTTTCTCTTTCTCTCTCTGTCTCCTTGTTTCTCTGTTTCTCTCTCTCTATCTCTCTCTCTCTCTCTCTCTCTGTGTCTGTGTGTGTGTGTGTCTGTGTGTGTGTGTGTGTGTGTGTGTGTATTCTTGCACTGGGAAATTAGAGACAGAGGATCCTTACTGCTAGCTGTCCAGTAATATTAGCTGAATTTTCAGTCCCCATGCTCAGTGAAATGCTGTTGTCAGGTAAATTTCATTGAGTTTAAATCCATAATAAATGAATCAATAAACTTTATTTTTACAGATAAATGGCTGCTGTTTGTGACATTAGCAGGGAAGCCTACAACTTTGCTAAGGATACCTAGTGTTTGAACTACATATGATAGTAGTGTTTCATATTGTATAAAGTAACCCACTTTAGTAACAAAGCATTCCTGCATGTAATTCTAGTTGTTTTTGATAATTAACAAAACCAGTTGTCTACTTTCTGTCAAGCAGAAATACTGTTTATGATGTTAAGGTATATAATTCATACATATATCTAATAAGCAGAGCTAATTTTTGTCCTACAGTACTTGCAGGAGGTTGGAATGTTTTTTAATGAACTTCCATTGGTCTTGAAGTTTCTTCCCTCTCCCTGAGGAATGTTGCTAGTACTGAATCAATAAAAAACGTAGATCAACTTAGGGAAAAGAATTTGGCCTTGAAAATTCTCATTCTGAACAAGGAATTCAGTGCAGTCCCACCCTGGTCGAGATGATGGAAAAAGACTTGGCTGGAAAAAAACATGAGATTGAAGAACTAACTCAACAACTGGGAAGAATAAGGGCCACCTGAGGGACTAAAATCTTGCAGAGGGTGCGTTCACAACCTGAAGCTTTGCTTTCTTACACATGTGAATGGTAGTGTGTGTGCTGTTTACACATGGGGCTTGCAATGGCCACCTCCATCATTTCATAATGTTTGTTCTTGTACATAGATAGCAACAACAAGCACATTTAAAATAAGGATTGCAGCTGCAATATTCAGACTTTCATATTTTAACTATGTCTAGTAGCTTGAGTGAAATCACTCCTGTAAGACAGGGTCTTTTTTTGTAATCAGTCTGAGAGAAAATTTGTGAAAATCACAAAAAAGTATGACTTAAACTGATTAAGAATGTCAGCAAGTCCTTCTAAGTCATCTAGCTCGTTACAGTGACATCAGCTGTGCAGCAAAGTCCCGATGAAATAGAAACTGATAAAAATGACAGCATCCATTCCATCCTCTTCAGAAGCAAGCTAGGATTACATGTGTCTGCTTCTGATGCCTTGAGTCATATTGGTGCACTCCAAAGTGTAAAGATGATACTTCAATTAGAAAACATAGAAAAGTCAACCTAAATATAGTCTTGTCCTTAATGCGCATAAATGATTTCAAAGACAGTTTGAAATAAAACTAATTTGGAAAGGCCAGTAGCTTTCATGGATGGTTAACTGTGGAAAAGACCCTAAAAGATATTATTTACTGTTTTGAATCATTTTCTATGAATGAATCAATGAGAAAGCATGTTTACTAAGCTAACTGCTTATTTGCAGGAATCAAGAAAAGAGACAGCTGAAATGATGAAAACAGTATTACAATTGAGAGAAAAAAAGTTAAAAATTACATATTCAATTCCAGCATGTATGTATTATGAGTACAAGAAAGTGGATTGGTTTAAGACATGAATTATATACTTTATCCCATTCAAGAGCAAATCAAATCTTACCATGAAGTGCCATTTGCTGTTTTTCGTGTACTCGTAGAAGTATTTTAGTGTACTACTTTAGCATACTGGAACACACTAGTACCTTTGTATTAATTTTAGTAAAAAAAAAAAATTGATTGTTCGAGATGGAGTTTCTCTATGTAGCTTCTGAGCATTTCCAGGAAACTCACTATGTAGAATAGGTTGGCCTCTTTACACAGATCCTCCTGCCTCTACCTCCTGAGTCCTGGGATTAAAGGCATATGCTGTCATCACTGCACATCATACCCAGGAATTGTAATTCCTATTTCATGAGTGGTTTCCTGTTATTATTTAAACCCCCTATTTCTGTTTTGAAAGTTTACAAAAATCTTACGAGGGTTGGATTGAATGGACTATTGTAGACATCACTCTGTGGTTGCATTGAACCTTTGCACTCCTTGCATGGTTTATTCGGGTTATAAATTGTACCTGGATCTACAACTTCCATATACTGTTAAGTTTACCTTGGGAAAACTCTCTGGGTAGTTTTAATGTCAAGCTAGAATTATCCTAAAGAATGGAACCACAAATTAGAAAATGCTTCCATAAGACTGGCCTTTGAGGCATTTTCTTAATTAGTGATTGGTTCCAGAGGGCTCTGATTATTAGGGGTGGTGCCATTCTGGGAGGGGTCCTGTCTTCTCCAAGATGGCAGGCTGAGCAAGCCATGAGGAGCAAGCCACCATGCACAATCCTCCATGGCCTCTGTATCAGGTCCTGCCTGAAGGCTTACGCCATATTTGAGTTCCCGACTTGACTTTCTTTGATGATGAACTATGACATTGAAATGAAAGGCAAATAAATGATCCACTCCACAACTTGCTTTTGGCTATGGTGTTTTATCATTCAGCAGTAGGAATCCTGAATAACCCAGTATTATCAGTTCTTGATAGTAAGTCTCTGAAAACAACTTGAAATCTCTTAAGCCAGAGAGTTCAGTGTATGTATACAACGTCTTAAAGAATTTAGGGATAGAAATGCAGTCAAGATCATGAAAAAGATTGGAACTAGAGTCACCCCCATGCAGCAGTATGTTCCTGTCCCATTGCTCATGGGCTCGTGGGTGGCCTCAGTCCTATTTCCTCACAAGACCTGCTTTCTCTGAACTATCATTTGAAAGATAATTTATGGATCAGTCAGTCCAGTCATACCACCAGCAGATCTCAAAACCCTGAATAAAGAGAGGCTACAAAGAGCGAATGTCAGCAGAATAAGCCTCCAGAATTCTATTCACAGTCACTTCAGGATTCAGTATGTTGAATGTTCTTTCTGTTTTCAACTTACAGGCCAGTGAGACATTGCAGAGCAGCACCCTCAGTACCTCTGCTGAGGGGCTGGTTCTCATCAAACAGCAGGTCCTTGCCCAGCAACAGCAGCTGGAAAAAAAAAAAAAAAAAAAAAACATCTGATAAGCGATTATCAGAAGATGGAGGAGAAATTAAAATGTCAATTTCCCCTTCTACAAGAAACAATGGATACATACATATTAAAGGTTTAACGTCATTTATTTACATCCAATTCAATGTTTTACAAAGCATTTTACCTTTGGTAATCAAATTAACAAAAAGCATTAATAGAAGCTTTTGTGTCTCAATACTGTTCCTCTAAGACTTGGTGCTTTGAGTTCTTCCTCATGAGCCCCTTTCTCAATATTTCATCAGAAGAAGTCTGCAATTTCTCTTAAGTGTCATCTTCTATTTCCAAATCCACTCGGTTTTACCTTTTTACATTTTTTTCCATTACTCTCTGGCTGGGACTTTCAGGAGAGTTGGGTTTTGCCATTAAAGTATGAGTTGGAAAAGATTAGTTCATTAGAGTATAGGAGTAAAAAAAATTCTCCCTCTTGAGCTTTTGCTCCTCTCATGATCAGTTCAGCAAAGATACTTCACAGAGTACAAAAATAAATGCATCCAAACTCTATCTCTCAAATGCCATAATTTACACAAATCCTCACATTAGGATTATCTAGCATATCTATGTTCTCCTGGCTGATACAAAATGCATAAAGAGATGCATGTGTAAAATATAATAGCTTAATGAAGCATGGAATTTACTTTTTGCATTATAAAATAGTTGGTACGTTTTTAACTTTAAATCAAATGGTTCTATCAAAGCATCTTAGTGTAGCGTACTTGTTTAGCAAGCACAAATCCCTGAATTCTGTCTATTCTAAATATGTCAAACACACAAGGACATACAAACCCATTCAGATAGTTTTATAACGTCACATAGACTGCTTTATTACTATTTTTAAATTATTTATAAATATTAAATAGTTGTGTATGAACATGCTTCTTTTGTGAAATATTCTTTTACATGCAAGTATATGTCTTTACAATTTAAAACTTTGCTTCAATATTCAGTGCCAATTTATTTGTAGACAGATAAACACCCCCCTGAAAAGATAATGTGCTCACAAGTATTTCTGGTTTAATAAGGGGCTGCCTACCATGGGGCTTACAATGCATCCCTCTACTATTCTACACTTGTCCACGTGCTTAGTTTTCTTAACTCACTGATATAACTAAGTTGTATATGGAAAATAATTTATATTGATTTAAGAGAATAACACTAATCCTGGTTTGCTAAAAGAAAACTTCATATGTAATGCTCACCAAATACCCAATTTTAATATATTTACCTCTAAAATGTATTAGTACTTCCAAAGTCAAAGTATTGTGTTCTGTATGGCTGGAGACTGAATAGATAATGATATTAATTTTCAAACAGTACTCACAAAATTATATGCAATATGAACTGAACGGAGGTGTTAAATGGCAAACATAAAAATAAAAAGAAATGGTAAAGTTGGATGTCAGGTAGCTTGTCACAACTTTATAATTTCCTTATTCAATTTTCTTAAGAATGTGAATTAGAAACGTTCATAATTAAGTCACACTGTGAATATGAATAATAATGTATTTCTAAAACCATTGAGAAATTCATCCTGTCTGTGTCACACCGATATATTAGTTGAGATTGTTCTGCCCTCTACTGTGTTTTTAAAAATGTTTTGCATATGTTACCTCAAGTCTCAGTAGAACCTAAATCTATCACTCAAATATATATATCTTGTCCCATCTGATGTATTCTCATCTAGTTTAACTATGACACTGAGATTGTGAAAATACTTTTGTCACATGTGAAATTCTGTATATTCAATAGAAAAAAGAAATGCAGTAGATTATTTATGAATGTTTTATTCAATTTTTTGGAAACATTTAGACATTAAGGTTCTTTGGGGCAGGAGATGTCATTATATACCACATAGATTAAAATCTTAAATTCTAAGTCAACTCTTCCTGAAAGGTTTGCTTTCACTGATTTTCCAATGAGAAATGAAAATTCAAAAGAGATTTGTTGTTACCTGCTTTAATCCCATACCAGAATTGGAATTCAGATGGCTTGGGGCAGGGCAGAGCCTTGCACTACACTGCTGTATCATACGTAAAAAATGCATTTTAATCCATAGCAAATCAAAGGAACAGCCTGATTCTGAGTTGTAGACTCAGAAAATTCATTTAAGTATTATGTGATTTCTGAGATAGAGCAGAAGTGAATCAGGCTGTTCCAATTTCCAGAAGCTGTTTAAAAATTCTAATAGAGGATTATTAGTTTGCAACCATTAACAATCATGGGGAAGTGCATATTCCGGGTCCTTTTGATTTTGTTTTCCTTCCATGGGAAAAATGAACTTAAAAAGACAAATATTAGTTAAGATGTTCTTAAGTGAGCAGATGGGAGGGTATTATCAGTCAAATGTTGTGCCATTAGATTGAGATGAGCTGATTGATGCAGCTTATCCTATGCAGTTTATGCTTCTGGGCTGGGATACTTCAGTCCTGTTTACCCTGATTTCCAACATTATTTTTTGCTTAAGTTGCATATGGTTGGATGATCCTGAAGCCTCATGAATGCAGGGATTATGCATAGGCCTGCCTGGTTCAGGTTAATGTTTTCTAGAGGGAACATAATTGTCAAAGACTGAAGACATTTTGTGTTTTTCCATGAACTGAACTTAAATGGGTACACTCAGCATCGCCTTCAGTGGGCTTTCCTCTGTCTGAGCTGGGACATTTTTTTCTGTCTGTGTAGTATAAATCTATTCAGAATTCCTTTGAATTCTGCTTGTCAAGGACCTTTGTATTATAATTCACATGCCTATGGCAAGTTTTGTAATTTTTATTTTATGCTTAGTATTTGGGTCTGAAGCCTTTGTCCACAGAGAAAACTAAAGAACAGATGCATACATCTGCCTAGTCCTCTGTTCCACCTATTGCTTTGATGTGATTGTGATATGGTTGTGGTTGTTGTATTCCTCTGGGCTGAGCTGTTATTTACATTTGTGTAATTAATGTCAAAGTTGAAGTGCAGATTCTTTTAGTTTTCAAGTTTGTGCTTGAGATAAAATTGTAGTTACAGCTCCATAAGCTGTATATATACAAACTTTTCATTGCTGTCCTTTAAGTGTCATACAGTGAAATGGGTACAGATCCAAATATATGTCTCTTATGACTGGAACATGTTCAGATATCTAGATTTTATGGGAATCACCTCAACTTATTTCACATCTTTTTATCTGGGAAGTCTGAGAGTGATTAATATTATAATTAGCTGTCAAAAGATTACATACAATGGAAAATTGATCAGTTAATATTAAAAGTGAAGATATAAATGTTTAGCAAAGAATTTAGGGTTCTTTATTACAATCATTCATTTGTCTGGAGAGTGACCTCAGGCCATCACATTCATCTCATCAGTCTAGGAGTCATTAGTTTTCCTTCATACTTTTTCTAATCCTCCTTTGGCAGTGGTGGTACAAGAACCCAGGATCTCAAACATGCTAAACAAATCGGAGTGTATGTTTTTAATTTTTAATGTATTTCATTTGTTTATTATTTTAAAATTTTTCATACAGTCTAATTTTACCAATTTATTTATTTCTTGTTCATCCAGATTGTCCCGACACACCAATTAAAATTTTAATCACAGCAAATGTAATTCCTTATTTCTTCCTATGAATGTTTGAACTCCTGTAGAATTCTTATTTGCTACTAACTGTCTTATCATGGGGATAATTGAGACGTGGGCACAACAGCTTCTTTCCATAGAATGATGTAAAAATGTGACCTTCATATCTCTTTTGTTAAATTTGAGCAACAAAGCTACCAGAAATTGTTATACTTTCCTTTTTTTTCTTTTCTCCTGAAGGAAGAAGATGAAAAAGTATAAATGCTAATAAAATACCAGAAAAAGCAGACAATCATTGAGGTGTTACAGGAAAGAAATTCTGAAGAAGAGAAATGCCTCAGACTGCTCAGTTGGTAACAGGTCTGCGTGGAACCAAGACTCATATGACCAGGTCAGGAGTGGCTTTGGCATGATAGGCAGACACAAACACACTTTGCGAACTGCTGCGATTTTTTTACTTCAGAGCATCATGCTGTTATGCCAGATCTTTGGCCACAGTTTAAAGAATTACAGACATACTATAAAGATGTCAGCAATTACTTTGAAACATGAGATCATAAATACATCTAAGCAAGTGTAGCCAAGAACTTCTGTTTATTTTGGCCTGCATGTGGTCAGCCTATCAGAAATTTGATTTACTGAGTTTAGAGAATAATCATTGTCTCTTGTTAGTAAACTTTTAATAGCATTGATTTAGGGGCCCTAAGATCCCAAATTAGAGTTTTATAGTATAACCCACAGCAAAGTTGCAGGGACTAATTATAGGCAGGGACACATTGTGGGCAAAATCCTACAGCTTTAACTCTAATAGTTTATCAAGCCTTGGTCTGAGATCTGCAGTCACAGCTGGCTCTGTGGGTTTTATAATTGGAGGCACAGAGGTCAACATACCTCTGCTGTATGCTGGTCTGTATCTCTTTCAGTTCCTAAAATTATATTTAAATGTTTTCTAGGCTTCTCTGAATTAACATTGGAGCTACAGGCCAAAACACCCATTATCAAAAGCATTATTTTTATCATAGCACAAAATACATCTAGCATCCATTCCAAACAGCTAGCCAAGCAAGCACCTGCAGGGACTGGAACCAATTTTCCCCAGGAGTCTTAACCACATATGGTGTGAACCTCTGGACATGTAGCCATTGAGATTATTCTCAGCCATTGCTACACTGTCTCCACTGGGGCTACTGTGGAAGAGAAGAGGAGTGATGTTCTGTAGAAGCAGTTAGAATCTGCTAAGAAATTTGTAGGAGACTTAAAGGACAGCTTACCTAAAAGGACCAAGAGACCCAAAGTGTAAAACTAGAGCGAGCCATTACTAACGAAAAATAGAAAGACTATATTTTAGAAATTAAACACTTCAAGGGTTCTGTTGAACACCTTCAGAAGAGATGTTACCAAGTTAACCAAACAAACACCGGCATAGAGCAGAGCACTGAGAGAGAAACCAAGAGGAAATTAGACCACCAAGTGGTGCTTGATGAAATGTATGGAAGAGAAATAATGCATATGAAAGAAGAATTAATAAAAAAGCACAAATCTCAGAGGATCTTATATCACACCATAAAGATGAAAGGAAGCCTATTTTAATATCGTATGCACATACTACAGTCAATATGTGTAATATGTATAAAGAGTATAAAATCAACTTGAGTTATGGAATGTGATGTTAAATGGACAGAATATAAAATTGCAAGATACTCTTTCTCAAAAGGAGAACCTCAGCCATGAGCTCCATGTAGTTCACAGAGAAAAACATATACGTCAATGTCAGTTTAATTACCATTTAGAAGAATTCAACATTTTAAGAGAATAGATTGATAGAGATCCAGAAGAAAATAGTAGAGCAGAAAAAAAAAACTGAATGATGCATGTAAATGCCACCAAGAGTGAAATATTGAAAAGCTGAGGTCGCTGTTTTGTATGAAAACCAGAAGGAGCTTGAATTTAAATATGAATCAGAACTTAGAAATTACACAATTAAACTTGAAATGCTACAAAAAGAAAAGAATGAAATACTAAACACCACGTCGAAATCCCAAAAATCCAACTGGAGCAGTTGCAAAGCCAACTCTTCTCCAGTCATGAGGAAGAACTTTCAAAGTTTAAAGAAAATCTTGAAGTTGAATTTCAAATAAATATTGAAAGAGTTAGAGGTAATTTGGCCATTCAACACAAGCGTCAGACAGATGAGAAAGATTTGAAATCTTTAAACAGACGGAAAAGATGCAATGTAAATACCATAACTTGATAAGTAAGCAGAATCAATTAATAGTAGACATTTCTGAGCTAAGAGGTTTACAGCACTCAAATACCGATTTGAAATCAGAACAAATGACTCTTCAGATTAATGACCTTAAAAAGAAATTGATATCATCAAGCTGGAAGGGAAGGGAAAGTGGACACTTGAACAGGAAATTAATGAGTTAATGAGTTACAACTTAAAACTGAGCTAGAAATCTGCAGCAGTCATTGGTGGTTTTGATCTTAACCATTCTGATCCATGTAAGATGGAATCTGAGGGTGATTTGACTTGTATTTCCCTGATGAATAAGCATGTTAAGAATTTACTTAAGTATCTTTCTACCATTTGAAATACTTTTGTTGAGAATTCTTTGTTTAGATCTCTACCCTATTTTTCAATTGGATTATATGGCAATTTAATTTACAGCTTCATAAGTTCTTTGTATATTTTGAGATAAGTCCTCCCTCTATCAAAGGTGGGGTTGGTAGGGACTTTTTTCAATCTGCAGGTAGCCATTTTGTCATGTTGACTGTCTTCTTTGCTTTCCAGTTTCAGAAGGTCCCATTTATTAATTTTTGCTCTCAGAGTTTATGTGACTGTTGTTCTACTTGGGAAGTGCTCTCCTGTGCTTATGCATTCAAACGCATTTCTTCTTTTTGGTGTGGGTGAATATGTATTAAGGTCTTTGGTCCATTTGAACTTGAGTTACATGCATAGAAACAGATATGGATCTATTTGCATTCTTCTCCATGGTGACTGTCAGATAGTGGCACCATTTGTTGAATATGTTTTCTTTCTTCCATTTTATAATTTTAGTTTCTTTGTCAAAAATTAGGTGTTTATAGGCTTGTGCATTGATATCAGGCTCTTGGACTTTATTTCACTTGTCCACCTGTTTGTTTTTATGCCTGTACCAAGTTGTTTTCATCACTCTAGCTCTATGGTAGAGCTGAGAGTCAGGGATGGTGATGTCCCCAGCAAATCCTTTATTTTGCTAGAGACTGTTGTCTCTAGCTTAGAAGAGTATCCCTCCATGGTAAATATGCTCCAGAACCCCTAACATGCACCAGGGATGCATCCTAGTTTCACTGTCATAGTTCCCATAGATTGCCCAGGATTTCTACCTGAGACCTGCATGTCATGCCTACACCTGTCAGCAAGGAAGACGCGACTCCAGGAAGATCTTTTTCATGTAGTTTTAATCAGGATCTTTGAACGTGTTCTTCTGACCCTCAGGACCCCAGGGGACCCCTGCACAGGCTTAAATCCCCTTGTGCTAGCCAACCCCAGTGAGCTAAGTGGACCCTGCAGATAGGCTACTCTAATGCAGATGCAGACAGGCTGAATAGACTTCACCAAATAGGGGATTGTTTACTCCAGAGAGCACTCACCCTCAGGGAGATAAAAGGCAAAGGCCAGCACCACTTTTTAAGGCTAAGCACTTTGCAGCTGTCTACACCTGCACTCAGAGGTCTGTGTAGGTCCTAACTTGTTTCCCAGCTATTAGTCTGGGTGTCCATGAGCTCCCCCTGGTCCAGGTCAAATGTCTCTGTGGGTCTGTATCCTGGTCTTGACCCCTTTGCTTGTCACTCCTCCCTCTCTGCAACTGGATTCCAGGCCCAGAGAGTAACATTTTACCTCCACAATACAGGAACACTCCTCAGATACTGCCCTTTGAACTTGTCCAAATAGCAGCTCATAAGGCTCTTTGTGTTACCTAGCAGAATATATAGCACATGTGAGCCAACATGTGAGTCAGAGGTAACTGTCCCAACTAGAAGTATCTGTAAAAGAAGACACATTTTAACTTCCTCCAAATTTAGTGGCCATAGTGCAAAGTCACTGTCTAAGATCAATTTCGAACATTAGCTATTTCCATTAAATAAAAGAGGATACATTCGTGATTTACACTCCAAAACAAGAAATATATCCAAATACTTATCCATTAAATACATTATTGCATACTTCTAATAAAGCTTCCACAAATGAATCTGCACATTTTTTTTTTCATTCTGGGATGGGACATAGTTCATTGGTAGGGTACCTTGGCTAGTATATCCAGGACTTGGGTTTCTACCCTAGTTACGAAACAATCAATTAATTGAAATAAAATTTTTCAACATGTCTTCAGTTATCTTTTCCTATTTTCTGAAAGAGTGATCATTACTCACTAAACCTCGCTGATGACCTGAGTTCACTCTCCAGACAAATAAATAATTGTAATAATGAACACAAAAGTCTTTGCTAAATTACTATGCCTTCACTTTTAAAACTAACTGATTATTATCCATGTTATGTAATAATTTGACAGCAAATTATAATATTAATCACTCTCAGAATACTCTGAAAAATAATGTAAAATAAGTTCAGATTACTCACATAAACGCTACATATCTGAACATGTTCCACTGACAAGTGACATTTCCTTGGGCCTGTTCTCATTTAACTGTGTGACACTTAAGGGACATCAATGAAACCTCAGTACATAGAGCACATGGAGCTGGAACTACAATTGCAGATCACACACAAACTTGAAAACAGAAAAGATCTGCAGTTCCCATTTGACATCAATTCGGCCACTGTAAGTAAGAGCACAGCCAATAAGAACACACCAAGCACAACCATATCACAATCACATCAAAGCACCAGTTGGAGCAGAGACCTAGGCCCAGGTTTGGATAAGTTCTTTAGTTGTCTCTCTGGGCAAAGGCTTCAGACCCAAATACTAAGCATAGAATCAAAACTACAGAAGTGGCCACAGGCAGGTGAATTACATTACAAAGGTCCTTGGCAAGCAAAGGAGTTACGATTGGCCCTGAAATACATAGACAGAAAAAAATTGTCAATGTTCATGCAGAAGGAAGCCCTCTGAATGAGTGCTTAGTGTACCCATCTATGTTCAGTTCATGGAAAAACAGAAAAGTGTCTTCAGACTTTGATAATTATGGTCCCTCTAGGAAATCATACCCTGAGCCAGGCATACCTGACATAGTCACAAAATTAAGCAGGTAGCAAGCAGCATCCAACCATACACAATATAAATACTCAATGAAAGTAAATACAATGTTTGAAACTGGTGCAACAGGAATGAAGAATTCCTGTCTAAAGGCACAATCTGCACTAGAATAAGATACATCATTGAGTTTATCTCAGTAGAATAACACATGTCTATTAACACCATCCCATCTGCTCATTAAAGAAAGTCCTAAATAGTATTTGTCTTTTTAATTTCTTTGTCAGTGGAATGAAAATAAAATCCAGGAAATGTACCACCCCATGAGTGTTAATGGTTGCAAACTAATAATCTTACCTTTGAATTTGTAAACAACCTCTGAAACTTAGAACACCATGATTCACCTCTGCTCTAGCTGAGGACTCTCATAATACCTAAAATAAATTTTCTGAACCTATAACTTAAAATTATATTGTACTTTTGATTTGCTATGGATTGTAATGCATTTGTTTACATATAAAAAGGCACTGTGGTACAAGGCTCTGCCCTGCCCAAAGCCATCTGAATTCCAATTCTTGTATGGGACTAAAGCAGCAAGCAAGAAATCACTTTTGAATTTTCATTTCCCAATAGAAAATTAGTGAATGCAAACCTTTCAGGATGAGTTAACTTAGAAGTTAAGATTATAATCTATCTGGTACATAATGCAATCCTAATTCCCCCCAAAACCTTAATACTTAAATGTTTACAAAGAGCAGAACATAATTTGCATAAACAATACAACTATATCCACATGAAACAGACAGTTGGTATGAGATTCACAATGGCATTAGAAAATAAATTGTTTTCCATATTCACAGTTTGATTTAATTATAAAAGTTTCTAATTAACATGCATAAGGCACGTGAATAAGAAAATTACAAAGTTGTTACAAGCTAGCTGATATTTATCTTTACCATTTCATGTACTTTAATTTTCTCTTTTAGAAAGATGATTTGAGTTTTTAAATTCTCCCCATTTTTCTGATAATCTCTTAAGAGATGGTTTTGTTTTCCATGTTGATGTTGCTGGGCACGAACCTGCTTTTTGACCAAAACCAGTCTCTCAGTAGAGGTACTGCATGGGCTGGTCTGCAAAATCTCACAGGCCTGTAAGTGGAAAACAGAAAGAACTTTTAACATACTGAACTCTGAAGAGAAAAATTATGTATAGAATTCTGGAGTTTTGTTCCTCTGGCTCTCTGTGACCACCCTTCACTTCAGGGGTTTGAAATCTACTGGTGATATCACTGGACTGACTGAGCTATAAATTATTCTTTCAAATGATAGTTCAGAGAAAGCAGGTCTACTGAGGGAACTAGGACTTAGGCAACCCAGAATGCCATGAGAAGTGAGACAGAAACATACTGCTTCATCATGGTGAGTACTCAGACTCGACTTGCAAACTCTTTTAATGTCTTGATTGTATTTCTGCCCCTAAATTGTACAGGACACTTGTATGAACTTATATTGAAATCTCTGGCTTAAGATATTTCAAGATGTTTTCTGAAACTCGCTATCAAACTCAGATCAATGAGATCAGATGCTGTGTTAGTCAGGGTTCCTACTGATGAATTATAAAACTCCATGGCCAAATGGAAGTTGTGTAGGAGAACGTATATTTGCTTTATGTTTCCATGTCATAGATCATCTTCAAAGGAAGTCAAGCCAGGAACTCAAAAAGGGCAAGAACCTTCCTGCAGGAGTTGATAAAGACACCATAGAGGATTTGGCATGGTTGTTTGCCTCTCATAGCTTGCTCAGCCTGCCTTCTTAGAGATGACAGGGTTCCTCCTCAGAATGGCACCACTCCTAATGGGCTGCACAATCTGGCACCAATCACTAATTAAGAAAATGCCTAGCAGGCAAATCTTATTGGGAGCATTTTCTCCATTGAGGTTCCTTCCTTCAGGTAACTCTAGCTTGAAATTAAACTAGCAAAGGAAGTTTACAAAGTTAAATTTGAAATACATGGAAGGTGTACATCCAGGTAACATTTACAACCTGAATAAACCATGCTAGGAATTCAAAAGTCCAATGAAACTACAGAGTGATGGCTGCAAAAATTTATTCAGCATACCCTGGTAAGATTTTGTAGACTTTCAAAATAGAAATATGGGGTATAAATAATAGCAGGAAACCACTCATGAAATAGGAATTTCAATTACTGGTTAGGATGTGCAGTGGTGGCAGCATATGGCTTTAATAGCAGGACATGGGAGACAGAGACAGGAGGATCTCTACCAGCCTTATATACATTGTGAGTTTCTGAAAAAAAACTTAAAAGCTCTGCAAAGAAACTCTGCCTCAAACAAATTTGTTTACTAATATCAACACAAATGTACCAGTGTTTTTAGTATGCTAATGTAGTATACTACAATCCTTCTTTTGGTACACTAAAAGCAGCAAATGACACTTCATAGTAAGTTTTGTTTTGCCATGGAATGTGAAAAAGAATTTAATTCATGGCTTAGAAATCAATCCACATTGTTGTACTCATAATACTTACATGCTGAAATTGAATTTGTTTTTTTTCTCTCAATTGGAAAAATCTTTTAATCATTACAGTTGTCTCTTTTCTTGATTTCTGCAAATGAGCAGTTAGCTGAGTAATGATGCTGACTTGTTGTTTCATCGCAGATTCAAATTTATGTAACTAGTAGAAAACAGGGAAAACAGTAAATATTAGATTTTTGGGTTTTTTTTTTTTCACAGTTATTTTCCATGAAAGCTAATGTTCTGTCCAAAATATTTTTTATCCCTAAATGTCTTTGAAATCAGGTATCTGAATGAAGGACAAGAGTATACTTAGGGTATCTTTTTTATGTGTTCTTAGAAAAGATTGGACTTTACGCTTTGGAGTAAACCAATGTGTAGTCAACACTAACAGACACATTTAACCCCAGCTAGTTTCTGAAGAGGATAAAATGGAAGTGAGCTGTCATTTTTATCAGTGTCCCACTTCATCATGACTTCCCTGCACAGAAGATGTCACTGTAACTAGTGAGATGATGTACAAGGAATTGCTGACATTCTTAATGGGTTTATGTCATAACTTGTATAGTTTTCACCAATTTCTCTCAGACTGATTACAAAAAAGACCCTGTCTTACAGAAGTGATTTCACTCTAGATACTTAACACATTTAAATTTTGAAAGTTCAAATATTACAGCTGTGATTCTGTAATTCTTATTTTAAAGAGGATTTTTGATGCTATCTATGTACAATAACAAAAATTATTAAATGACCTTGGTTGCCATTGCAAGCCTCTGTGTAACAGCACACACACACAACCATTCATATGTGTAATAAAGCAAAGCCACAAGAGGTGAATGCACCCTCTGCAAGACTTCAGTCCCTCAGGTGGCCCTCATCCTTCCCACTTGTTGAGTTTGTTCTTCAATTTCATGGTGTTTTCCAGCCAATTCATTTTCCATCATCTTGACAAGGGTGTGACTGCACTGAGCTCTTTGTTAGAACGATAATTTTCAAATTCAAATACTTCTTCCTGAATAGATCTACTGTTAGGATGGAAAAATTTAGCTTAATTCCCCAGAAAACCCAGGAAACTGGGAGTCTTAATTCCCAAGCTGATGGTCACCTACCTTAATGTTTATGGTAGTGAATGAACACCCAGAAGCCTATGCGAAAGCAGACTTCCTGGGCTAAGGGCAGGGTTGGATACTTTATAGTAATTGGTCTGCACTGGATGCTACGAGGTGATTGGTTCACGATGTGTGGGCTTTGCTGTAACCCTATAAAGCTGTCTCAATTCTATGCAATGGGTCGTCGCTAAGCCCATGGTTTATGGTTCCAGTATACTGGAATATAAAGGAACTTATGCATTTGCATCAAGACCATTTCTCGTGAGTGATTTGGGGTGGGGCGCCTTTCCTGAGTGGGAGTGCAAGGTACCGAGCTCTTGTGGGTTTTACATTTGGTGCATTGGCTGGGAACTGCAACAACACCTCTCATGCCTGAGAACAGACTTGGAGGTTCTGGCGGGATCCCTACATGTCTGTAGGTGTCTGCATGTACATCTCTGTACGTGTCTGTACGTGTCTGTATGTGTCTGAGATGTGTGTGTGTGTGCTTCTATGTTGGCCTGCACCTCTGTTCTGATCTGGTATCTTTATTTTGGAATGCGCATTCTCAGTTTTGGTTTGCAGCTGTTCTCTTGGACAGTAAGGACCAGGGTTCGGTGACCAAGCAGACGTGCTTAAGATGGCCACAGGCTGTGGCCCTGGAGGAATCTCCAGGGTGATATGGGGGGAGCCTGGGGACACCCAGTTAGCTCCCATCTGTGTCTGAATCTGTTTGCCACCTCGGGGGACACCCCAGGAGGTGAGGAAGCCACTGGCTTCTGTCTGTTAGTGCCTTCTTGGTGGGACACCCCAAGAGGAAAGGGGGCCATTGGCCTCTGTCTGTTATTGGTTGGTAGACCAAACTCTGTTGTGTTCCTTGGCCGTTTATCTGGCACCTTTGTCTAGATCTGTTTATGTTTTGTGTGTTTTTGTTCTGTGTGTTTTTGGTGTCTTTGTAGTTTTATCATAGGACAGACTGACTGACCACTTTTAGTTTAACTCTTGACTACTTGACTGAAGTAACAAGTTTTTGATGTGTATGAGGGCTGGCAGGGCTGTCGATTGCAGTGACTACATCTCCAAGCCGGCAGAATGCTTCTGGATGGCAGCTTAGACCATGAGTACAGCTCTTAGTTCTGATGATAAAGATAGCTGCCACCATCTTAGATAGATCACGCCAAAAACAGCTATGGCTTTTCTGTTAGCAATGTTGTTGGTTAACAAATAAAGACTCGTTGCCAGAAAAAGAGAAAGAGTTACAGTAAAGACAGATTCACAATAAGAAAAAATGCTAGAGGTTTACAATGTGTTTTAAAATATATGTAGGCTTGGGAAAGATAAGAAATGGTTTTAAAAAGACAGAATGTGGCTGGGTGTGGTGGCACATGCCTTTAATCCCAGCACTCAGGAGGCAGAGGCAAGCAGATCTCTGTGATTTCAAAGTGAACCTGGTATGCAGGGAATTCCAGGACAGATAAAAGTTACACAGAGAAACCCTGTCTCAAAATATGTAAAAATAAAAATAAAAAAAATAGAATAATAAAAAAGCCACATAAAGATAAAGATGAGAAATACTGGATATTGTACGCTGTTCTGTTATCTTTAAATTGTTTGACTGCTGAGGAAATAACAATAGTTAAAAAAAAATGCTGCTGGATTAATTCAATTTATATATTTTAAAAATGCTTTGACTCCAAAATTTAAGCCTAAGGGCAAGTTACTGGGGAAAATGCTTTCTATTTTTGTTTCCACAGGAAATGAAAAGCTGTCGATTCCTTCCAGACTAATGTGGTTTGATTAAGCCAGACCCCCATTCAAAGCAGTCGATACAAAGCCTTACAGACCAGTACAGCCAGGATTTCTGCAACCTCCTAGGATTCCCCATTACAACGCCAACTATCAGCAGGAAGTAGTTTAGAAAGAACGACGCCCAAATTCCCAAATATTGTTTATGTTTGTTGTTGTTTAAATGGGGTTGGTTATAAATGGCTATAACCACAAGCAATCTTTTTAAAGGTAAAAAGTGAATTATGGCATAGATATGAATACTTTTCTTTGGAATGGATTTTATTTTATTGATACAATTTAAGGGCAATTTTGTGATATGTATATTTCTCCTTTTGTTTAGGTATTGTTTTTATAGCTCATTGAAAATGTAATGTATGATTTAGTACCGGTTACCTATGATAGGCAAAACTTGGCGTTACGTTAGGATTTCTAGATACACAGAGACGTATTTGAGATGGATAGACATTCTTCAAACCTTTCAAAGACCTATAGAACATGGCATTTAAAATGGTTTAGGGATTTTCTTGACAGTGAGACATAACTGCTCCTGGTAACACCACCTGCATCAGAAACAAAGATGGACATTAAAGAAACTCGTTATGGAGTTTGCCTCTAATATGGCAAGACTAGCCATTTGAGCAAGGTACTTCTCTTGTCTAGACTGTTTGACTTTATGCTGTAGAAACTGGACATGCAGGACCCACAGGAAAGTGACTGCTGATGCAAGATGGAGAGTGCTACAGGGTTCCTGCCTCATGAAAGAGTCTGTCAGACATCCTGCAACAGAGAAAAATGACTGACAAACTGCCAATATGGATGGACAGTTTAAAGTTTCCTGCTCTGCTGAAGAGTCTGAAGATGGAACATTACAGAAGAACTTTGGGTGACTGACCAGGCAGTGAGTAGTCTCTGTCATTCCTAGAGTTTATATATTATCCTTGTGTGGTCTTCGAAGGAGTTAAAGACAGATAGTTATGGTTATAGTTTTCCTTAGTTAGGATTAAAAATAAGTTACATATAGGACTTTGGACTCACAAAGATAGGATAGATGATATTTTGAGTCTTACAAAATGTTGATAGACTAAACATTGTTAACTGGGATTCTTGTTTGATAACTATTATAAGGTATATTTTGTTATGTTAAGGTTAGAACCCTTCATCCTTTTCAGGGTTGGAAACACCTTTGAATGGGTTGGGCTGGCCCCCTGTGAGTTGCTTTGTGGGGGGCCCCCTCCACTGGTGAAAACAGTCTCTGCACATGGTGCTGATGCAATGTCCTCCCAGCCCCTGTTCACTAGGCTCAAGGTGGACAAATGGGTGAGACAGCGAGCATGGAAGCAGCTCTGGGAGGCTTACTCGGCCAAAGGAGACCTGCAAGTCCCACATCGCTTCCAGGTTGGAGATTCGGTATATGTAAGGTGTCACCGGGCAGAAAAACCTTGAGACTCGGTGGAAAGGACCGTATCTTGTGCTCCTGACCACGCCTACAGCAATGAAGGTCAAAGGAATCCCCACCTGGATCCATGCCTCCCATGTCAAACCAGCGTCACCCCTGATCCTGAATGGAAAGCCCAAAAGACTGAGAATCCCCTTAAGCTCAAGCTTTATCTTATGGGCCCACTTCCTTAACTAGGTGACTCCATCCACTTTACAGAGGCAGGTCAATCCAACTGTAAGGGGTTAAATCTATTATTTTTACAGCAGGGGTCCTCTTCTGCCCTCTGGGTTAAGGAATGGTTCAACAAGTCCCCTTGGATGACCACCCACTTCCTGATCTGATGGGACCATCAATGGCTTTGCTCTTGCTGCTTACTGATGGACCTTATATGATTAATAGAATTTTTACTTTTGCTTGGGAGCAAATAAGTATGGTACCTAGACAATGGTACAAAGGCCTCTAGGACAAATAGAAAGTCGCCTATAGTACTCTCAGTTCTAAGATTAGAACTATTAACAAGAGAAAAAGTGGGGAATGTTAGGATGGAAACATTTAGCCTAGTTCCCCAGAAAAGCCAGGAAGCTGGGAGTCTTAAATCCCAAACTGATGGTCACCTACTTTAATATTCACGGAAGTGAATGAACACCCAGAAGACTGTGTGAAAGCAGACTTACTGGGCTAAGGGCAGGATTGGATACTTTAAAGAAATTGGTCTGCACTGGATGCTACGAGGTGATTGGTTCACGATGTGTGGGCTTTGATGTAACCCTACAAAAAGCTGTCTCAATTCTGTGCTAGGGGTCGTTGCTAAGCCCTCTACCATGGCTGACAGCCCCAGTATACTGGAATATAAAGGACCTTATGCATTTGCATCAAGACCACTTCTCATGAGTGATTTGAGGGGGCCACCTTTCCTGAGTGGGAGCACGAGAGACCTCGCTCTTGCAGGTCTTAAACTACAGTTTTTAATAATTCATTACTACCTACATCCCTCAGTGAGA
The DNA here is from genome assembly GCA_030556225.1 of Cricetiscus sungorus. NCBI lineage: Eukaryota > Metazoa > Chordata > Mammalia > Rodentia > Cricetidae > Cricetiscus > Cricetiscus sungorus. The sequence goes on from JANBXA010000256.1 coordinate 59,360, forward strand.
GGGATGAAACTTCAAGACCACAGCGAATTCCTTTTGAAAAAATTCCTACTTGTTGCAAGTTCTGACATAAACTAGCTTTGTTTATAATATATATGTACAAGATATATAACATAACAACACAAACAGGATTTCTGCACTACAAAAAGTAGATAGCTGATTTTTTAATTATCAAAAACAAATAGAAATGCACGCAGGAAAGTTGGGTCCCTTTACATAGTATAAAATATTACTATCATGGTTTAAATACTATATATCCTTAGTACATTCGTAGGCTACCCTGCTTTGTTTTTTTTTTTTTTTACAAACCTATAGCCATTTTTGTATAAAAAAAGTTTCTTGATTTATTTATTATGATCTTAAACTATTGTAATTTACCTGACAAGAGTTTCATTGAGCATGGGGATGAAAAATTCCAGAGAAAAATACACACACACACACACACACACACACACACACACACACACACACACTTTCATACTTTCTACTTATGTGCTAGGGCTCAAATCTCATGTTTGTATGGCAAGCACTTTACTGAGCAAACAGACATATAAGGAGTTTAAATGTAATCATTCCTCAAACACCTGAATGTTTGGATGTACCTTTTTCTCTTCCAATCACCACTAATTTCCCTCATACTGCTTCTCCATATAAAGGGTTAATGGGACAGCCTATGCAATGGTATGGCTTGTAGTGTATGTGCATGAGATCAGAATTCAATGGCAGGTGTCGTTTTCAACCATGCTCTTTGGGTGCCCACAAATATGGCTATACTCTTTCTTTAACAAAGTCAGAGAGCTTAAAGCTGTCAGAAAGTCACAAGACTTAAAAGTCAAACCTGTGCTGGGTTGCATTGAAAAGTGCCTATAATACACAAGTCCTAGGGCAGCAGAGTAGTTAAGGTTAGAATAAACCTGCCATTTTCATAATACCAGTTACAAGCTCAAGCCTGCTTCCAAAGTAAATTATTAATCAAGGATAGGCTAAGCTTCTACTATGTGTAATAAATCCAAAAATCCTAAGAATAAATTAACTTCATAATAAACCAAGAATCCACATTTCTCCTAAAGATTTATGTTAATTCACTTAGGGTGACCAAAAACCGTCATGACAAATTTGGTTTGTGAGGATATAAAAGGGTAAGTGTGTTGGACATGTCAGGAAGTGCTGAAAACTTTCCAGGTGAAAGGAAGTATCAGACAAAAATCTTAAGCAGAAGCAGAACAATATATATATATATATATATATATATATATATATATATATATATATATACATACTGCAAGGCAGATGCTTATTCTGAGAAAAGTGATGCTGAGTATGTGAGAATATTCAAGGCAGTCACAGGGCCCAATCTTGAAGAACAAAGCAATACTGGAGAACTATTGTTGTTTGAAGTGTTAAGGAGCAAAGTTCTTCCCTGAGACGACTGTATAAAGAACAGACTTGAAGAAAGGATGAAATTAATTAGTCATATGTAAAAGCAGGGACTGCAGGTGGTAAGGAATGGTATGGTTTCCATGTCCTATGAAGACAGAGACAACAGTAATTTGTCATGCATTAGAAGACAGTATGAAAGCCAAGAAAGGCTCTCATTGGAAAGATTCTGGTTTACTTTTGACATTGCTGAATGTCTGTATTCCATCACAGAATGAAACAAATACAGTGGAATGATCTACCATACACTGCTAGTGTACTGACCATATCAAAGTTGTGAAGACTAGGCATAGAGTATACAACAGACATGCATCCAATGTCTGATTTAATCCTGCAGAATAACATCCTTCTGAAAATGTAAGCAAATTCCCCATGGTAAATGTCTTTGAATCACATTTATTTCACATATCTAAAAGTTACAGAATGATCTCCTGTTTACTTGTTCTCATGCCACTGATCCTTATAGCTTAGTCTTAAAATAACACCTCCGTGTATATTGATGCATGGTAGAGAGCACACAAATGAATACCTTGGATGGGCTGACAGTCGATGGATGGTCTGAATGCTTCCCTAAAAGGAGGAGATCTCTATTCCATAATGGCCTTCTGGTTCTTTCAGCTGTTGCTGTAAGGTGTTCCCGGGGCTCTCTAATTCCTGAACTGGATTTTCATGATCTGTACTTTCTTTAGTCTCTGGCAGAGAATACATCTCACTCTAATGACAATTACTGTGTCACAGGAACAAAATCAAAGTCATATTTAGGTTCAAGGTTATTGGTGGGAAAGCAGAATTATGTGGGTATACAGCTAATAATTGTTATCTTTACAAACATGCTTTTATGATGACTTTTATTTTGAATAAAAAGAAATCCAGTGTGAGTCAAGATCACTTTTTCTCTGATCGTGGTTTTAGAATTACTAAATATAAGAAGTTTCCATCAGTAAGTTTAAAACAATGTAGAAACATATAATATGACAAATGATGAATACAAAAGAGGAGTACGGACTTACACTTTAACGAGGAGAAAACTGAAAAAAAAAAGATAGGATCAAGAAATTCCCAAAGTCATAAAATTGCCACATTGTTTTAAGAAGAGCACATTTGTAAGTTTTGGTACACAATACTGTAATGTGTTTCTTCCTAACAAGTATTTTCATAAACCTCTCTGTTACATGCTGTGGCTGTTTAGGATATGAATGTCATCTTTCTTGCTGTAATTTTGTATGGGATATAGGTAGGACCCTGAGGAACACATACAATTCCTCACAACTCTAAAACGACTGTTTAAAAAGCTCTCTAAATGCCATGTAAGGAGAAATTGGAACTGAGCATGAAAATTCAAACTTACTGGTACCCTGTGTATCTGCCACGAGAGGTATGAAGGAATAAGTGAATATCAGGTTTCTTTTCTTGTCTTCATTTATCGGGAGAGGAAAACAGAAGCTGATATGATTAAAACACTATGATGATGAATTCACTATTATTTGGTTGAGTTTGTCTTTTGCCTTCCGCTTAATCAGTACCGTAGATGAATGAATGAAAGATAAATTATCAGGCATTTACCTGTTGGGAGTGGGAGATAGCTTTATTTGGCGACAGTCGTAAGTGGGATATCTTTGAGAATTCTAAGCACAAGATAGATGAGTACTTAAGTAATAAAAGAGCTAGTTCCCGTATTCTTAGAAATCCCTTAAACACATCAGAAAAGATTACCTTTAATTTTTACAACCTGCCTAAAATGCTTTGTTTTATTATGTATCATTTTTATTCATAGATGTTAAATGTGTTGTTAGATTAACTAAAAACAGTAAGTCAATTCCTGGGCAGGAATTTGAATCTAGATGTGTAATTCTTAAGCTCTCTCTGCACTGTGAGAAGCTCTTAAGGAGGACAGATCACAATGCCCACCTAAATTGTAAAAAGTTACACTATCTAAGTTATATTATCTCATATAGCTAAATGCTACCTGTGTGTTTGTATATGTACTCAAGGAGGGGAAAGGTATAATGTCTGTTTCTCTTGCTTGTTTCATTTTTACAGGGTTGCAAGCCATCATAGGTGTTTAATACCATGTCCCTTACTTAAATTTCATACCTTCCCCTTGCCATAATGACATCTTTTTAATTCTATTAGGTGCTTTTTTTAATATACCTACTGGCAACAAATCCCCTCTTTTTCTATTTGCTAGTTTTCACTTTTCAAGCATCCTTTCTCAGCTAACACAAACAAATATACAGCACATATCTAAACTTCAATGTTGTCTTAGTTGCAGCTTCACTAACAACCTGCACTGGACTCCCTAAACCTCCAAATGTGAGCAAATACAACAAACTATCTATCCTGACTACAAACCTCACACAATGTCAGTGCTGTGTATTCTTGCTACTGAAAGACCACCACTATGCATATTGCCTGCGTGAACTGCTCTTGCCAGGGTCAAATTGGGGGACAAGTACAAGAGAGAACCAGATATACTCATCTAGCCCAGCAACAGGATATGTGTTCAACAGCTTCAGCCAAAACAAAGTCAGCATAACGATATCTGGGAAAAGAAAGTCCTTGACACATCTCATCGAAACCCCGGGAGTGCTGAAATAGTCATAACTGAGTTCCTTCTGCCCAAACCGAACAAACAACTCTGTCCCTGGTTGACCCCAACCACCGTATTTGAATGGACCAATGAAATGACTGTAACCACACATGTGCTTCTGTAAGCCTACTCATTTTACCCTCGGGGTGCTCAGTCTCCCGAAGGACTGAAGTGTCCACAGGGACCTGTGTGATCAATAAACAGCCTCTTGTGCTTGCATCCAGTGAACAGGTATCGTCTCTTGGGGTTAGGGGGCTCCTCCAAACGACCCTATCTGCGTGGGTCTTTCATTTGGAGGTCCCACAGAGACTTGAAGACCCGTCCCCAAAGACTGACAGTGCCCACTGGGAGGTAAGCTAGGCAGCACTTAAATTTTAGTTCTTTGTTGTCCTGTATGTCTTACTTGTTGTGTGGTGATCAGTAGTTGGCTGTTTAGCCGTTGTGAGTCAGTAGGAGGTTTGAGAAGGAGCTGACAGGCATGTACTTCTCCTCCCTCTCCCTGGGAGATGTCCCAGCAATTTGTGAGGGCCTGGTTTTTCAGGGCCCATAAAGAGTCCAAGGGATTTGTTGTTCTATTGGAGGCCAAAGCTTCCACACCTCCATCTTTTGGTTTCATGCTGAAAGTGCACTGCATGTCTGGGTGCCTGTTGTCTGTTCTGTCTGTTTTGTTTATTTGTTTGATTCGTTATTTTGAAAAAGAAATGGGACTTTCAGTAACCACTCCTTTAAGTCTGACTCTAAGTCATTGGAGGGAGGTGCAGGGCAGAGCACACAATTAGTTGATCGATATGAAGAAGCAATGGCAAACCCTTTGTGCCTCCGAATGTCCAATATTGAAAGTTGGCTGGCCCCGGGATGACACCTTTGACCTTGGTATTATCTTGCAGATGAAAGAATGGGTCTTCCATACCAGGCCCTGTGGACATCCTGACCAGGTGGCCTATATCATTACCTGGGAGGATTTGGCCTCTGACCCACCCCCTTGGGTGGCTCCTTTTATTACCCCCAAGCCACCTTCTCCACCACTCCCCAAGACTAATGCAGTCCCATCTTCACAGGGGCCCACTGCTCCCCCTTTGCCTTCTCCTGTACCACTTATTCCCTCTCAGGCACCTGCCAAATCTCAATTATATCCTGTCCTCAAGAAAGAGGGAACCCGTTGCCCCAAACCTATTCTCCCTTGCGATGATTCTGTTCTTATAGACGTGCTCTCAGAAGACCCTCCACCACATCAGACCCCTCCCTATGGCTCTGAAAGTGGCGGCGACACCTGGCCAAGGGATCCAGATGTACCAGATAGTACCACTCCTGCTCTGGACAACAGGCAAGAACAAAATGCCAAGGACTCCCCGATTGCAGGCAGACTCTGTGGCTGAAGGGAGCCAGCCATAGAAGGATCCTCCAGATCCTTTCCCCTGTGTCAGACTGCCAGACCAGGAGGCCATTTTCAATACTGGCCTTTCTCAGTGTCCGACCTTTACAATTGGAAATCTAACAAACCCTCCTTCTCCAAAGATCCTGTAGCTCTCTCTAAACTAATTGAATCCATCCTAATAGCCCATCAACCCAGTAGGGATGATTGCCCACCAATTTTGCAGGTCCTCATCAACTCAGAAGAAAAACAACGTGTCTTCCTGGAAGCTTGGAAGAACGTCTTGGTGGAAAACAGAAGGACCACTCAGCTACCTAACGAAATTGAGGAAGCTTTTCCCCTAAATTGACCCGACTGGGACTTTTAATACTGTATAAGGTAGGGGACACCTATGTCTTTATCGCCAGTTACTCATAGTGGGCCTCCACAACACAGGACACAGCCTCACAAATTTGGCCCAGGTCAGACAGATAACACAGGGACCAGAGGAGACTCCGACTGCATTTCTGTAGATGCTAAAGGAAGCTATCTTATGTTTACCCCCTTTGATCCCGACAGTAATGAACAAAGGGGCAATGTCTCCATGGCCTTCATATGGCAGTTAGCTCCAGATATGAGGACCAAACTGCAGAGGCTAAATAATTTACAAGATTATAGCATGCAGGATCTCTTAAAGGAAGCAGAAAAGATCTTTAATAAGAGAAAAACACCTGAAGAAAAAGAGGAAAGACTTAGAAATTTGCAGGAAGAGAGAATAAGCTTAAAAGAGAATTAGAGGAAAAAGAAAGAAAATGGGATTGGAGAAATAGAATGGAATTAAGTAAACTTCTGGCCTCCATAGTACAGAATAGTTCTAGCGCAGGGAGTCAAGAAAGAAAGGGAGACACTAGGAGGCTCTGGGTAACTCGAGACCAATGCGCCTACTGCAAGGAAAAAGGACATTGGGTCAAAGATTGCCCTAAGAGACGCAGGAACAGATGCACTGATGCTGCCCTTGGAAATCAGCCCAACTCCTCACCCGAGAAGAGGACTAGGGTTGCCAGAGCCAGGAGCCCCAACCCCTGAGCCCAGGCTAACATTAAGAGTCGGGGGGCAACCAGTCATATTCTTGTAGGACACCTGAGGCCAAAATTCAATCCTCACTAATACTGATAGACCTCTAAGTACCAAGACCACCTGGGTACAAGGGGTTACTGGAGGAAAGCAATAGAGATGGACTACAGAGAGGAAAGTCCACCTTGTTTCAGGTTAAGTCTCACATTCCTTTCTACATGTACCAGACTGCCCATATCCATTACTGGGCCTAGACTTCTTAACAAAACTAAAAGCTCAAATTCATTTTGAGGAAACAGGGGCTAAAGTTTCATGCCCCCTAGAGGTCCCGCTTCAAATATTAACTTTACAATTAAAGTATGAAAATAGACTTTTTGAAAAGCCTTAAGGACTACAGAAAGGGATGGACATATGGTTGTCACAATTTCCCTTGGCATGGGCTGAAACGGGAGGAATGGGACTGGTGACTCAACAGCCACCCCTTATAATAACCTTAAACCATGGCAAGCCCTGTCTCTGTAAAACAATATCCTATGTCCAATGAAGCATACCAGGGGGTAAGATCCCATATAAAGAGACTGTTGGATCAAGGGATCCTTATCCCTTGCTGCTCCCCATGGAATACTACTCTCTTGCCCATGAAGAAACCAGGAACGGGGGATTACAGGCCAGTCCAAGATCTCTGAGAGGTTAACAAACTAATGGAAGATATCCACCCCACGGTGGCAAATCCCTATAATTTGCTAAGCATTCTGCTGCCCACTCACCTATGGTATACTGTCTTGGACTTGAAAGATGCCTTTTTCTGCTTAAGACTGAGCCCTCAGTTTCAACCCCTATTCACCTTCAAATGCAAGGACCCTGAACTGGGCACTTTGGGACCACTGACCTGGACACACTTACCCCAGGGATTCAAGAAGAGCCGACCCTTTTTGATGAGTCCCTTCACCAGGATTTGGTGGATTTTCCATCCCAACATCTATCCTGGATAAGGCTGCAATATGTGGACAACATCCTCTTTGCAGCCACCACCAAGCAGGACTGTAAAGCAGAAACTGGGGCCCTACTACAGAAACTAGGGCACCTAGGCTACAGGGCCTCTGCTAAAAGGTCAAAATATGCAAGAAGAAACTCACTTTTCTAGGATAACAGTTAAAGGATGGACAAAGGTAGTTAACCTCTGCCCGCAAAGGGACGATATCCTGCATCCCCATTCCCAAAAAACAACGTCAGCTGAGGGAATTTTTGGGTACTTCGAGCTTTTGCAGGCTCTGGATCCAGGAATTCACAGAAATGGCAGCCCCTCTTTATCCGTTAACCAAACAAGATATTCCCTTTGAATGGACTGGGGAATAGCAGCAGGACTTTGATGCTATCAAACGAGCCCTGCTGTCCTCACCAGCTCTAGGGTTGCCAGATGTCACCAAGCCATTTGAAATTTTTGTTGATGAAAAGCAAGGCTTCGCCAAAGGAGTCCTTACCCAAAAATTAGGGCCATGGAGGCGGCCCATTGCATATTTATTCAAGAAACTAGATCCAGTAGCATCAGGATGGCCCCAATGCCTCTGGATGATAGTGGCTATTGTGGTCCTCATCAAGGACGCCACTAAATTAACTCCGGGGCAGCCCTTGACCATATTGGTGCTACATGCCATTGTGTCCCTCATCCATAAGCCACCAGACCGATGGCTATCCAATGCCCACCTAAGCCATTATCAGGCCCTGCTCTTGGATGCGGTCAGAATTCAGTTCGGGCAAACCTTGGCCCTGAACTCAGCTACTCTATTGCCACTGCCAGAGGGACCTGCATCCCATGACTGTCAGCAAATCTTTGCAGAACTGCATGGAACCCAGCCTGATCTAACTGAACAGCCCTTAAAAGATGTGGACTTTACATGGTATATGGATATTAGTAGCTACATGCAGAATGGAAAAAGATGGGCAGGAGCAGCAGTGATGGATGCCACCCGAGTCATATGGGCTTCTGCTCTTCCTGGAGGTACCTCTGCCCGGCAAGCTGAACTTTTTGCCTTGACTTTAGCCCTACAACTGGCAGCAGGTAAGAAGCTTAATGTTTACACCAATAGCCGAGATGCCTTCACCACTGCTCATGTTCATGGAGAGATCTATCAGAGGAGGGGTCTCCTGACATTGGAAGGAAAAGAAATTAAAAATATAAAGCTGAAATTTTGGCTTTATTGAAGGCATTATTCCTCCCTAAGAAGCTGAGCATAATGCATTGCCCTGGGCATCATAAGGGGGATAACACAGAGGCAAGAGGAAAGCACTTGGCCAATGATGTGGCCAAGCAAGCAGCTCTGGGTCCCCAACTGTTGACTGTGACTATATTATCTGAGGGGAAAATAGCCAAAGGGCCCGAATGGGACTAGGAGGAAGCAGATCTGGACATTGTTCAGAAGCTAGGGGCAGATTATGACTCCACCAGACAGCGCTGGATCTACCAAGGATAGACTGTAATGCCCATAAGATTGGCGAAACTCTTAATAGACCATCACCACAAGGTGACTCATCTGAGTACCAGAAACATGAAAGCTTTGCTAGAAAGACAGGAAGATAACACCTATCTCCCCAATTGCAATACTCTGTTGGAACAGGTACCTACCAACTGCAAGGCCTGTGTCCAAGTTAATCATGGTAAAACCAAGATGGACCCTGGAACCAGGCTCCGAGGCCATAGGCCTGGTATCCATTGGGAAATAGATTTTACTGAAATAAAACCTGGCATGTGTGGCTTTTAGTATCTATTAGTCTTTATAGATATCTTTTCAGGATGGGTTGAAGCTTTCCCTACCGAAGCTTGGTCACCAAGAAACTTCTGGAAGAAATCTTCCCTAGATAAGGGATGACACAGGTATTGGGATCAGATAATGGGCCTGCCTTTGTCTCCCAGGTAAACCAATCGGTGGCCAGATTAATGGGGATTGATTGGAAAATACATTGTGCTTACAGACCCCAGAGTGCAGGACAGGTAGAAAGAATGAACAGGAAAATTAGGGAGGCTTTATCCAAATTAATGCTTGAGTCTGGCTCTAAAGACTGTGTACAACTCCTCCCTTTAGCTCTATATCGAGCCCGGAATACACCAGGCCCCCATGGGCTTACTCCCTTTCAAATCTTGTATGGTAGCCCAACACCAGCTGTCACGTTTTTTGATGCTGATATTTATGAACTTGCAAACACTCCCTCCATGCAGGCACAACTCCGGGCCTTACAGATAGTCCAGCAAGAGGTCTGGAAGCCTCTGGTGGCAGCCTACTGAGAGGGATGAGAAACACCTCCTCAGCCTCATTCCCTCCAGGTCTGTGACTCCCTCTGGGTCCTCAGACACAAAACCAAGAACCTAGAGCTCCACTGGAAGGGACCCTATACTGTGCTCCTGACAACTCTCACTGCTCTAGAGGTAGATGGGACTGCTGCCTGGATCTATGCATCCAACGTGAAAGCAGCACAACCAGAACATCTGATCCAGGACCCGACACCACCTGAACCAACGTGAAATTCCCTTGGGCAGGAATGACTACCACCCTCCTGCCGATTGGGGAGCTTGGAAATGCATGAAGGCCCTTTGTCTCCCTTTAAGAATTGATTTCACCACCTATGGAAAGAGGGATTATACTGTTTGGTTAAAGGGCAAGAATTTGAGGCCTGAGATGGTACCTGCAAGGGAAAAATAAAGGGGTTATCTTTACAATTCGCTTGGAGATACAAAACACTGTTACACAAGCTATAGGACCAAACTCTGTGCTCCCCAACCAAAGGCCTCTTTCCAGGCCATGGCCCGCCATACCCTAACGATTGCCTCCACCAGAGGATACAACAAATACATTGGCGCTGCTCACTGGGAGCCCTAAAATTACACAGGCAGCACTAAGCCAAGGGACGGGACCGGCTTTTAAATTTAGTCAAGGGAGTCTATAAAGCCCTCAATGCCACACAACCGGATAAAGCCACAGATTGTTGACTTTGTCTCCTTTGAACCCTCCATATTATGATGATATAGCTATCCCTGGAAATTACTCAAATTACACCAACCCCCCTCAACAATGTTTGAATACCCCCAGCCACAGTTTGACTCTTGCTGATGTAACAGGGCAAAGACTCTGCTTAGGTGCAGTCCTCAAGTCCCACTGAGACCTATGTAACAAAACTCTGCCAATTACCACAGGTAACTATTATCTCTCAGCTCCCAGTGAGACCTATTGTGCATGTAGCACTGGGCTGAAGCCTTGTGTATTGGCTCAAATGCTAAATCAGACCTCTGATTTTTGTGTTGTAATTGAATTGTGGCCTTGTATTACCTATCGCACCTCAGAGATTATCTTTGAACTTTATGACAATAGACATAGAATCAAAAGAGAGCCTGCTACCTTGACCTTGGCCTTTCTGATGGCGGCAGGAATAGCAGCAGGGATTGGAACAGGGACAGCTGCACTGAGCCAGAATAGTCAATATACATCTCTTCATGCAGCCATGAATGCAGATTTACAAGCCCTTGAAAATTCTGTTAGAGCCCTTAACCTCAGGATCGAAGAGGGCTCAAAATATTATTTTTGAAGGAAGGGGCCTATGTGCCACCCTCAAAGAGGAATGCTATTTGTTGTTGTTGTGACTAAAACCCTAGATAAACTACAGGACCTGTTGGCAAAAAGGCAAAAGGAATTCTAGGCACAGCAAGGATGGTTTGAAGGACTTTTTAATCGCTCCCCTTGGTTCACTACCCTGATATCCACCATCATGGGACCACTAATTAATTTCCTTTTAATTCTTAACTTTGGTCCCTGCATTTTAAATAGATTAATACAGTTCATGAAAGAATGTTTGTCAGTAATTCAAACCTTAGTCTTGGCCCAACAATATCAGAGATTGAAAAAATTAGAGGATGAAGAAACATGAATAAAGGGTATATTCATTTCATAGGAAATGGGAGAATGAAAGACCCCCACTATGCATATTACCTGCTTGAGCTGCTCTTGCCAGGGTCAAGTTGGGGGACAAGTACAAGAAGGAACCAGATGTACTCACCTAGCCCAGCAACAGGATATCTGGTCAACAGCTTGAGCCAAAAAGAAGTCAGCAGAACGATATCTGGGAACAGAGAGTTCTTGAAGAGTCTTATTGAAACCTCCAGAGTGCTATAATAGTCATAACTGAGTTCCTTGTACCCGCACCAAACAAACAACTCTGTCACTGGTTGACCCCAACCGCCTTATTTGAATGGACCAATGAAATGCCTGTAACCACGCATCTGCTTCTATAAGCCCTCCTTTGGCTGCCCAGACCCTATATAATCCTCTGAAGTTTTAACCTCGGGGTGCTCAGTCTCCTGAAGGACTGAAATGTCCACAGGTACTTGTGTGATCAATAAACAGCCTCATGCACTTGCATCCAGTGAACTGGTTTCGTCTCTTGGGGTAAGGGGGCTCCTCCGAACGACCCTATCCACTTGGGTCTTTGATTACCATGCCCATGCGCTCTTAGAAGTCAATTTCTTTACAGTAATTCACAATCCACTTATTTTCCATACCAAGCACAAGTGAACAAAGACTTGACCAGAAGTTTTGATGTTGAAGTAAGGATGTTCTTCCTAACGAGTCAACACAAACCTCACAATGTTCTTCCTAATGAGTCAACACAAACCTCACTTTTCCAACTATCTTAATGTTTTTGCAGATAATGATACTTCAGATCTAATTTTCAGAGACAATATTAATCAGGAAGCTCTCTACATCGTATTCCGTATCCATCAAAATGCAGTCTGAAGCATGAATAGTAGGTCCCATATGAACACAAAAAATGGTGGCTGGTGGCAGGGAATTAAAAGGTGCTTATGTGATCTTTCTAAGGCTATTACCCTAGATGCAGATTTAACTTCTTGCCACTCCTGCCATCTAGTGGCTATGGATGTTAAAAGCTTGGTTATAAGGAAGACACCTAATGATTGATTGTAGGGAGAAGTACATGAAGATCAAAATTCTCTGGCCACTCCAGTTTTTTTGGCTCTCCTCACACTCACCCTCACCCCCACCCCGACACCTTTTCCTACTTTGGCCATTTCAGATATTCACAGGGATGCGCAAAGGTCATGAATGAAAACACAGTCTCAGAAATGCTCGCCTCTGCCCTCTGACATTTAGAAACTCTCCACGCATTTGCAAAGGACAGGAGAAAGGAGTGGTTGCAAGACCTAGCCCAGGAGACTTGTCAACCCTTTTTTAGCAAGTTAGGCAGGTAATGTATATGTTAAGCTAAGTAACGTTAACATTTGTTTTGAGCAAAAATAAATTTTAAAAATTAGAATGAATCTATTAAAAATTCTGCCGTGGCGCTTTGCATGTTTTGCGACCCACTGGCCCCTGGAAAGCAACAGATCCATTTGCTTTCTGCTCTGCTCACCCTCCTTCGTAGCTTTTCTGGAATGTTTTGACACCTGTTTCCCATGATCCTTGCCCAGCAGGCATCACTGAGACACAGGTCCCCTTCCTCCTCTAGTCCACCAAACACACCCTGGCAAGAGCCTTGAAGCTTCTCTATTCATCTGAGGCTCGCTCAACTCTGGTGAAGAACCACCTGGATCCTCTCTCTTGCTGACATTTGGGGCCTGGGCTGACCGGAGAGTGGGGTGGATAGAAAGTAGCCCAGGGGGCTGGAGAGGAGAAAGGTCAGGGCTTGGGAAAGGCAGGGCACGCCTTTGCCTAACCTGCAAGGGGCGCATGAGCAGGTCCTGCATGCCACTCTAGCTCTCTTTCCTGAAGCTTTATAAATCACACAGGCAGAACCCAAGGGAGATGTGGGACGATCCACGGCCAGGAGCAGGGAGCAGCTCTCTCCAACCCTTCAGCCCCACCCCCCACTGCCTCAGTGGCTATGGCCAGACCACTGGCATGCCATCCCAGGCCCAACATCACTGTCCGCCCTGCACAATGCCCTGAAGCAACACCCTGCATCCTGAAGCCAGGCACTCTGCAGCTCTGAAACCATGAACCCTGTGGTGCCTGGACCAGAGGGACTGTGGCTGGGCAGTAAGTTGTACAGAGCAAGTGGCCTGGGTGGCGCTCCTCCCCTGCATCTTTTTGAACTTATTGCTCTTGGCTCTGCTTTCAGAACCTGGCTTTTGGGAAGGTGACAGGGAGGAGAGAGGCATGGAGTGTGGGGGAAGGAGGCAGAGAGCTCACCAGAGCTCTATCTTTGCTCCCACAGTGTCTGGGATCAGGCTGGAGCCACTGGCTCTCTATTTTCTTTATTTGCAAAGTCTCTATGCAACTCAGCCCTGATCTGCAGGTGAGGCTCATTGTGCAAGGAACCAGATGCTGCTTCTGTGGCAGCTGCTCACAGCTCAGGGTCTCCACACCTGTCACACTGCACTTGAGATGCCTTGAAAGGCAAGTGAAGGGGCCATGGGGCCAATGTTCTTGGCTGGTGCAGAGGGTGTCAGTGGCCATGGACGAAAAAGAGCTCTAGACTGATGCCCCCATCATGACCCCTACAATTTACCTTCATTTCTGCATGCACCTAGGGAGTAGAAGCAGCCAGAAGACTCCCAGGGACTCAGTAAAGGGGCTGTGATCCATCTCAGGAGCTACAACAACAGGTTGTCTTTTTGAAATGCCTTGGTAGGGAAGCAGTACTTCAACAAAAGGGAAGGTGAAAGGATTCTGTCTTTGAAGAGACTGTCAATGGGTGAGTCCAATTTCGTCCCTCCTTGTTTTATGTATTGACCCAGTATCAACCAGACTGTGTCAGCTGAGAAGTGAAGACATCTATTTGCAGAAAGGGCTGTCTCTGGAATCATCTGTGTGCTTGCATGTGCCAGGAGGTGCCCTAGTCCAACTGTTGGCAGAGATTTGTTTAGATTCTATGGAGAGACATTTGTTAGGTCACTGTATTTTTTCTTTGTATTCCAAATACTTGTCTGAGGGAAACTTGTCTTTCTGACAACGGTGACTTTACCTGCACCACCTTGCAGTAACTTTGTTCCTGTGAACAGTATTTCACACTGCTGTGTTTGACATGAAGAAGCTGTCCATTATGTTCCTTCCATTTTGTTACTTTTGGTTAAAAGTACCCATGTTTTATATAATACACAATAACAGTATTCCTTTCTAATTGTGTTTGCAGTTTAAACACCTTGCCTGTTTGGTGTTTATTGTTATATTTTTAGTTGCCTTGTATCTCTGTGTTATTTAAGAATGGAAGTGATATAACACATTTGTCCCTGACTTCATCTTTTATGCTGCAACTTTAGAAGTGTAAGTATGAATATTGTGGAAAATAAGCAGTAGTTTTACCAGTTGTCAAGCTGTGGCTGATAGACGTTTTAGAATTTTTGTTTTTACCAAACTTTTTAAGTTCTCGTTATGTGGCACTAATTTTAATGAAACTATATAAATTGATTGGTGATATTACATGTGGACGTGATATTCTATGTGATGTTATCAGAAGTACCACCTGACATATGTAACATTTTCATTAAAAAAAAGAAATCAGGGTGTTGCCACTCAGGTCAGACACAATTAACTACTACTTCTGAAGTCACTGCAGACAATATGCATTGGGTTTTAGGTTATACACAGAACTCAGTCTTGCTATAACATCATTTACATAATCATTTTTTTGTATCCTAAAACATCTGCTTTATCATAGCCTGTAACATGACTATGCTTTCTATGGTCTAAACTTCCCTTGAAATGTAAATAGCTTTAAGCATATTTTTCTTGTATTAGTAAAAGTAGAAAACATTGAAAGCACATTTAAAAAATCAATACAAGTACATAAGAAGAAATCCCTATTCTAATATTTAGATTGAGTGATCTGTGTATCAGTTTCGTTATCTCACCACTTGCCCCCCAACACACACACACACACACACACACACACACACACAGAGACACTGGTTTTCAGTGTATCCATTGGCTGACACACAGCCAGGGTTAACTCTACTCTCCCTACACTGCACTCCCCTTTCCATAATGCAAACTCCATTGCTTGGAAGGAAGTGGGCCCAGAAATAACCCATAACTCCTCTGTGCTCAGGGTTTGGGAGATCATATCCAATTGATGTATGTTGCTGTGATGGAAGCACTTGCATAATGCTAAGTTTGGTGAATTTCTACTTGCTGTCTAATGACAATCAGAAGATGCTCTATGAAATTGGTGCACTGGTATGGAGGCTCAGTTTACAATTTATTTCATGCTCCTGTCATGTGAGTTGGGAGAGCTCCCAGGATGCACATGAAACACTTGGTGACTTATTATAATGTCATGCAGCACTTATGTTCTCAGTCAGGTTTTATAATCATATTGCTCACAATATGAAGTTTTAGAAATTCAGAAATTCCTTTTTCTGTCTACTCCAGCTCTTTAACCTTAAAACCAAGTCATTTTCTGTAGGGAAATAAAAATGCCTGTGTGGCATTTCTGAAAAGCTCACACTTAAGATGAAATACTGTGATTTTTTTAACTATATGAATTTCATTTTAATTTATGATAATTTGGAAAAGGGAAAAAGGTGATATATTCACTGGAAAAAATACAATAGATTTCCAAATTAGTTCATAGATATTGCTATGGTAGCATCTATTTCTGAAGCCAATTTTTAAAATCATACCTTTATTATATATCAATTGTAATGGTTTTCGTGATTTATAGGTTTTTTGTTTGTTTGATTGTTTGTTTGTTACATTTTGCTTTCTGAGAATAGGTCTCATGTATCCCAGGATAGCTTCAAACCCAATGTGTAGCTGAGTCTGGTCTTAAACTCTTGATTGACCTGCCTCCAGATCCCAAATTTTGAGATTCTAGGCAAGTGCCATCATACTTACTTTGTAAACTTTGTTTGCCGGAAACAAAATGAAAAGGGTGTTTAGAAGTTAGCTCAATGGTAAAGGGCATATATATTAGACTCAGTGCTAAACTAAAGATATAAAAAAGAGAAGAAAGCAATGTAATTTTATTGCAATATTCCTAGCAAACATTTATTTTAAGAATAGTATTATTTAAGACAAATTTAGCACACATATCTAGTAAATAAGACATATTTGTTTATAAATGTGTGTCATTGAAAAAAAACTGAAAATGCCACATTTTTCTTTTTTAAACAGGGTCTCACTATTAATCTCTGGTTGTCCTGGAACTTACTATGTAGACCATGCTAGCTTCAAAAGCATAGAGATGTACTTTATACCACATATTCCAACTACCTGTAACAGTATAGGTTACATAGGTTTTGGTATTGCTGTGTGGGAAAGTTGCACTATTCTTTATTTACAAACTTCCCTTTTTCTAAGTTACTCTGAAAAACTGTGGCATCATGTTTCCTTTGTCATATTCTACACAGAAATGTTTCCAAGGTGTCAATGTGAAAATATTTTAAGGTAAGAGGCATACGGACTAATGTTCCAGGTAGCATTCATTTTTTTTTTTTTTTGCAGTATACTTTACCATTTATATAAAATTCTTTGTAGTGAATTATTAGATGTTGCCATGTATTTTTAAAGAAATTCAGAAAAATTATAAATATGCCAGAAAAAAATATGTGTGCTAGAAGGGGACACTCTGCTTTACAGCGTGTCTTTTGAGTTATTACTTTCCCATTCTCAGTTCCTCTTAAGACTAATTAACTTTACCAACTTATCTTATTTTCAAACATAAATCGCTTATGTTTTAGGTGTCCACTCTACTTAATTTAAGTCTCTGTGTGTATGAGTGTGTGTTTGCATGCGTGTCTGTATGTGAAAGTGAAGTTGTGTGTGTGTGTGTGTGTGTGTGTGTGTGTGTGTGTGTGTGTGTGTGTGGAGGGGTTCTGTGTCTGTGTGCATGTATGCATGTGTTGGGCCTGCATGTGGAGGTCAGAGGTTGATATCAGCTGTCTTCCTTTATAGACATTTGCTTTAGTGTTTGAGACAAGTCTCTTTGAAGATGGAGTTTGCTGTTTTATATGCAGTTGATGTGCAAATGAGGTCCAGGAATCTTGAGTCTACCTCTCCAGCACCAGGAGTATAAATGCTCCTACATGGAGCTCTTTCACATGAGTGATGGGGTTCCATCCAGCATGGTTGCCTGATGAACACTGTAGTGATTCTTCTCTGCTGTCTTATATTTGGTTTTAAAAAAAGCTAAAATTGAAATGTCCCTTGTTTCTTTTTCATGTTGTCGTAGTCTATGCTAGCCTCTTAGTTCATATTTAGCTGAGGATCACCTTGAACTCCTGATCCTTTTGTCTTTACCCCCCAAATGCTGGGTTACACACTTGAGCCATGATACTTGGCTTTGAAGTTCAAGTTCCTTATTACCTGGTTGCTAACTCCCTAGAGGAAAAAAGATGAGTTTTATTGAAAGTCTTTCATTTTATACATTAAGAGAAAGTGGTGGATTGCCCATTATTGACAAAATGTAAATGTATTGATAATTCTTGATATTTTATTTAGGTTTTATTTTTACATTTTATGTCTAAAAATATGTTCTAACAGTTATCTATGGGTTGCTTCTAATACTACAAAGTGGAGGATGAGTAATAAACGGGTGGTTCATTTCATTAATACAGTTCAGTCCCCCAATCCTGAACTATGAACTATGTTCATGTGTGTACTATCAGTGAAGCTATGCATGCATTTCACTGCAGTCTCTGTCCTTATTTATCCAGCCCTCAGGTAGATCATGAAAACACACAATCACCATCACACAACTGCATAATCTCCTGCAGTGAACTTTTAGGCCTTTGGAGCAAACTGATTAATGCTACCTGGCCTGAGGCAAATGAAAATCAGTTATGTTGTCTATATTACCTTGAAAGTGTTGGTTTGTAAATTCCTGAACATGTGCTCTATAGGATCACTCTCATTGAAAGAATAAGACAGTAAAGAGAACGTACTCTGTGAATAAGCAATGTTTTCTGTCACAGCTATAATAATTCATTCCCTTTTTTTCTATGCTACATATGTCTTATATTGTGTACTGAAGAATGCATGCTCATGTGCTTACACACACACACACACATTGTCAAGTCTCAGTATGTCCTCATACACAGAAGTAAGTTTGAGCTGACTATAGGGGCAATTCTGCAGGTTAGATAGATACTGGTTCCATCCACCCAAAGGAATTGTTTCTCTTAGCCCAGGCATAAGGGACATATGGATGCCTGACAGGCCTGGAACTCTCTGTGTAGTCTAGGGTGACCCAGCACTCACAGACATCCATTGCATCTGACTCTAGACTGCTGGGATTAAAAATGTGCACCCCCAAAGCTGGCCAAATTTTAAGGAGGACTTACTTGAAGAACATGAAAATGCATGGCAATACTTCATATTCCAGCTCAAATATAGGCAATCACAAAATTTCAGCATACATATATATTTTCTTATGTTCCATATTGCTCCCTGTTCCCTCCCCTCTCTAGCCTCCTGCCCCCTCCCACCCCTACCCTCCCCCTCCACAAGGAGATTGATCCCAGGAGGGATCATCAAAATCTGTCAAGTCTTTGGAGTAGGGACTAGGGCCTCCTTCCTGGCCTCAGGCTACGGGAGTAACCCTCCATGGGGAATGTGGTCCCAAATTTCTTTCATGTACCAGGGATACATCCTGATTCCACTGTCAGAGGCCCCTTAGACTGCCCAGGCCTTCTAACTGAGACTCATGTTCTGGGGGTCTGAGTCAGTCCAATGCTGGTTTCCCAGCTATCAGTCTGGAGTCTGTGTGCTCCCCCTTGTACCAGACAGCTGCCTGTGGGCCTGGTCTTGACCCCATTTTCTTATCATTCCTCCCTGTCTGCAACTGGATTCCATAGTTTGGCTCAGTCTTTAGCCATGGGTATCTGCTTCTGTTAACATCAGCTACTCGATGAGGATTCTATGATGGCATACGTTACTTTCTAATCTCATTATCAAGGAAAGTTACTTAAGGTAGCCTTTGCACTGTTGCTCAGATTGTTAGGTGGGGGTCATCCTTGTAGATACCTGAACATTTCTCTACAGCCAGTTTTCTCTTCAAATCTATAATGGTTTTCTCTATTAAGGTATCTTTTTTATCTCCCCTCTATTCATCCCCATACTCAATCATCTTTGAACCTCATGTTCTCCTCTCCTCCCCTTCTCTTCCCCCTAATTCCCTCTCCACTCATTGCCTTCCTACCCATTCCCAATAGGCTCAAGTAAGCTTGTCCCTTCCCCCTTCTGTGAGGGATCTTATATGAAACTCTTGGGTTTCTCCTTGTATCCTAGTTTCTCTGGGGGTGTGAATTATAGGCTGGTAATACTTTGCTCTATGTCTAAATTCAGTAAATAAGTGAGAATATACTAAGATCCTTTTTTTGTGACTGGCAGATTTCAAGATAGCATTTTGTTGTTTTTGTTGTTTTGTTTTTCCACTGAGTAGTAGGACAACTTATATATTCATTATTCAGTAGAGGTGAATACAGGTTTTTTTCCAAGTTCTTGCTATTACAAATAATTCTGCTTTGGACATAGTTGAACAGATGTGTTTGTGGCATGGATTTGGATTATATGGGTATATACCTAAGAGTGGGATTCCCTAGTCCTCTGGTAGACTGAGGTATCGCCATACTTATCTCCATAATGTCTGTACAAGTTTGCACTACAACCAGCAGTGGAGGAGTGTTCCCCTTCCTCCACATCCTCTTCAGCCTAAGTTATTGTTGGTATTTCTAATTTTAGCCATTCTAACAGTAGTCAGATGGTATCTCAGAGTTGTTTTGAGTTGCATTTCCCTGATGACTAAGGATGTCATCATAAGTCTCTTTCAGCTATTTTGGATTTCTCTTTTGAGAATTCTCTCTTCAGTTGTGGACCCCACTTTTTAATGAAGTTATTTTGTGTTTTGGTGACTACTGTCTTCAGTTCCTGGTATGGTTTGGAGATCTGCCCTCTGTCAGATGTGGGTTTAGTGAAGATCTTTTCCCAGTCTGTGGGCTGCTGCTTTGTCTTGTCAACTGTGTCCTATGCCTTACAGTTGCTTCAGTTCGAGGAGGTCTCATTTATTTATTGGCGATCTTAGTGTGCTACTGGTGTCATGATCAGAAAGTAGTCTCCTGTACCTATTTGATGATGGGTACCTCCCTTTTTCTCTTTCAAGAGGTTCAGTGTTTCTGGATTTGTGTTAATGTACCAAACCTCAAGGTTGGATGTAAAACCAGTTATTTTAAAACAGTATGTGACACTATTACTATTTCCAAGTAGTTTCTATTCTTGATAAAAGAAAACAGCACAAACCAAAGAGCATTTCAGGGGTTTTCAGTTTACCTGCACACATGTCTTAAGAGCTATGCTTCAAAGATAATAATCTCACAAGAATATTTTCTTTGTAAAATGCTTCAGTTGTAACAAGATAAAAGGGGGAAGAGATTCAGTGTGTGTGTGCTTTTGGGTGGTATGAAGAGTTGAAGGGGATAAAACACTAAAATAATGTAACCAAGTCATATCTTCAGTATTCTATGTTCATTGGAAACAAACAAAATAGAACCAGACAAAAAAACACGAAATTAAGATTTGCTGACATTAATTGTGGCACCACAACTCACTATGCCAAAGAGTTCATCTCTGTGTATGGCTTTCCTGAAATACTCTCAGGACACCAGACATACTTCCTTTCCCTGAGGCTCAAATTAAAGACAGCTGAGATGGAAAGCATCAACATGACAGTGTGTCCTCTATTCTCTGCCCTCCCGTATTTTGGACTCCCTATACCTTGAATTGTTCCTGCCATAACAGTTTCCCTTCTGACTTCTAGCTGTAGAGATAAACATAATGGTAAGTTGTAAACACTTCAAACCACAATTCTTGCACTTTGCCCAACAGCAATGTCCTATAGCACTGGCTCCACTATTGTCCTGCTGGCTAATCTGAGGCAAATGGCAAGTGTTCTCCATGGCTCAGTATAAGCAATAGTTACTGCCTGTCACAGGACTGGGAGAATCTATGAAGAAAAACCAGGCTTGGTCCAGTCTAATTGTTCCACATATCAGTCTCTACTTCTAAAACTGAAGTCTCTAGCCTTGCTCAAAGGATGATAAAGGTCCTGGATAGAATTAGCATTAGAATTTGTCGTTGACCACTATTATACATACAGCACTTTTAAAGACATGCACAGAAACTATGCCAATTTGAACTTACCTGAACTCAATCCCAAGTCATCCCTGTTAATGTTGATGGGACTAGGAGATTTGACTGGATGCCACTGCTGAACGAAATATATCATTAAAAAAGATCCCAAATATATATGTGGGATATATATGGCAGACGAGGAAGGAGAGTACATTTCCATAGGAGGGGAGAATAGGCCAGGGAACCAGGGAGTGTTAGAGCAGTAATAATGTAAGTGTTTCTAAAAGGAATGATGTGTGCCATCAGCAAGCTGAATTCCTTGCTGATTTTCCATTTTGTCATGGACTGTGGAAGTTACTGGCTTATCAGTTTTTATTTCTTAATACCATCTCATTCCCTGTTGTCTTTTCTCCCCTCCCCTTCCCTTTACCGTCCTTCTCCCTTCCACTTTACTTCCCAAATATCTTCTAATTTCCCTTCACAGGGTGATCCACGTATCTCCTTTGTCATCGTCCTGTAGCCTAGCTTTTCTGTAGCTCTGGACTTTAGTCTGGTTATCCTTTGCTGTACATCTAATATTCACTAATGAATGAGTAATATGATGTATTTCTTTCTGAGACTGCCTTATATATCTCAAAATGTTTTTTTTTATTTTTTCTAATTCCATCCATTTGCCTGAAAATTACATGAGGTTGACATTAGTTTACCACTGAATAATACTCCATTGTGTAAATGTACCACATTTTCCTTATCTATTTTTCTGTTTAGGGTCATCTAAGTTGTTTCCAGATTCTGGATATTATGAGTAATGCTTCTATAGACATAGGAGGGAATGAGGTGGCTGAAAAAGGAAGGGATACAGTGGAAGAGCAATGAAAGACATATCTTAATAGAGAGAGATACTATGGCATTATGGAGAAACATGGTGCTTGAGTAAGTCCCAAGGATCCACAAAGAGAACCCCACCTAAGACTCTGAGCAATTATAGATAGGATGCCTGAACTGTCCTATCCCTGTAATCAGATGGGTGAATGCCACTACTATGTTCATTGAGCCCTGATCCAGAAATTGATGGAACCAGACATAGAGATGCACAACCAAAATGAGGCCAAATTCCAGGAATCCAGCCAAAGAGAGAGAGGAGGGGACATATGAGCAAAAGGGGTCAAGATCCGATTGGAGATATCTAGAGACAGATAAACCAAGCTCATGAAAACTCGTGAATTCTAAACCTACAACTGTGGAAATCCAGAAGACTGAACTAGGCCCTCCATATGTGGGAGACAGTTGTGAAGCTTGGACAATCAGAGGGGCCTCTGGAAGTAGGACCACAATAGACATCTGGTACATGAGCTAGTTTGTTGGAGTCCATTCCCTATGGTGGGATGCCATGCTCAGCCTCAATGCATGGGAAAGTGCCCTGCCCCAAACTATTGTGTCAGACTATGTTATGTCCTCATAGGAGCTCCTCTTTGTGAGGAGAAGAGGATCGCACATGTGGTAGAGGAGGTAAGGTGTGTGGGAAGAAGGGTGGGAAGGAGAAGTGTGGTTGGAATGTAAAATGAGATAAAAAAATTAAAAAAAAATTCTTCATGGCAATTTCAAGGTCCTATTTAAGGGGGGTCAAAATACAACTAACCCATTGCAGAGCAAAAAGTTGGGGGGTGTGGGAAATATGCCAGGTTACTTGGTACATACCTTTAATCACTGCACTTGGGAGGCCGAGGCAAGGGATCTCTGTGAGTTTGAGGCCCACCAGGTCTACAGAATGTGTACCACTGACATAGTGACACCCCATCTCAAATCACACCTTTAAACTGGGGAGGTGAGAGCTTGATAGGAGCATTTCTCTGCATTACAGACTAACTCCTGTCACCTCGGAAGACCAGGTAGTCTTTAAGTTGTATGTATTCTCTCACCCTGTAGCGAGGGAGCTACCATTAGGCAGTGAGGTTTTTATTAATGTTTCCGCTGTGCTTACCACCTAGCTTATCCTATTCAAGATGATGAAAGGAATGAGAAGTGAGAAAGCTACAGTGAGGACTGGAAGAAACAGGCAGGTCAGAAGGCAGCACTAATATAATTTCTAGCTCCTATGTAGTGCTGATGGAGCAGACAGAGGCTGAGCCTCTCTGAGCTTGTCACCCCTTCCTGCTTCATCTGTGACCTAAGTTTCTTGACTATAACTCGTGAATAGCTTCCAGTTAAAAACCTGTGCCATATTTTCCCAAGAAAATAAAGTAAGGGCTGGAGAGGTGGCTCAGTGCTTAAAAGCATTGCCTGTTCTTCCAGCAGAGCCCCTTCTATTCCAAGAATGTGTACGGTGGCTTACAACAGACTCTAATTTTAGTCACAGGGTATCTGACAGTATCTTCTGAAAACCACAGGCCTCGGGCACACATGTGATGCACAGACATACATAACATGAATACACATAAAAATTTTAAAAATTAACAAAGAAAATGAAAACCAGCTATGCCACATGAAGCTGGTCTGTGTTTTCAGCTGATTGCAGATTTTTTTTAAAAAGGGAAACATCTAGAGACTTTGGTTTTGGGGATACATAAGGGAAGGCACCCAGGGCAGAGCCGAGATCAAGACTTCCGTAAGCCAGAAGTGGAAAACATTTGTGATCTTCACTCTAATGCAGCCACATGCAGGGCCTATGCCAAGTTCTTAGCTCAGCACTGTATATTGAATTACTTTAACAAGGAAGAAAGTGAATGCATGGACCATCCTAAGTAATTTTTCAAAATATTTTTTACTTCTTATGAATTATGTGTGTTAGCTAAGTTTTCATGAATTTATTTTTTAATAATATAGACTGGAGTCCTCACCCACTACTACCCAAAGAAGACACTTCCTAAGGAAGGATTCTGCTGTAAGGGTAAGAAATAAGGCAGGTGTCTGCAGTGCCTTCTTGAATTCAGAGAGTAACTTAACCTGAAATGAATAATTTAACTTTTATTTTTTAAAGGATGGGTTTTACTTGTGACTAAGAGGTTTGGTAATGTAGATCATGCTATGTCTCAATTCACTAAGATCTGTCTGTCTTTGAGTCCTGAGAGGTGGGATTCAAAGCACTCCATGTTGTAGAGAGCTGCGAAGTGCTACACGTTAAAGATGGTGCTACCTTCATCCTTCCACCTCCCCAAGGGTGAACACCCTCTGGCGTAAACAAGCCCTTATTTGGTTAAGTCTGTTCAGCCTGTCTGCTTCTGCATTAGAGTAGCCTATCTGCAGGGTCCATGTAGCTCACTGGGGTTGGTTAGCCAAGAGTATTTAAGCCTGTGCAGGGGTCCCCCGGGCTCTCATGGGCCAGAAGCAACATGTTTCAAGGATCCTGATTAAAACTGCATGAAGAATATCTTCCCGGAGTTGCATCTTCCTTGCTAGCGAGGGCAGGCATGCCATTCACCATTTCATGCCAGATCCCTGGAATGATCACAGAGGAAGGCATTTAATGAGCTTCCTGCTTGCCTGGAATGATGTGTTGGTGAGTGCATGGATCTGTGTTCTTCTATTAGTCTTTGGAATCATAGCATGCAGTAGTTGCTGTTACAATTGTTTCAAAGTGCTAATGAATCATTTGGGAAGATTATAGATGTGCAACAACTTGAGTTGGGAATAAAGGGAATATTTAGAAATAAGAGAGAAACTGAAAGTAAAGACAAAGTACAATTAAAAATGGAGGATTTAATGAAAAAAGCGATTAAGAGTCAGGCGAGTAAACATTTCCCTAGAAATATTGATTAAGCTTTCCTGGTGGCAGCCTCCAAGATATAGAGGCCCATACATTTACAGCCCCACAGATGCCCCACTCCTTTGGACAGGTGTTTATGATAAGAACATAGTTAGGTGAGTAGTGGTGAATGGAAAGTGAGTTAAGCTCAATACATTATCTATCTGGGAAAGAATCAGGAGAGCTCGAGCACCACGGTGTGCCCTCTCTGAAGAACAGCAGTGGCAGTTGAGGTGGCAAGCATGTAAGAATTGATATTTGGAAATAATCACAAAATTCCTTGTCATGATCACCTTAAATATAATATTTTCAGTCACCCCAGAACCAAAAAGAAATACTAAAGATCAAGTCAGGACATATGGTAGAGACACAGGGCTACATAATAAATATTGAAACTAGCAAAAACTTGATGTCTGGCAAGCTGACCACAGGCAGACATAAAATAGATTTTTCTCTTCCTGTGTAGTCTATGTCTAATGTTCTCATGTTCCTATTGACTCAGCACTAATGATTTGTGGATGAGATTGTAATCTTTTGAACTCCTACCAAAGAATTTTTTTTCCTTGAAATAACTGTATATATTCTGATGCTCTGAAGTAAAGATTCACAGCAGTAACAAACCTCTCTTGTGTTTGACTCTCTCTGTTGTACCAAATTCACTACTGACTTGAGGATACCAGTTAGGTCTCCCTGCAGACCAGTGGTCCGCTGAGAAGTCTGCTGCAATTCCTATGAGATTTTTACTAAGAGTTTGTGGTTTCTGGTCAGCAGAAGAATCAGCTATTATTGACAAGAGATCAAAGCCATCAAGGTGATATCTTCTGTACATCATTGGAGAACAGGGACATGCTTCCTAAGGCCTCAAATTTCCAAAGCACACAGAAGCCAAGGTCTAAAGAGGCCTCAGTTTTCTTAATGACATAAATATGATCTATATTGGAGAAAAGTTCATGGGGTGCTGAAAAGAATGTGTATTTCATCACTGTTTTTGGAATATTGTTTATATGTCCAAGTCAAATAGTCTAATGTTTGTTTATTTAGCTCCCAATTTCTTGGGTTTTTTGTTTGTTTTTTTGCTTGTTTGTTGTGATGGCATACTTATCATTGCAGTAGTGGGATATTGCAGACAGCCCACTAATGTATCTGGATATATTTGTCCACTAATGTCTAGTATTTTACATTTTGTGAAATTAATACACTGATGTTCACTGAACTTATAATTATCATAGTTTTATGATGACATATTTGCACAGGTAATTAACATATAGTGTATGTAGTGACTGCACAGGTCTGTGAGTGAGGAGAAGACAGAGAGAGAGAGAGACAGAGACAGAGAGAGAGAGAGAGAGAGAGAGAGAGAGTGGGACAGAGAGACAGTGAGGAGAATGAGGTTTCAAATCTGGGCCCATGTACTTGTTCAAAGGCTAGAAGACAAGTGTCACTTCCTTTTGATTGCTAGAATTCATGGTACTCCTTCCTCAGCATCTTTGTGTCTGGGATTCCAGGGTATACCCTGAACAGAACAGAACATTTATTAATGCATGGCAATTACATACATAATGTTGCTGTAGTTAATAGTAGGTATTGTGTCATTAGTGGGGCATATGATGTTTGAGTACTCCTACCTGATGGTGAGTCTGACAATGGGCTCAGGTGCAACAGACTTTTAAACTTCCCCATCATTTTTGTAATTGGTGTTTACTCATATACTATGATTTCTTTTACGGTCTGGCCAGAGGAAGGGAAGGAAAACAAAGAGAGAAAAAAGATTGAGTATGGCAGGGCAAAAGTAGAAGCATGGAGGCATGACCCCATGATGGGAGATGTTATCTGGGGGCATGAGGGAGATGCATGAGGTAAGTCTGCAGGACTGGGATGGAGCTGGGTAGTGCCAAACCCTCTGGCTGAAGCAGGACACACACTCCATTTGAAATATATCTCTGTTTATCTAGAAATCCTAATCAACCTAAGTATACATTTTGACTATTATAGGTAGCTATCTGTAATTTGTACTTAATTATACATTACATTTTAAATAGCTATATAAACACAATACGTAAAGAAGAGGAACAATATACATACCACAAAATTGACTGTAAATTTGTTAAAACTGAAAATCCATTCCAGTACAAAGTGTTCATTTCTATATCGTAATCTCCTTTAACCTTTAAAAAGAGATTGGTTGTGGTCATTAACCATTTATACCCAACCCCATTTAAATGAAAACAAATGTTTATAGACAATAGTTGGGAATTTAGGTGTCATTCTTTCCAAACTGCTTCCTGCTGGTTGGGGACACTGTTTTGAAGATCCGAGGAAGAAGTAGAAATCCTGGCTATAATCTGCAAGGCTGCCTTTTCCCAGCTGGTTTGAATGTTGGATCACCTGGCACACTGTTTCAGGGGGTTTTGCTTGATGAATCCATGTTAGTCTGGAAGAAATCCACAGCTTTATATTTTCTATGGATATGAAAATAGAAATTCTTTTCCCCAGTAACCTGTCCTTAGACTTAAATTTTGAAGACATGGCATTTTAAAAATATATAAATTGAATTAATCCAGCAGCAGTTCTTTAGAACAGTTGTTGCTATTTCCCTTCAACCAACAATAGAAAGACAACACAATAGCATAAAATACCCAGACTCTTTGTGTTTTCAATCTTTGTGTGGCTCTTTCATTACTCTACTTCTTCATTTCTATTTTTTAGTTATTAAGACAGGGTTTTAGTGTATAACTTTTATCTGTCGTGGAATTAAATCTGCATATCAGGTTTGCAAGAAATCATAGGTATCTGTTTGCCTCTGCCTCCCTAGTGCTACAATTAAAGTTGTGTTCCACCACACCCAGCTACTCACTGTTTAATTTTTATTTATTTATTTATTTATTTATTTATTTATTTATTTATTTATTTATTTATTTTTCTCATTTTAAACATTGATCTCTATTCCTTCTCCCTCTCTCTGTCTCTATCACCTACCCTCCTATACCCCACAGCCACCTTCTCTTCCCACCACCCGTCACTCTACAGGGAGGGTGTTACCTTCCAGAATGGGCCATCAAACACTGTCAAGTCATTTGGAGTAGAGACTAAGCCCTCCCTCCTGCCTCTAGGTAAAAGGAGTATCCCTCCATGTGAAATGGGCTCTTAAAGTCCTTTTGTACCCAAAGGATACATCCTGATTCCACTGTCAGAGGTCCCTTAGACTCTTCCGGACTGGTAACTGAGACCCATGTTCAGCAGGTATGAGTCAGTCCAACACTGGATTCCCAGCTATCAGTCTGGAACCCCTTTTGTTCCTCCTTGTTCAGGTCAGCTGTCTCTGTGGTTTTCTGGAGTCTGATTTGTCCTCCAACTCTGCATATGGATTCCAGTTCAGCTCAGTGTTTAGCTGTGGGTATCTGCTTCTGTTTCCATCAGCTACTAGATGAGGATTCTTTGACTGTGGATAAGTTTGTCATCAATCCCATTATTAGGGAAGAAAGGGCATTTATGGTAGCCTTTGCACTGTTGCCCAAATTGTTAGTTGGGGTCAGTCTTGTACATTTAGAGCCAGTTTTCGCTTCGAACCTATAATGCTCCACTTTGTATGGTCACTCTCTTCCTCCCTCCCTCTCTTCTTTACTCCCTCCCTCCCACCCTACCTACATCCTGCATTTCTCCCACTCCCTCTCCCTCTCCTCTCCTCTCTTTCTCTCTCTCTCTCTCTATCGGTCCATCCCTCCCTCCCTCCCTCCCTTTCTCCCTCCCTGCATTGCTCCCTCTCTCTCTCTCTCTCTCTCTCTCTCTCTCTCTCTCTCTCTCTCTCACTCACTCTCTCCATCCCTCCCTCCCTCCCTCCTCTGGTCTCTACCTCCCCTGACTCAATCTTCTTAGGTCCACCTGCTTTACTCTTTTTCCCTTCTCTTTCTCTTAGCTCCCTCTCCACTCACTGCACCCCCACCACTCCCAATATTCTCAGGAGATCTTGTTCCTTTAACCTTCCCTGAGGCACCTTGTATGAATCTCTTAGAATCTTCTCTGTATCCTAGTTTCTCTTGTGGTGTGAATTATAGGCTGGTAGTCATTTGCACTATGTCTAAAATCCATATATGAGTGAGTATATAGCATTTTCTTCCTTTTTTGACTGGGTTACCACACTCAGGATGGATTCTTCAAATTCTATCCATTATCCGTTTGCATGTGAATTTCAAGATTCAATTGTATTTTTCTTCAGAGTAATATTCCATTATGCAAATTTGCCACATATTTTTTATCAGTGAATAGTTGAGGGACATCTAGTTTGCTTCTAGGTTCTTTCTATTACAAATAATGCTGCAGTAAACATTATTTGTAATAGCATCTTAAACAGATATCTTTGTTGCATGGATGTGGATCATTTGGGTTTATGCCTAAGAGTTGTATAGCCAGGGCCTGTGGTTGACTGATGCCCATTTTCCTGAGGAACCACCATACTGATCTCCAAAATGGCTGTACAAGTTTGTACTCCCACCAGCAAAGGAGGAGTGTTCTCTTCTCTCCACATCATCCCCAGCATAAGTTTTCATTGATATTTCTAATTTTAGACATTTTAACAGGAGTAAGATAGTATCTCAGAGTGGTTTTGAGTTGCATTTTTCCTGGTAGCTAAGCCTGTTGAGCACTTTCTGGGGATTCTTTCAGGGATTATTTTCTCTATGGAGATTTCTCTCTTCACTTCTGTACCCCACCGTTTAATAGGGCCATTTCATGTTTTGGTGAATAGTTTTTTGAGTTCTTTGTATGTTTGTGAGATTAGCCCTCTGTCAGATGTAGGATTGGTGAAGATCTCTTCCCAATCTGTGGGATGCTGTTTGGTGTTTTCAACTGTTTCCTGTGCCTTACAGAAGCTTCTCAGTTTCAGTAGGTCCCATTAATTAATTGTCGATCTCAGTGTCTGTGCTACTGGTATCATGTTCAGGAAGCTATCTGCTGTACCAATTTGTTCAAGGGTACCTCCCACTTTCTCTTCTAAGAAGTTCTGTGGCTGGATTCATGTTGAGGTCTTTGATCCATTTGGACCTAAGTTTTGTGCATGGTGATACACATGAGTCTATCTTCAATCTTCAACACATCATCATCCAGTTATGCCAGTCACAATATTTGTAGAAGATGCTTTACCCATGACATTGTATACTTTTCACAGTTTTGTCAAAAATCAGGTGCTTGTAGTTGTGTGGGTTCATACCAAGATTTTTTATTTGATTACATTGTTCTACCTGTCTATTTATGTGACAATGAAAGATATTTTCAGGACTATAGCTCTGTAGTAATGCTTGAAGTCAGGGATGATGATGCCTCCTGAAGTTACTTTCTTGTCAGGTTGTTTTGGCTATCCTGGGTTGTTGCTTGTAAGTTTTCGCCAGCCTGCCAGACCCCCAGTCTGGGCCCACAGCCGTAGCAGCCCCAAGTAACACTCTGAGATTCTGTATTTGATAAATCCTGTTGGCCAGTTACCATTATTGTTTATGGGCTAGCTCTTTCTTAATTATTAACCCATTTCTACTTATCTAAGTATTTCCACGTGTTTGTCTTATCAGGGAGCCCCAGTGGGCATC
The DNA here is from genome assembly GCA_030556225.1 of Cricetiscus sungorus. NCBI lineage: Eukaryota > Metazoa > Chordata > Mammalia > Rodentia > Cricetidae > Cricetiscus > Cricetiscus sungorus. Next base: position 90,195 of record JANBXA010000256.1, read on the forward strand.
TTCTTTCCTCCATGATCTACATTGTGACTCCTCCTTCTACTTCCTCTTTCCTCCTCCTTGTCTCCTAGCCCCGCCTATGTAGTTTTCTCTTGGTCACAGTGCTTTATTAACCAGTATGAGAAACATATATACAGAATAACATTTCCCATCACTGGGTCTATTGTTTTTCATACAAAGTTGATTATTATCCTTTCAAGGTCAGTGAAGAATTGTGCTAGGATTTGGATGGCCATCACATTGAATCTGTAGATTGGTTCCTGTTATCCCTGATCTCTCCAAGACCTTTACCATGAAAGGGTGTTGAATTTTTCAAAGGCTTTTCCAGCATCTAGTGCGATAGATGATCATGAGGTTTTCCTTGTTCAGATTATTTTATGGTGGATCATATTGATAGATTTTCGAACTTTGATCCAGCCCTGAAACCCAGAGATGAAGGCTACTTGGTCATATTGGAAGATTTCTCTGTTGTATTTTTGGATTTCATTTGTCATTATTTTGTTGAGTAATTTTGCATCAATGTTCATGATGGGTAAGGGTCTGTATTTTTCTTTCTTAGTTGTGATTTTGTGTGACTTGGGTATCAAGGCAATTGTGGCCTTGTAAAAAGAGTTTGGTGATGAACCTTCTGCTTCTATTGTGTTGAGCAACTTGAGGGTTATTGGTATTAGCTCTTTGAACTTCTGGTAGAAATCTGCACTGAATCTGTCTGGCCCTGTTTTTTTCTTTTCTTTTTTTTCTTTGTTATTTTTTTTTTTTTGAGAAGTTTTTGGTGACTGCCTCTATTTCCTTAGGTCTATTTTAGGTGCTTATCTATTCTCAATTTAATTTTGTAAGTGACAGTTATCAAAAAAATTTTTCCATTTCCTTTGAATTTTCAAATTTTGTGGAGTACAGGTTTCAAAGTATGACGTTAAACATTGTCTGAATTTCTCGGTGTCCTTTGTTATATAACCTTTTTGTTTCTGATTTTGTTAATTTGCATGATATCTCTCTGCTTCTTAGTCAGTTTGGATAAAGGGTATTTGTTGATTTTCTTGAAAACCCAACTCTTTGTTGCATTGATTTTTTGTATAGTTTTCTTGATTTCTATTTATTGGTTTCAGCCCTCAAATTGATTATTTCCTGGCATCTACACCTCTGGGGTGATTTTGTTTCTTTCTGTTCTAAGGTTTTCACTTGTACTATTAATTCTGTAATGTGACTAACTTCCATTTTCTTCATATGGGCACATAGTGCAAAGAACTTTCCTCATAGCATTGCTTTCAAGGTGTCCCATGGGTTCGAGTGTGTTCTCATTCTCGTTGAATTCTAGGAAGTCCTTAATTTCTTTTTTAATTTCTTCCTTGACCCAGGTATACTTTGTTACATTGCAGAGTATGTGGTCTATTTTATAGGAGGTTCCATGTGGAGCATACACGAATGTATGTTATGTTGTGTTTGTTTAGAATGTTCTATAGATGTCTGTTAACACCAATTGAGACATAACTTCTCTTAGTTTTTTTTTCTTGCTTAGTTAAGCTTCTGTCTAGTTGTCCTGTCCAAGTTGTGAGAATAGGTTGTTGAAGTTTCCCACTATGAATGTGTGAGGTTTTATATGACCTTTGAGTTTTAGTAGTACTTGCTTTATGAATGTAGGTGCCTTTGTATTTGGGTCATAGATGTTCACAATTGAGACTTTGTGTGGAAAGATTTTTCCTGTGATGTGGACAAAATGATGGTCTTCATCTCTTTTGATTGATTTTGTTTCAAAGTCTAACTTGTTAGATGTTAGGATAGCTAAACCTGGTAGATTGTTAAGTCCATTTGATTGGAAAATCTTTTCCCAGCCCTTTAACCTAAGGCAATGTCTGTCTTTGAAGGTTAGATGTATTTCTTGTATTCAACAGAAGGGTGAATTCTGTCTTTGTATCCATTCTGTTAACTGGTGCCTTTTGATAGGTGATTTAAACACATTAATGATAAACGGAAATAAGAATCACTGATTGTTAATGCTTGTCTGTTTTAGATTTGTTGTTGGCCATGGTATCATTACTATAATTGCCCTGCTTTACTTTTGGGTTCTGGTGAAGTGGGATTATCTATTTCCTGTGTCTTTTTGAGCATAGTTAATTTCCTTGGGTTATAGTTTTCCTTCAAGAACATTTTTTTTCCTGTCCTGATTTGTACATACATATTGTGACAATGTGGCTTTGCATTAAATATCTTGGTTTCTCCATCTATAGTGGTTGAGAGTTTTACTGGGTATAGTGGTCTGTGCTGGCAGCTGTGGACTCTTAGCAGTTGTAGAACATCTATCCAGAATATTCTGGCCTTGAATGTTTCCAATGATAAGTCAGGTGTAATTTTGATATGTCTGCCATATATGGTATCTGGCCTCTTTCCTTCGCTGCTCTTAATATTCTTTCTATATTCTGTATGTTAGGTGTTTTATTATGTGAGGTGGGATACTTTGTCTTTGGTTCAGTCTATTTGGTCTTTGGTATGCTTCTCGTACTTTCATAGGCATGTCCTTCTTCAGATTGGGAAAGTTTTCTTCAATGATTTTGTTTAATATGGTTTTTGCACTTTTGAGCTGGGCTTCTATGCCCTCTTCTATGCCTGTTATGGCCTTTTCACTGTGTCCCACATTTCCTACATGTTTTTGTGTTAAGGATGATTTGGATTGAAGATTTTCTTTGGTCAATGATTCTATTTCCTTTAGTTTATCTTTAGTGCCTGAGATTCTCTCTTCTATCGCCTATATTCTGTTGGTTATGCTTGCATGACTAGTACTTGATCCTTTGCCCAGTTTTTTTTTTTTATTTTCAGAATTTCCTCAGTTTTTGTTTTTATTTTCGTAATTGTCTCTATGTCAGTTTTCATGTGTTGAACATTTTCTTTCATCAGTTTGGTTGTTTTTCTTGGCTTTCCTTATTTTCATTAACAGATTTGTTCATTTCTTGCACTTTTTGCTTGGTCATCACTCTATTTCCTCCAAATTTGGTATGTTTTTTCTTCTACTTATTTGTGGGATGTTCTCATATCGTTTTTGAGGGCCTACGTCTTTTTTTATGAAAACATTTATTTTTAATTTGTTCGCTTCTGCTTCAACTTCTTTGGTGTGTTCCGGTCTAGTTGTTGTAGAGTCCCTAGATTCTGGAGGTGTCATGCTAATCTTTCTATTGTTAGGTGATTCCTTATATTGCCGTTTTCCCAAATCTTCTTCCAGTGGGTGCAGGTTGGGTCCCTGTCATCTATCTATCTATCTATCTATCTATCTATCTATCTATCTATCTATCTATCTTTTCTCTCTCTTCCCTAATCCCCCATTGGCATTAGGTGAGTTGAGTTCAATGTCTGTAGCTCTGGGGGGTTCAAACTCTCTAATAGGTCTCTCCTAGGTAGGGGCCACGGGTTGCAATGAAAGATTGGGCAGGTGTTTTCTCAGGGTGGTCCCGTGGGCATAGGTGGGTCTAGTGTGCTCAGAGTTGATCCAGTAGTTCCCTGGTGGTGGCTGGATTGTTTGCTCTTTGCCCTGGCCTGAAGCCATGATCCTCTAAAACTGTTAACCAGAATGGACCCTTCTTCCTCAATCACTTCTTCACACATTTTTTTTTACAGCATGAAAAAAAGTGGCTGATCTGTCCCATAGTCTCTACTTCGATTGCTGTATTATTTCACATCCTGACCAAGTGTGTGAATATGCCTCACACTGCACACCCTAATCTATTTCATGCTGAGATTTTCAAAATATCCTCAATGAAATGCATTTCTATCCTGGTGAAGTTTCAGTGTACATGTTTCTGATTCAATTCTTCACATGATTGCTTTCCATATGCATATCTGCCTTTGAGAGGCCTCTAAGAGTTAAATGCTTATTTGAATAGGATTTTTCTTTCTGTTGTTTAAATTTTTAATATTCTGTATATATTCTGGACACTAATCTTCATTTAATAAAAAATTCTCAATTTTCCTTGGCATTATAATACACGACTGAAGACTAGGCACTGCAATTTTTACATTTTTTAATAATACTACAACAATGTTGTTACTGATACATATTGTTGGGTAAAGCACTTGCCACACACTCGTACATACTTTTTCAGATGAGCAGGCCCATGTAAAACCATGGTAGCACACATATGCCATCCCATCACTCTTACAATGTGATAAGAAATGGAGAGTGAACATCTACAAACATACATTATATCTAGCCTTCTGTGTTCTACTGTGAAAAACAGGAAACTATGTCTCAAACAAGGTAGGAAGTGAGGATCAACATTGCTGAACCAACCTTCAATCAGTTTCCCAAATCTTAGAATAACATGCTTGAGTCACCACACCCAGCTCTGATTCAGCTCTTCAAGTACAAAAGAGATGCTACCTAGAGATTTCAAAGCTGTTCTGTATTTGAAATTATATGAAAAACTGGTACTAAAGATGTAGCAAGACACCTCAACAGACATGATGAACAATCTCCTCTTACAGGATCAATTCAAACAGGTCCTAATGAAAAGTTGAAATATAACGCTGAAACACACACAGAAGTAAAATCCATGTAGTCTACAGCCATGTGAAAAGAGAAGCCCTATACTTGTACACAGCAGACACAGCCAACTGAGAACTTGTATGTTAATACCAGCTATTGGCAAGAGAACACTCATACCTTGCTAGTGAGTGCCACAGCTATAGAATCAGTTTTGCACACATTGGGGGCAAGGCAGAGTAGTGCATACCAGTCACCACAGAGAGTGTGAAAGTAAAGACAAGAGGACCAGAGACTCAAGGTCATCTTTGGCTGCACAAAGCTTGAGGCCAACCTGGGTACATGACAAGCTTTCAAATAAAAGCAAAACATTGGCATCATCTAAAAAATGAAAGATGCACATCCCATGACATAGTGATTCAATTCTGGGAATCTGGGAAGATGTCTCTGTGTATTAGAAATTTCAATGGAGTGTTGGTAACAGCTCTGACTCCAACAGCTAACCCAAGAAACAAACAAAGATTCAGACGCATAAATTGCAATACAGTTAAAGAAAAAACTCTTCATAACAATGGAAGCTAACAGCTGTAAAAATTTGGAGGAATCTCATAAAAATGAGATCTATGATATACACAGATTGATAAAGTACAAACCCAGGAAAACTTAGGAACATATACAGTCTAAGAATTTTTAAACTGGTAGGTAAACAAAACACATAAAAAATCAGGAAATGGA
>JANBXA010000257.1:0-21511 GCA_030556225.1 Cricetiscus sungorus
CTAACTGTCTCTGTCATGTGGATATAGTTGTTGAGATTGCATTGCCCACTACTGTGTTCCTTAAAGTGTTTTTCTTATGTTACCTCGAGTCTCAGTAGATCCTACATCTATAACTCACATACAATCTTGTCCCATCTCAAGTATTTTTTCCTAATTTATCTGTGATACTGAAACTGTGAAAGTATTTTTGCAACAATGTAAAATTCTGTTGATTTATTCAAAAAAATGCAGTGGATTGTTTATGCAAATTATTTTTTCCTTTTTGTAAACATTTAGGTAATAAGGTTGTATTGGGGAGTCATTATGTACCACATAGATTATGATCTTAACTTCGTAACTCATCCTGAAAGGCTTGCTATCACTGATTTTCCAATGAGAAATGACAATTCTGAAGTGATTTGTTGCTTGCTGCTTTAGTCTCATATGGGATTTGGAATTCAGATGGCTTTGGGCAGGGCAGAACCTTGTACCACACTGCCTTTTTATATGTAAAAAAATGTGTTATGATTTATAGCAAATCAAAAGCAAAATATGATTTTGAGTTGTAAGTTCAGAAAATTTATTTTAGGTATTATGTGAGTCCTGAGCTAGAGCACAAGTGAATCAGGTGTTTTAAGCTCCAGAGGCTGTTTAAAAATCCAAATATAAGATTATTATTTTGCAACCATTAACAATCATGGGGTGGGAATATTTCGTGGATTTTGTTTCTTTCCATGGACAAAAGAACTTAAAAAGACAAATACCAAATACTAGTTAGTACTTTCTTTAATGAGCAGATGGGAGGGTGTTAGCAGACATGTGTTATTTGACTGAGATGAACTGATTGGTGCATCGTATTCTAGTGCAGATTATGCGTGTGGACAGGAATTCTTCAGTCCTGTTTACACCAGTATCAAACATTGTTGTTCATTCTTCAATTGAGTATTTATATTGTGTATGGTTGGATGATCCTGTTATCTCTTGAGTGTTGTGAATATGTCAGGTATGCCTGGCTCAGGGTATGATTTCCTAGAGGGACCATATTTATCAAAGGCTGAAGACACTTTTTTGTTTATCCATGAACTGAACATAGATGGGTACACTAAGCACTCATTCAGAGGGCTTCCTTCTGATTGATCATTGATAATTTTTTTCTGTCTATGTATTACAGGGCCAATCATAATTCATTTGCTTGCCAAGGTCCTTTGTAATATAATTCACCTGCCTGGGGCCACTTCTGTAGTCTTGATTTTATGCTTAGTATTTGGGTCTGAAACCTTTGCCCACAGAGACAACTAAAGAACAAATCTAAACCTCTGCCTAGGCCTCTGCTCCAACTGGTGCTTTGATGTGATTGTGATATGGTTGTGCTTGGTGTGTTCCTCTTGGCCATACTCTTACTTACAGTGGCTGAATTGATGTCAAATGGGAACTGCAAAAATTTTCTGTTTTCAAGTTTGTGCTTGCCCTGCAATTATAGTTCCAGCTTCATGTGCTCTATGTTCTAAGGTTTCATGATGTCACTTGAGTGTCATACAGTGAAATGAGGACAGGGCCAAGGAAATTTTACTTGTCTTTGGAACATGTTCAAATATGTAGAGTTTATGTCAGTAACATGAACTTATTTTAAATTATTTTTCAGTTTTCTGAGAGTGATTAATATTATAATTAGGTATCAAAAGATTACACAATACAGACAATAATCAATAAATTTTAAAAGTGAAGATATAATGAGTTAGCAAAAATTTTGGTTCATTATTACAATTATTTATTAGTCTGGAGAGTGAACTCAGGTCATCAGAGCCATCTAAACCGCCTAGTACTCTTTAATTTTCCTTCAATCTTATTCTAAATATCTTTTGGCCATGCTGATAGTAGCACCCAGCATGTCACACATGCTGAGCAAATCAGGGGGTATGTTTTTAATTTTAAAACGTGTTTCATTATTTATTATTGTGAAAGTTTTCATACAATATGTTATTTTCATTTTCTTTCTTGTTCTTCCAGCTTGTACCTACCCATTTTATTAAATTTTAAAACAGCAAATGTAATTCAGAATTTCTTCCTAAGAAGGTCTGAACTTCAGTAGAACTCTTATTTGCTTCTAACTGTCTTGTCATAGGGATAATTGACGGGTGGGCACAAGAGCTACTTTCCATAGAATGATGTAAAATTGTGACATTCATCTGTCTTTTGTTAAAGTTAAGCAACAAAGTTATCAGAAATTGTTAATCTTTCTTTTTTTTTCTCCAGGAAGAAAATGAAAAAACTAATGAAGTGGAAGAAAAGAACACAATAACTGAGGAAAGAAAGTCTGAAGAGAAGAGGGGTGACGCTCTACAGAGGCAGATAGAAATTGGTGAGAAATTAGTAGTAGAATTAAAAGAACAGCTTACATGAAAGGAAGGAGAGATCCAAACTTAAACCTGGAGCTAGCCAGTTCTAAAGAAAGAGGTAAAACCTGTATTTTAGAAAATAATTTAAGGAGACAGTTGAAGACCTTCAGAAGAGATGTTACCAAGGTAAGCAAACTATCATCTGCAGAGAGCAGAGCACTGAGAAATCAACAGACAGGAAATTAGACCACCTCCAATTGGACTAGATAAAATGTATGGAAGGGAGATAATACATATGAAAGAAGAATTAATAAACAACACAAATCTCAGGTAGAGGATCTTACATCCCACCATAAATGTGAAAGGCAGTATATTTTAATATTGTATGCACATAATACATTCAGTATGTGCAATATGCATAAAGAGTATAAAAATCAACTTGAGTTATGGAAAATGATGTTAAGTGGAAAAACAAAAAATTGCAACATATTTTTTCTCAAAAGGAGAACCTTAGCAAAGCGCTCTCATAGTTCAAAGAGAAAAAGGTGCACTTCAATGACAGTATAATTACCTTAGAAAAATTCAACATTTTAAAAGACCAGATTAATATAAATCGATAAAAAATAGAAAAGAACACTAAATGATGCTTGTAAATGCCACCAGACAGTGAAACAATTTAAAGCAGAGATCGGTGCTCTGTGTAAAAACCAGAAGGAGCTTGAGTTTAAACATGAATCATAAATTAGAAATTACAAGATGGATCTGGAAATGCTAGAAAAAGAAAAGAATACTAAACACAATGTCAAAATCCCAAGAAATAAAACTGGAGCAGTTGTGAAGCCAACTCCTCTCCACTCATGAATAAGGCCTTTCCAAATTAAAGGAGATCTGGGAGTTGAATTTTGAACAAATATTGAAAATATTAGAGATAATTTGACCTCTCGCCAAAAGCATCAGATAGATGAAATCAGTAAGAGGATGGAAAGAATGCAGTGAGAACACCACAACTTGATATGAACATAGAATAAACTAACTTTTGAAATTTCTGAGCTAAGAAATTTACAGTAGTCACATATTGATTTGAAGTAAGAACAAACAGGTAGAGAATGTAAAGTGGGCAATAAATAAAAAATTCACAAGTTACAACTTAAAACTGAGCTAGAAAAACTGCAGCAATTGTTGGTGGTTTTGATCTTAGCCATTCTGATCCAAGTAATACGGAATCATGGAGTGATTTTGATTCGCAATTCCCTGATGACTAAGGATATTGAGTGTATCCTTAAGTGTCTTTCTGCTATTTGAGATTGTTTGTTAAGAATTCTCTGTTTAGATCATTACCCTATTTTTCAATTGGGTTATTTGTTACTTTAATTTCTCGTTTCTTAAGTTCTTTGTATATTAAGGAAATCGGCCCTCTGTCAGATGTGGGGTTGGTGAATACTTTTCTCATCCTGTAGGGAACCGTTTTGTCAAGTTGACTGTCTTCTTTCCACTTGAAATCTTCTCAGTTTCAGGAGGCCCATTTATTAATTGTTGCTTACACTAAAGTTTCAAAGAGCTTTAAAGTGAAATTTCTATGAAACAGTTGTTTATGGAAACTGTGCAATGCATTCGACATGCAGAGAATTGCTAATACAATTTCATTCCCCTGACAGTGAGTCACCTGTCAAAAGAAAACTGTGTTTGATTCAGAGCAGCATAAGTGTTGGGGTTTAAGGAATGAACTTAATACAAAGTTCTTAAATTGTTTTAATACACCTTTCTAAGTATTAAATTGATTAAGTATGTCATCTTCTGTTTTCAATAGGATCACACACAGCAAGAACATGGTGTGAATCTTGCGTATGGAACAGAAAATGTGGCAGGAGAGCAAGCCGGATATTTGTCCTTTTGCTCTCAGGCAATTTTAATTTCTAATAATGTATTTTGGTAACTATCTACTACGGAGAAAGATTTAACATATTTAAAGAATTATATTTTTTTAGCTTAAGAAAAATTAACCTGATAGCTTTTTTAATTTTTTTCTTATCCAGCTATATTACCGATTTAAGTTTTGACCAGCTTTATTTTATTGCAATCAATGTATAGTTACTTTAACTCCCATGTTTTTTTTTTATCTCAGGTCTTCTGCATGTTTCCTTCTTCCTTCTAAATGCAAGGTCTCTATGCTTTTATTATATTTACAGACATACACTATCCAGACACAAGAAAAATACACACAAAGAAAAACACACAGAGAGACACATAAAGACAAACACTCACACACACATACACACACACACACACACACACACACACACACACACACACACACACATACTAACTTATGCATAGAAAATCAGATTCAGTGACCTGATCTTCCTTATGTGGGGAAACAGAGTAGGCCATCTTTTGAACAGTGTTCAGCAATACCCAAATTACCAGGTCCTGGAATTGATCCATGGTTCTTCATGTAGCAGGGGACATATCTTCTGTACAAGCTCTTGGAACAGTGCATGCCACACAGAGAAACTTCCTGGAACTCCACACTACAAGTGTCTAGAAGAAGAAATGTAATCTTTATCCATATTCAGAAAAGATCCAGTTCATTGCATTCTCTACTCTATGCATCAAGGAGAGATAGAGCCACATTCTGTATGATCCTGCATTAGTGTGAATCCTTTATTTGGGAGAAATTACTATATTTAGGAGTGGATTGTTGTTTTATGGGGGAGACAGAGGCAACTTCTAGGCCTAGCAGGACTGTATCTTTCCAGAATGTTGGCGGGCTAAGAGGAAGCATTGAGATAGTACAGGAAAGAGGAGGCCTTCCTTCCTACTACCAGTGCCTCTCAAGTATCATCACTGGACAAAGGACCAGGGCCCTAGCCAGCGCCCAGAGGTCAAGAGCACTGATATTTCCAAAGACACTATAGCCATCTTTTGTGGGATCCAGAACCTATTTCCAACAACAAGCCACCCCTGTGGATGTGTTCTAGAAGCTCTGTTATAGTGAGGGATCTGAAAACCCCTGTGATTGGAGTCTAAGACTCAAAACAAATGTGAGTTTCCTGAGGCTCAGGAGAAAAGGTAAGCATTGGTCTGTGCTAACAATGCTGTGCAGCCCATGGACTGAGGAGCTGAGGAGCCATGGACTTGAGAAGGTGAAGATGGGGTAGACAAAAAGTTACAGTAGACTGACATCCTGGGATTTCTGCTCACTGCAAACCCTGGCAAGCACCTCGGCTTGAGGGTCCTCACTGAATGATTTCAGACCTGAAAATCACTTGGCATTAGAAGCATATCTGGATCATGTGGCTGTCCTGAATTGAGTGACAAAGTAGCTCATATGTGAGATCAGTATCATGCAAACACAGCTTACTGTGGTCCACATCCACTGGCTTTCCACCTGTGAAAGACTATCATGTAGCAACACTTAAATTCCTCTACTTCTTTCCGGCTCTAGCTTTGCAGACCTGATTTGGGGCCACTGTGAATGAGCCAGTAGGGAAGATGATGGCAGCTCTAACTTCTTGGGCTGCACAGCTCAGTCATGTCTCAAAACTTTACAGTGCTGTCACCTATCATGAACACATTGATAACACTGTCTGTGTGGAGGGGAAATGACTAATATTCATCATATAGGTAGGCCTAGCTCATGCATCTGTTCTCAGTCCATGTGCATATACTAGAGCTTATTAATTTCCTAGATGTGATACAGATGCTTCAGAGCAAGGGGCATCAGAACATGATGGTCCCCGGGGCAACTGAGCCCACCTTTGACAGCCTGGAGAATAAGAGGACACAAGTTGGAAGCAGCTCTAGCATTGGGAGGTGAAATTACTGTGGGAGAATAGAGTGCAGATCTCATTTGTCTGTACCAGTTTAACTGAAACAGTCCCAGTGGTAGTGAAGGGACTGGTGAGAAATCCTCTTAGTAGCTTATTCAGTGTCATCCCCACCCTGATCAGGGCAGTCAGTTTGAGGTTGCATAGACATGTCCTCTTCAAAGATAGAATGGCATAGTAAAAAATATCCTTCAAAATATCTTCTCTTTATGTAAGTTTCATATATTATACAGTAGAATGTTTTTGAAATGACTTTTCTGAAATGCCTCTTGTAGCTTGCCTTTAGTCAGATTTTTCCTAATCATGTGGTCAAGCTAGCTGAGGAGATTCAAGAACATTGGCTTAAATGAGTGTAAAATTGTTTGTTTTGGGAGCGCTTTTTCTTTCTTTTTCTTTTTCTTTTTTTTTTAAATTAAAGTATACAGGATAAACAAGCCTATACTCTTCAGATGTTTTAAGGTTGCCAAAGACTTACTAGTACCTCTTTTCATTTTCCTGGAAGAGATGTTTGTTGAAAAATTATGCAATCCCTGTGTGTTAGATTTCATAGTCATGTTCCTCTCTTTTGCTAAGAATATTGTGGCTATGTTGAATGTTGACTGCCAAGCCTGACAAGCTAATTCTGACCCCTGAAACCCACACGGTGGGAAGAGAAAACAAATCCCCACAGATTTTCCTCTGAATACCACATGCCCTGTGGACCAGAAGACACACCCAACAAGTGAGCAAATGACTAATAATAGCAAGAATGTTCCTCCTTTCTATGAAACCCACATCATATTTAGAAATTAAGGCCCATCTTTTTGCAAGGGACCCTCAATCTCATAGATTTTTATTTGTTTGGACAGAAGCATGTTGAGAAGTTTTAATGACAAAAGTGTACCACAGTGCTATGGTGACACACACCTTTAATCCTAAGACTCTCAAGATGCAGAGGCAGGTGCATCTCTGTGAATTTAAGGCCAGCCTATTCTACAAAGAAGTTCCAGGGAGACAGGTCTACACAGAGAAACTGTACCTCGAAAGCCCCTCCCCCAAATGAACAAAATTTCCATGTGCATTCTATTCTTTCACATTCAGACTTTCTGGTTGTTAATTCCATTATCTCTACACCCCTCATCACTGTATTTTTTTATTTTCCTTTATTATAAGTCATTGAAAATGAAACAGGCATGGAATGTCTCTAGGAAACAGACAGGAGGATTTTCTTACCTGAAGATCATTCTTTACATGGAAAAAATCAAATTCAGGGACGTCACTCTGATCAGAGAACAAGAAGAATCTCTCACTTCAACTCATCCTTGGTGTATACCCGCTGCTGTGATTCCCCAGAAAGCTTGGAGATTTCCGTTTGATTTCCCCTAAAAGCAGTTCTACTCAGGCAAATTATCCAATTACACAAAGGACATAATCAATATGATCATTAATAGGGTTAATAGTTGTCAAATTTCTTGTAAATAGTTCTATTTTATTTCAATTAAAAAGACATTATGTTAATGTATGGATCTGTTCCTTGGGTTTTTCTTCATTGTAAAGCTTTTCTTTTCTTTTCTTTTCTTTTTGAGATAAGTCTTTACTTTTATTCTCTTAAGATATCTGTGTAAAATAAGTGGATTCCACAATAAAAGAAAGTAGCTGATTCTTTTTAATTCTTATCTTACAAAAAGGTAATGTGTAGTGTCCATATAGAATATTAAAAAATTCAGATGCACACTGTAACAGATTACATAATGAATATGTGGAGACATTACTTGTCAAGTGGAACTTTCCCTTATCCCAAATGCTTGTAACATTTTCTTCCTTAGAAACTAAAGTAATCCATTTCCTGATTTTTTTTATGTCTTTTGTTTACCTACCAGTTTAAAAATTCTTAGACTGTATATGTTTCTATGTTTTCCTGGGTTTGTACTTTATCAATCTGTGTATATCATATGACTCATTTTTATGAGATTCCTCTAAGTTTCTACAGCTGTTAGCTTCCCTTGTTATGAAGAGTTATCTCTTTAACTGTATTGCAATTTATGCATCTGAATCTTTGTTTGTTTCTTGGGTTAGCTGTTGGAGTCAGAGCTGTTACCAACACTCCTTTGAAATTTCTAATACACAGAGATATCTTCCCAGATTCCCAGAATTGAATCACAATGTCATGGGATGTGCATCTTTAAATTTTTAGATGATGCCAATATTTTGCTTTTATTTGAAAGCTTGTCATTTACCCAAGGTTGAGGTTGGCCTCAAGCTTTGTGCAGGAAAGGATGACCTTGAGTCTCTGGTCCTCTTCTCTTTACTTTCACACTCTCTGTGGTGACTGGTATGCACTACTCTGCCTTGCCCCCAATGTGTGCAAAACCTATTCTATATTTCTGGCACTCACTAGGAAGGTATGAGTGTTCTCTTGCCAATAGCTGGTACTAACATACACGTTCTCAATTGGCTGTGTCTGCTGTGCACAAGTATAGGGCTTCCCTTTTCACATGGGTGTAGACTACATGGATTTTACTTCTGTGTGTGTTTCAGCGTTATATTTCAACTTTTCATTAGGACCTGTTTGAATTGATCCTGTAAGAGGAGAGTGTTCATCATGTCTGGTGAGGTGTCTTGCTCCATCTTTAGTACCAGTTTTTCATATAATTTCAAATACAGAACAGCTTTGAAATCTCCAGGTAGCATCTCTTTTGTACTTGAGGAGCTGAAACAGGGCTGGGTGTGGTGACTCAAGCATGTTATCCTAAGATTTGGGAAACTGATTGAAGGTTGGTTCAGCAATGTTGATCCTCACTTCCTACCTTGTTTGAGACATAGTTTCCTGTTTTTCACAGTGGAATACAGAAGGCTAGATATAACGTATGTTTGTAGATGTTCACTCTCCATTTCTTATCACATTGTAAGATTGATGGGATGGCATATGTGTGCTGCCATGGTTTTACATGGGCCTGTGCATCTGAAAAAGTATGTACAGTTGTGTGGCAAGTGCTTTACCCATCAAGATGTATCAGCAACAACATTGTTGTAGTATTATTAAAAAACTGTAAAAATTGCAGTGCCTAATCTTAGTCAACAGTGTGTACTAAAATGCCAAGGAAAATATTGAGAATTTTTTATTAAATGAAGATTAGTGTCCAGAATATATACATAATTCAAACAACAGAAAGAAAAATCCTATTTAAATAAGCATTTAACTCAATAGAGGCCTCTCAACCAAAGATATGAATATGGAAAGCAAGCATGTGAAGAATTGAATCAGAAACATGTACACTGAAACTTCACCAGGATAGAATTGCATTTCATTGAGGATATTTTAAAAATCTCAGCAAGAAATAGATTAGGGTGTGCAGTGTGAGGCATATTCACACACTTGGTCAGGATGTGAAATAATACAGCAATCAAAGTGAAGATTATGGGACAGATCAGCCACTTTTCTTCTTGCTGTAAAAAAAGTTATGTGTGAAGAAGTGATTGAGGAAGAAGGGTCCATTCTGGGTAACAGTTTGAGAGGATCATGGCTTCAGACCAGGGGAAAGAGCAAACAATCCAGCCACCACCAGGGAACTCCTGGATCAATTCTGAGCATACTACACCCTTCTATGACCATGGGACCACCCTGAGAAAACATCTGCCTAATGCTTCATTGCATCCCGAGGCCCTGCCTAGGACAGACCACCACTCACCTAACTATGTTCTTATCGTAAACACCTGTCCAAAGGAGTGTGGCATCTGTGGGGCTGTAAATGTATGGGCCTCTATATCTTGGTGGCTGCCACCAGGAAAGCTTAATCAATATTTCTAGGCAAATGTTTACTCGCCTGACTGTTAATCCCTTTTTCATTAAATCATCTATTTTAATTGTACTTTGTCTTTACACTCAGTTTCTCTCTTATTTCTAAATTTTTCCTTTATTCCCAACTCAAGTTGTTGCACATCTATAATCTTCCTAAATGATTCATTAGCACTTTGAAACAATTGTAACAGCAACTACTGCATGCTATGATTCCAAAGACTAGTAGAAGAACACAGATCCATGCACTCACCAACAGATCATTCCAGGCAAGCAAGAAGCTGATTAAACTCCTTCCTCTGGGATCTGCTAGGGACACCCATGAGGCCTAACCACACATGGAACGAACCACTGGGCAGGAAGCCGTTCAAGGTCTTTATGCTCCATGTTGCACTGTCTCCCCTGGAGTGGGTGTGGCAGAGTCCAGTTCTAAATTTGGCACTGCACCTTTCTCAAACATGCTGACATAGGCCTCACAGAGTACATTTTCCTCAACATTGTTTTCAAATTCCTATAGCAACTGCTCTACTTATTCAATGGCTTCTATTCTAAAGCACCAAAATCCCCCTTCATAAACAATATCGTTCCAAACATATAAACTAAAACACATATAAACTAAACTCATGTCTATCACAGCTACATCTCACTTTCCTAGGACCAATTTCTATTTCTGTTTATGTGATAAAATGCTTCACCCAAAAGCAAGATGGGGACGAAAGGATTTATTTAGATTTATACTTCCAGGTCACAATACTTTACTGAGAGCAGCCAGTACAGAAACTTAAGCAGGAAATTGAAGCAGAATCCATTAAGGAACAGTACTAGCAGGCCTAATCCCTGAGTTCCTGACATTTAACTAGGATCCATATCCACTCTAGGATTATGTACCTAAAGATACCATTTACAAGTGGTCTGGGACCTCCTACAAAAATTAAGAATAAGAAAATCTCCTATACTCATGTCACAGCCCAATTTTTTTTCTCAGTTAACTGTAGGATGTATCAAGTTGACAAATCTAACTGACACATAAACCATTCAGAGAAAACACCCTTATGAGCTCTTCTAAATTGCCTCAGTAATTATATATTCTGTCACCCACTTACTGTGCTTCAGCCACCCTGGCTTTCTTAGCCATTACCTAAAATGTTATATACTTCAGTATCTTAGAACTTGCTATCAAAACGTCCTGTACATGGTCATACTGCAACCACAGAAGGCTGAGCAGAGTCAGAGGAAACTTAAGTGCATCAAGATCGTCTGTTTCCCAGCCTCACAGGATCCCAGAGAAATCAGATGCAGCAGGGACTCTCGTAAAGCAGTTACTCATTTTTGTCCATAGCAAGCATCTTTTAAATGATAAACCACAGAGCTGGAAAACAGCCAGCCCATGGTTTTAAAGGTCTAACTATCCGTTGTCTTGGTGATATATGCTTTACCTAGTGAACAGGAACTGTTCATGCAGTGACCTCATGTGGTTCGATCTAGGCAACCAATCATCTTTTCTTGTAAACAATTGTAAACAGGTGATGGTATTTGATCCCATGGAACTGGACTTACACCTATATGTGAGATGGTATGTCAGCTCTGGGAATTAAACCCAGGTATTCTAGAAGGACAGCATGTAATTTACCCACTGATACATCTCTTCAATCAACCCTACAAACATTTTACTGATTACATGCCTGGAGGAAAGTTCACTCATTGAAACCTAAAGTCCACATGGCAGAAGAAAAAAATTTGATTATACAGCCAAATATTTCTATAAATGTACACTTCCTTTTTAACCCCTAATTTTTAAATTAATATTTTAAGTAATAGTTTTCATTGTGGTATTTCATACACATGGTATTCTATTCTTTGTTCTCATTCATTCCCCATCCTCATAACCTTCTCACATTCCCTGGCCATTCTACAGTTGTTCCTTTTCTCCACAGATTCCTATTTTCCTGGTTGTTTTAAATATATATTAAATATATTATTGAATCAAATAGTTATGTTCACATAGTCTCAAAAACAGTGATTATATTACTTATTTGGAATATGGATAGAAATTTTGTTTCTTCAAGAAAGAAAGAAAATGATATTTATTTGTGAGTATTTTTTTTTTTTTTGCCAAAACAGCCAGGGAGCTACTTGGACTTTTACAGAAGACCGAACTAGAAATTGGGTTCTTTAACAAAAACTGGAAGAAGAGCACAGACCTAATATATGCAAAATTGATGGAAATGAAGAGAGAAAAGGATGATTTTAATAATGACCTGGAAATAGCCAGACAGTAACCTCAGCATGTGTCTATGAAACTTCAAGGACATAAGCCCAGAAAGCCTGTGGCAGGTCGATTGCTGCCTGCTCTGTATAAATTGCACTTTTGACAATTCCTATCAACCATCTATAATGACATCCAGCCTGGGCTCAAACTCACAGTGATCCATACACTTCTTCCTTCCGAATGCTGGGATTACAGGCATGCTCAACCAAGCGTCTCTATTTCAGTGTGTTAAACCCTCTTTTCCATGTCATGTTGTCAGTGCTCTCACTTCACCTGCTCTTAGCCATGTGTGTGTGCCTCGCTTGCTCCTACACACTGTGTATGCCTCTATGACTCTCAACCCTCCCACTTCCCATGATCTGAGCTCTAGCTGGCCTTGCTGAGCAGCTGCTGTGTTCCAAGTGCTGCTTGAGGTCCTGGGGTGCTACAACAGCCCCAGTGGAGACAGTGTAGCAATGGCTGAGATAAATCTCAGTGGCTATCTGTCCAGAGGTTCGCACCACACGTGGTTATGCCTCCTGGGGAAAAGTGGTTCAGGTCCCTGCAGGTGCTTGTGTGGCTGGCTGTTTGGAAAGGGTGCTAGATGTGTTTTGTGCTATGATAACAATATTGCCTTTTATTCATGGATATTTTAGCCTGTAGCTCCACTAGTAATTCAGAAATGCCTTGAGAACACTGAGACATAGTTTCAGGAACTGAAAGAGATACAGATCAGCAGTCAATAGATGGGTATTGCCCTCTGTGCCTTCAGATACAGATCCTAAGGTGCAAGTTGTGACTTCAGATGTCAGCCAGGGCCTGATAAATCAATTAGGGCTAAGGCTGTAAGAATTTGCCCACAATGTGACCCTGCCTGTAATTAGCCCACCAGCATCAAAGGTGTTATGGGATTCACTACAATACTCTAATTTGGGATCTTAGGGCCCTTAAATCAATACAATTAGAAATTTACTATCCAGAGACAAAGATTATTCTCTAAACTCAACAAATCAAATCTCTGATACGCTGACCATAAACAGGCCAAAATAAACAGAGGTTCCCAACTACACACTTGCTTAGCTGTATTTATGACCTCATGTTTCAAAGTAATTGTTGACGCCTTTACAGTATGTCTATATATCTTTAAACTGTGGCTAAAGATCTGTTCCTTAAACTTTCTGTATAAAAACCCGATACATTAAAGTAAACTTTGCAGCAGTTCACAAACCTCCTCAGGTGTGTTTGTGTCTGTCTGTCAAGCTGAAGCCACTCCTGACCTGGTCATCCAAGTCTTGGTCTCCACACAAACTTGCAACCCACTGAGCAGTCTGTGGCACTGGGAACGTAGTGGACAATGTGTCAAGAGTTTTGCCCTTTGCAGTTACTGTCTTCTCGACTGGGGAGAGCTTTTAACCTGTGGCCCATGCTTATATTTTCAGTTTACTACTGGACATCTTTGAGTGAATGTTCCCAGCCGTGATCCCTTAGTAGCCTCACAGTCACAATCAATCCTAAGCAGCATCTCCTGTCCTACCTCTTTTCCTCAAACCCTTTTCTGGTTATGGTATCTCCTGGATTGGAAAGCTTGAAGTGACCAGAGACAATATTCCTTCACTCTTACCTGTACATTGAAGCAATGATAAGCCATGTAAATATGCCGTTCACTCCCTGTCCCTCGTCACTGCCTCAGCATTTCTTTTGTAAACTGTTACAGCTTTCTATTCATATTTCCAGGCACCACGGGGATGTGTATCTTTACTAAGTGCTTCTGCCTTGCACACTGCTGCCTAAGGACTCTTGTAAACATGTACATTTGCTTGTGGTAGCCCCTATAAAGTCTTCCTTGGCTCTCTGTTGCCTAGTTTAGGTCTGTCATCATGAGTGCAACAACATTTATTGTGAAGAAGCACCTGATCATGTACATTTGCTTTTAGAAGTAATTCTAATTCTTCTTTAGTTTAACTTTTAACATTACTATAAAAAATGTCTTGTATTTTTGTTATTATAGTATGTGGAAAGTATTCCATATGTTGATAATAATAATAAAATATCTATTTTTAAGGGATGCTTCTTTAGCACACTTAAAGTTATTTACATAGAGAAACGCTCATCTGTGTCCAGCCTTGTCCATGAGGAAGACAAGTGATATTGCATCTAAGGTCTAAACATGTCTGTGCTGCTTGAAAGCAGACACAATATAAGTGATCTGTTCATATGTAAATTCTGATTGTTGTCTCCTCAGTTACTAATTACTAGGATTATATTCAAGTGAAAGATGATGTTAATCTGGCATGACATGGTGAACGGCGTGCCTGCCCTCGCCAGCAAGGAAGACGAGACTCCGGCAAGTTCTTCTTCATGCAGTTTTAATCAGGATCCTTGAAACATGTTGCTTCTGGCCCATGAGAGCCTGGTGGACCCCTGCACAGGCTTAAATACTCTTTTGCTATCTAACGCCAGTGAGCTACGTTGACCCAGCAGATAGGCTACTCTAATGCGGAAGCAGACAGGCTGAACAGATTTAACCAAATAAGGGCTTGTTTACGCCAGAGAGTGCTCACCCTTGGGGAGGTGAAAGGCAGAAGCCAGTGCCATCTTTAAGGCACAGCACTTCGCAGCTCTCTACAGTCCCCTTTTTTGTATTAATAACACAACAGGCAAGGGTAGTGGTCTGGTCTCCATTAAAGAAGTGGACATTGTAATGACCCTGAATCCTGGTAGTCAGCCAAGTCAGTGCCACCCCTGTCCGGCATCTTATTCCTGGAGGTGGAGCCTTGGACATCAATCCACATGCAACCAGACTTGCCCTTCTCAGAGTTGCTCACTTCCAGAGCTAACTCGGAGTGCAGTGCTAAGCCATAGAAACTGAGCATGAAGGATCAATCCTTGTTCATGAATGCGAGCCATGCTTGGGGAGACTGTCCTGCCTCAATGGCTGTAAATGCCTGGACAACTATAGCCGCATACCACTTCTGAGCAAACCTCATCTTGCAAAGGCACCACAGGCCCACGAAGGAGATAAGCAACAAGAGGACAGCCATGGCTCCCATTTCTGACCACTCTTTCAGATGATCCATGGCAACGGGAAACATGATGAAAATCAGGCAGCCAATCCCGCATCCACACGTGTTGAATTCACTGCAATGATGGCCATTCGCAGCTGTGTCATTCCTAAAAGATAGTGAGACAACTGTCGTGACAAATTATCAGCCTGTGTAAAGTTCTCATACTGAATGCTGGTAACACACAAACCTGGATATTTCATTTCACATCCCAATTGGGCCAGCTGCCACAAGGTATCTATTTGCTCCTGCACCAGATCAATTCTTTCGTTTACAATCATTAAACCTCCTTTTAGTTGAGCACCAATTGTGGATTGAGCATCCACAATCTTGGACAACTCATTTAGCTTAGAGGCTGTCTGCACAGATGTGCTCATAGCCATGGCAGCCATGACTGAACCCACAACTGCAAAAGAGATAGCTGCAACTATGGCTGCTGTAATGCCAAAATCTCTCCCTGCAGCCTCTACCAAATAGGCCACAAAATCTGAAAATTGTTCCATTGAGCCTTGTAGTATCTTAGTAAGGTTACCATTCACCTCTCCCTTATTAGGTAATGACTTCCATGTTTTTATGGCAATCTGACTTACTTGTTCAAGACTTAAGTCATTTCTTAAGGCTTTCCAGACCTCAGGGCAAAAGGAACACCCTGAACACTCCTGATCAGGAGAAGGCTCCAAAGGCATTGCTCCAGGAAGTTCCCTCCCCTCTCCACATAGCCATTTCTCCTCTCCCTTCCCTCTCTGCCCATTAAGGGATTATTTCTGAACCTTTTCTACGAGGGCTTGCAATTCTTCCTCAGAATCTGTTTCATCCATACCTGACTCTCCTGTGCTCTCAACCTCTTCTGATCTTTCTTCTTGCAACATTTCTAGCACAGCTTTCCCTTTTTTCATCGCCTCTTTACAGTACCTCTTGTCTTCGATACAGCTACTTACTAACTTCCAAACAGGTCGGACTCCGGACTTTAACGTCTCTTGTTCCCAAGCAAAGTCAAGATCCCTGCCTAATTTGTCCCAGCACACTAGCGTGAGGTCTCCAGAAACTGCGAACCAAGGTGAAATGGCATTGCATTCGCTAAGGAATCTTTCTAGTGTGCTTTTCTTTATTTTAAGTTTCTTTGACAAAAGTAGCTCCTGAAGAGCCAGAAAAATTAGATGAGACTGAGAGTCCCCATTTTGAAAATTTTACTTTCTGTTCTTTACAACATCTCGCTCAATGCCTGAGACTTTATTGCCACTTATTGCTGTGGTCTATAATTTGGTCCCAACTTACCTGGGACTTTTTATTGCTCATTATCTGAGACTTTATTGCCTCTTTACCCAGGGCCTTAAATTTGGTCCCAACTTACCTTGGAAACTGACCAGCTCTGCCCTGACTGCAAAAAATTACCCGTAAGGGCCACCATTTAAACATCGCGCCTGCCCTTGATAGCAAGGAAGACGCGACTCTGGGAAGATCTTATTCATGCAGTTTTAATCAGGATCATTGAAACATGTTGCTTCTGGCCCATGAGAGCCCGGGGAACCCTGCATAGGCTTAAATCCCCTTGTGCTAACTAACACCAATGAGCTATGTGGACCCTGCAGATAGGCTACTCTAATGCGGAAGCAGACAGGCTGAACAGACTTAACCAAATAAAGGCTTGTTTACAATAGAGAGTGCTCACTCTTGGGGAGGTGGAAGCCAGCGCCATCTTTAAGGTGTGGCACTTCGCAGCTCTCTACAACATGGCGTGCTTTTAATCCCACCTCTCAGGAATCAAAGTCAGACAGATCTTAGTGAATTGAGAGCTAGCATGATCTACATTACCAAACCTCTTAGTCACAAGTAAAACCCATTCTTTAAAAAATAAAAATTAAATTATACATTTCATGATAATAAGTTACTCTCTGAATTCAAATTTGCTTTTAAAGCTACTGAGAAAAGTCTAGGCCCTATATTTACCTTCATATTTGAGGGTAGAAATGGTGTGAAACAAACACAGCCAAAACATAGCTTGGTCCCATGGCCACCTTGAGAGTCACTCACACTGGCTGGCTTTGGTCATCGCAGTGGTAGAGATACTCAAATGTATGTGAGCTTTACATCCTGTAAGAAGGCCAAGAATAGACAATCCAATGTGATTTAGTTCAGTCATCTTCAAAACGTGTTACAGGTCAAGTCTGTTCAGTCTTCTAGTGTTTCACTTGATGGTGGTGCTAACATTGAGGACATCATTGCTTCAGATAAAGAAGGCTGGAACAAAGAGAAGTTGACTCTTGAGAAATCCCTGAAAAGGACAGAAGTGAAAGTGTGCAACCACAAAGCAGAGCTGAGAAATGACAACTTACATCAGATTCAGAGCCCTGACTCTGAGAATGCTCTCATCAAAGTACACAAATCCCTTTGCTGACTGTGACTGAACTGACCACAGAATTATTGTTGCCTCTTTGAAAACGTCCCTAGGCAGCTCTTTTCAATCTGCTAGGATTACAATATCTACCAAATCACAGATCTGTAGAGAGGCATATCCAGAATTGCAACACATTCAAGTCTGCTTTTCTAGCTGTCAGTGGTCTGAACCAGTTCCCTAGACTCTCGTCTCCTATGAGACACACAGAAGTATTCTCTTTCAGCTCTCAAGCAAAGCAACATGGCTGTTCCTAGAAAACATCATGCCCTGTGAGTGGCCTCTCTGATGCTGAGAATGAAACAATAGTATGGCTTCCTTGATCAGTTTAACTAAACTAAGGTCCAAAGTGGAAATGAAGAAAAGTAGCTTGGACATACAGGATGGAAACATTAACTTATGTAAGCACATAAAGAAAGGAATGACTGTAATTTAAAAAAGAAATTCAGTATTTTAAAACCTAGACAATAGTGGCCAGAATGTTTGCCTTAAATTTGTGTAAAATGCATAGCCCCAAATAAACACAAAGCATGAATGGTTTATCTAAATGTACACCAAAGGATGCTTCTGTCTCCTGTCTGCTTGTTGGCCACAGTAGATGACAGCCTAGACACTGACACTTCTTTTCTTTTTTAACCAAGTTGGTAAAATGACTTCACTAATGTCTTATTGTTCCCTTCTTTAAATACAGAATATTTATGTTAAATATTTGAGAGCTAAAATTATAAAAAGCTAATTTATTTCAGAGCAAATACTTGCTGCTGTTCCTAGGGAGATTCCAGCAGTACAAATGTGCCACTATGGGAATGCTCAACCACACTGAAGGATACCAAGGCTTTAGAGGCCCAAAGCCTGTGGATTTCAGAAGACACTGTCAGATCCCTGGGACTAGGATAGGGGTCTGTTGTAAGCCACCATACACGTGCTGGAAATAGAAGGGGCTCTTCTGGAAGAACAAGCAATGCTTTTAAGCACCGAGTCACTTCTCCATCCCTTACTTGATATTGTTGGAAAAATAAGGCACAGGTTTTTAACTGGAAGCTATTCAGGGGTTACAGTTAATAAACCTAGGTCACAGATGAAGCAGGAAATGGTGACAAACTCAGGGAGGCTCAGCCTCGGCCTGCTTCATCAGCACTACATAGGAGCTAGGATTTATCTTACTGCTGGCTCAGACCTGCCTGCTTCTTCCAGTCCTCACTGTAGGGTTCTCACTTTTCATTCCTTTCATAACCTTGTATAGGATAAGCGGTAAGCACAGCAGAAATATTAATAAAAACAGCACTGCCTAATGGTAGCTCCCTGTCTACAGGGTGAGAGCAGAATACATAGAATTTATAGATTACCTGGTCTTCTGAGGTGACAGGAGTTAGCCTGTAATGCACAGAAATGCCAGAAGGCTCCATGAAGGAAGGAAGCTCCTATCAAGCTCTCCCAATTTAAGGGAGTGATTTGAGATGGGGTGTCACTATGTCAGTGGCACTCACTCTGCAGGCCCGGCAGACCTCAATCTCAGTGATACCCTGCCTCTGCATTCCAAGTACAGTGATGAAAGGTATCTACCAAGTAGACTGGCACATTCCCTCCCCTTTTGGCTCTGCAAAGGTTTTGTTGTTTTTTGACCCTCGTTAACCAGGATCTTGAAATTGTCGTGAAGAATTTTTTTTTTTAATATTTTTTATCTCATTTTACATTTCAACCGCACTTCTCCTTCCCACACCTCTTCCAACACACCTTATCTCCCCCTGGCCCATGCCCAGTTCTCTTCTCCTCACCAATAGGGGCTCCCATGAGGACATAACATAGTCTGACACAATATTTTGGAACAGGGCACTTTCCATGCATTGGGGCTGAGCATGGTATCCCACCATAGGGAATGGGCTCCAACAAACTATCTCATGTACCAGGTGTCTATTGTGGTCA
The DNA here is from genome assembly GCA_030556225.1 of Cricetiscus sungorus. Taxonomy (NCBI): domain Eukaryota; kingdom Metazoa; phylum Chordata; class Mammalia; order Rodentia; family Cricetidae; genus Cricetiscus; species Cricetiscus sungorus. Next base: position 19,543 of record JANBXA010000257.1, read on the forward strand.
TACTTCCAGGGCCCCTCTGATTGTCCAAGCTTGACAACTGTCTCCCACATATGGAGTGTATAGTTCAGCACCCTGGATTTCCACAGTTGTAGGTTTAAAATTCAGGCATTTTCATGAGCTTTTACAGTTGTAGTTTGAAAATTCAAGCATTTTCATGAGCTTGGTTCAGCTGTCTCTATTGATGTCTCCATCCTGATCTTTACCTCCTTTGCTCATATGTCCCCTTCTCTCTCTCTTTGGCTGGATTCCTGGAGTTTGGCCTTGTTTTGGTTGTCCATCTCTATGTCTGGATCCATCAATTTCTGGATGAAGCCTCTATGAATATATTAGTGGTATTCACTTATCTGATTACAGGGATAGGACAGTTCAGGCATCCTATCTATAATTGCTCAGAGTCTTAAGTGTGGTTCTCTTTGTGGATTCTTGGGACTTACCCAAGCACCAGGTTTCTCCATAAGGCCATACTATCCCTCTCTATTAAGATATCTCTTTCATTGCTCTTCCACTGTATCCCTTTCTGACTAGGCCATCTCATTCCCTCCTATGTCTATAGAAGCATTATTCATAATATCCAAAATCTGGAAACAACCTACATGCCCCTAAACTAAAAATTAGATAAGGAAAATGATGTACATTTACACAATGGAGTACTATTCAGTGATAAAATAATGACAACCTCGTGTAATTTTCAGGCAAAGGGATGGAGTTATAAAAAATAAAAGAAAAAAAACATTTTGAGGTATGGAACACAGACTCAGAAAGAAATGCATCGTTTTATGATCTACCTGAGGGGTGGATAAATAAGGACAGAGACTTCAGTGAAATACATGCATAGCTTCACTGACGGTACAGACATGAACATAGTTATAGTTCAGAATTGGAGGACTGAACTGTATTAATGAAAGGAACTGCCTATTTATTATTCAGCCTCCACTCTGTAGCACTAGAAGCAGCTCATATATAACTGTTACAACATATTTTTCAGACATAACGTATAAAAACAAAACCTAAATACAACATCAGAAATTATCGATACATTTTCATTATGTGAATTGTGGGCAATTCACCGCTTACTCTTATGTATTAAATGAAAGGCTTTCAATAAAACTCATCTTTTTTCCTCTAGGGATTTAGCAACCAGGTAATAAGGAACTTGAACTTCAAAGCCAGGTATCATGGCTCGAGTGTGTAACCCCAGTATTTGGGAGGTAGAGAAAAAGTTCTGGAGTTATAGGTGATCTTCAGCTAATTATGAACTAAGAGGCTAGCCTACACTACAACAACATGAAAAAGAAGCAAAGGAAATTTCAAGTTTAGTATTTTTAAAACCAAATATAAGACAGCAGAGAAGACTCAACAGTGTTCATCATGCAACCATGGTGGATGGAACCCCAGCTCCCATGTGAAACAGCTCCATGTAGGAGCATTTATACTCCCGGTGCTGGAGAGGCAGACTCAAGATTCCTGGACCTCATTTGCACATCAACTGCATATAAATCAGCAAACTCCAGCTTCAAAGAGACTTGTCTCAAACACTAAAGCAAATGTCCATTTAGGAAGATAGCTGATATCAACCTCCGATCTCCACATGCAGGCCCAACACATGCATACATGCACACAGACACAGAAACCCCCCACACAGACACACACACACCTTCACTCTCACACACAGACATACACACAAACACACACACACACACCCATACACACTGAGACTTAAATTAAGTAGAGTGGACATCTCAAACATAAGTGATTTAACTCTGAAAATAAAATGAGTATGTAAAGTTAATTATTTTCAAGAGGAACTGAGAATGGGAAAGTAATAACTCAAAAGACATGCTGGAAATCATAGTGTCCCCTTCTAGCACACATATTTTTTTTCTGGCATATTTTCATGTGGAAAACAAGGGAAAACAATAGTTATATAATTTATATGCTGAAGGTGAAAATTATAAATGTAATCAAAGGC
>JANBXA010000259.1:0-20445 GCA_030556225.1 Cricetiscus sungorus
CTGTCGGGAGCCGCATTCGCCATTACAAGATGGCGCTGGCTTCCTGTTTCCTGGTTCTTGTTTACAGCATTAGTCATGCTGACTGCACATGCGCCACTGTATGGTAATTTCTATATGGTAGCTCTCCCTATCAGAGAAGCTATATCATTCGGGCGTTTTGCGGAGCACCAATTACAGACGAATACGTCGCCCTGCAGGCTATTTAAGCCGTGCGTATTCAGGGCTTGGGGTCCTTCTCCATCAGCATGTAAAGAGCGCTACAATAAAGATTCTGCTGGACACATCTTCGGTTGCCGCGTCTTCCTTATCGGCAAAGGATGCGCGCGACAAGTGGTGCCGAAACCCGGGAGCCTGCCGACCCTGGGCGGAGGGACGACTCGAAGGACCCTCGACTGCTCGTTGAAGGAAGATTCAAGCCAGCGGAGCGAGAAGCTGCAGCACTTTTCAGCAAGGTATGACTTCTGTGGTCTGGGTGATCCCGTTTCTTGTTGTTTGTTTCATTTTTCGTTTTATTGTGCTGTCTGTGTTTTAATTGTCATAAACGGAGAATACTCGCCACTCACTCTTTTGTGACCTAGCATAAGTGGCCTTAAGTCTCAGGTAAATAACTGAGCCGTCACACCCTCTCCTATAGATAAAGGAGTTATGGGGAACCAGCCGACCAAGCCTATTGCAGATGCAGCGCAGGCGCTGCTGAAGCAAAAGGAGCTAAAGATTCCAGATAGAATCCAGATAGAAGTTTTGTGCGGAACTTCCTTTAGGAAGTTGACCGTGTTGCTCCCTGGTTTGTGGTCTCTGGGACCCTCTCCAAAGGAACATGGGATAAATTAGGAGGAGATCTTATGCGGGAGAAGGAACAAGGAACTTTAAGGACTGGTGTATGGCCGTTATATAAATTGTTAAAGTCTTGTATTGAAGATGAGAGATGTAAGGAACAGGTCAAAGAGGGACAGAGAGTGCTTTCAGACCATCAGGATAGTCTATCAGAAGCTGAAAAGGGAAAGGGAGAACAAAAGAAAAGGTTCTCCAGAAAGAAGTCAAATAAGAATGAAAATGTGCACAGTAAACTAGCAAAGCTAGGAAAGAAAGCAAAACAGCTCGCCGAAAAGGAAAAGGAACTTAACCGACGAGCTAGAGATTTAAAGCTTGTGCCTGCTCCAAAAGGAGGAGCATGTAAGGACTGTGAATGTGAGGATCCAAAATTATACCCTCTCCTCACTGAGTTTAAACATTATACTATAGATTCTTCCTCCGAGGAGGAGACGTCCCCCGGAGAGGAGGATAAGTCTGACCTATCTGGGTCAGAAGGGGATCCAGAGCTGGACCCTGCCGAGCAGGCAGAATTAGATGAGGAAGCTAAAAATTATGAGGCTGGGAGATATGGGCGTGCCCCACCTTATGCTCCAGGCTATGAGCCAACGGCACCGCCCTATGATGTTGTACAGCAGCAAAAAATGGCCAAAAAAGGAAGAAATTCTATGATATCAGATAAGGAGACAAGGAGAATAAGGGCAGCGTTCCCTGTGTGGGAAGATGCCCAGAATCAGAGACAACATACGCCATTGGATCTGAAACAATTGAAGGCCTTAGTGGAAGCAGTACAGACATACGGAGTTAGCGCTTCCTTTACCACAGCCCTTATTGAAAGGCTGGCCTTGAATGCAATGACCCCAGATGATTGGAACAATACAGTTAAAGCATGCTTATCTATGGGTCATTATTTAGATTGGAAGTCCATTTATCAGGAATTGTGTGCGGCCCAGGCAAAGATGAATATAGCCGGTCAACGACCTCAATGGAGCTTTGATATGCTCACAGGTCAAGGTCAATGGGCTGTAAATCAGACAGCCTACCCACTAGAGGTTTATGAACAAATAAATAAGGCTGCCATCAGAGCATGGAAAAGTCTACCTAATAAAGGGCAAGTGACAGGAAATCTTACAAAGATTATTCAAGGAACAACTGAACCATTTTCAGATTTTGTGGCTAGAATGATGGAAGCAGCAGGAAGGATATTTGAGGACCCTGAAGGGGCAATGCCGTTTGTGCAACAATTAATATATGAACAATGCACAAAAGAATGCCATAACGCTATCACCCCCTGGAAAGCAAAAGGAATAAATGCTTGGATGAAAGCTTGTAGGGAGATAGGGGGACCTCTGTCTAATCAGGGGATAGCGGCAGCAGTGCTATCTGCACAAAAGGCAGCAAACATGAAATGCTTCAACTGTGGTAAGCCCGGACATATGAAACGTCAATGTCGGGCTCGACCTGGGGCCCGACCAATGAGCCCTGGACCCCAAAGTTTCACTAATCAGAAACAACCAGGAATATGCCCCCGTTGTAAAAAGGGGAAGCATTGGGCCAATGAATGCCGCTCTGTTCGAGATGATCAGGGCCGGCCTCTTCCTGGACGATCTGCTGAGCAGTCAAAAAACGGGAAATTGGGCCCCCGACCCCAGGGCCCTGCACAAATGTATGGGGCAATCCAACAACCTCCATACCCGTTAAAGAGGTTTGTAAAGATGACACCGTCAGAAGAGCAACCTCCGGATCAGCCGGACTGGACTTGCGTGCCACCGCCCGAACAGTATTAACTCCTACTATGGGCTGTCAGCCTGTGCCCTCTGACCTTGCAGGCCCTTTGCCTAATGGTACGGTAGGATTAATCATTGGTCGGTCGTCCACTGCCCTGAAGGGATTGATAGTTCATCCTGGAGTGGTCGATCAAGACTATACAGGACAATTAAAGATATTATGCTCCTCCCCTCGCGGGATTAGTGCAATTTCCCCTGGAGATCGTATAGCTCAACTCTTGATTTTACCTAGTCTACATCATCAATTTCCTAGCAGAGAAGTTCAGAGAGGGGAAAAGGGGTTCGGTTCCTCAGGAGGACAACATACTTTCCTTTCTATGCAATTAGATAAAAGACCCATGATGGAATTGGTTGTTGAAGGAAAGAAATTCCAAGGGCTGCTGGACACTGGCGCGGACACTAGTATTATCTCTACCAGCTGGTGGCCGTCGAACTGGCCACTTGTTCAGTCATCCCAGTCTCTACAGGGGCTGGGATATGAAGAGGCTCCAGCCAAGAGCGCAAAAGAATTACATTGGCAAAATGAGGAAGGGAAAAGAGGAACTATTACCCCATATGTGCTAACCCTCCCTATAAATCTATGGGGAAGAGATGTATTACAACAACTAGATTTTGTGCTCACAAATGACTATTCACCTCAGAGCCAGCAGATAATGAAAAATATGGGCTGCGTCCCTGGTCGAGGCCTTGGAAAACACTTGCAGGGACGTACAAGTCCCCTGCCCTCTAATGGGAAGCAAGACAGAACAGGACTGGGTTTTTCCTAGGGGCCGCTGGGGAGGCAATCCCCATTCCTTGGAAAACAGAGGACCCGGTATGGGTTCCTCAGTGGCCCCTTACCTCTGAAAAACTGGAAGCCGCCAATCAATTAGTCCAGGAACAATTAAATCAGGGACATATAGAAACCTCTCAATCTCCTTGGAATACCCCTATTTTTGTAATTAAGAAAAAATCTGGTAAATGGAGATTATTACATGATCTGCGAGCCATAAATAAACAAATGCATGTCATGGGCCCCATTCAAAGGGGTTTGCCTTTGTTATCCACCTTACCAGTTCGCTGGAGAATTTTAATAGTGGATATTAAAGATTGCTTTTTCTCTATACCCTTACATGAGCAAGATAAAGTTAGATTTGCCTTTACCTTGCCTAGCATTAATCATGAACAACCTGATGAGAGATAGCAATGGAAAGTTTTACCACAGGGCATGGCGAATAGTCCTACTATGTGTCAACTTTATGTAGCAAAAGCTATTCAGCCAGTTAGATCTCAATTTCCCGCCATTAAGATATGTCATTATATGGACGATATTTTGTTATGCCATTCTGATCAAGCCCTTCTGCAGCAAGCTTTTGGCGTTCTATCTAAAGAGTTGAATAATAAGGGTTTGTTTATAGCTCCTGAGAAGGTACAAGAAGGAGATATTGGAAATTTTCTTGGCTCTACCATTTATCCGACGCAGGTAAAGCCGCAAAAGATTGTTATCAGAAGAGATGTTCTTAAAACACTTAATGATTTTCAAAAGCTTTTAGGTGATATTAATTGGGTAAGATCATATTTAGATCTAACTACGGCAGAACTTAAACCTTTATTTGCCATTCTGGAAGGAGACCCAGCCATCACATCTAGTAGACAACTTACCGCTGAAGCTGCCCAAGTGTTGGATAAAGTGGAAAAGAAATTGGGTGAAGCTTCTCTAACTCGGCTAGATCCATCTAGCCCATTCCAGCTATGCATTGTCTCCTCACCTCAACAGCCTACAGCTGTGCTATGGCAAAGGGGACCGCTATTATGGGTCCATCCTCAAACCTCTCCTGGTAAAGTTTTGAGCCATTATCCCACTCAAATAGGAGAAATGGCCTTAAAAGGTCTACAATTAGCTCTAACTCATTTCGGCTGTGAGCCAGAATCTATTATTGTGCCTTATACTGTTTATCAAGTCAATGTGTTATGTGCCACCTTGGATGTTTGGGCGATTCTTCGTTGCACCTTTTCTGGAAATATTGATAATCATTATCCTAAGCATCCGTTGTTACAATTTGTTCTTACTAATGCCATTATTTTTCCAAAAATTACTAGAAGTCAACCGATAATAGGAGCTATTGATGTTTTTACTGATGGGTCCAAAACAGGCATTGGCAGTTATGTTGTTAATAATCAGGTGTTTCAAAAATGTTTTAGTTTTTCATCCCCACAATTGGTTGAATGTGCCATTGTGGCTGAAGTTTTGCGAGCTTTCCCTCAACCTTTGAATATTGTCTCCGATTCACATTATGTGGTAGGAGCAGTACAGATTTTAGAAACAGTAGGATTAATTTCCTCAAAAAGTGCTGTTGCACAAGTCTTTGCTGATATTCAGCAATCAATCAGGACAAGATTGCATCCCTTTTTCATACAGCATATGAGAGCGCATACACTGTTGCCTGGACCCATGACAAAAGCTAATGAATTGGCTGATAAAGCTACTAAGGCATTTTATTTTATTCTTAATCCCATGCAAAATGCTGTTGCTTTTCATGAGTTGTATCATGTTCCGGCAGATACACTCAGAAGAAAATTTGGTATAACACGAGCAGATGCCCGTGACATTATATTAAAATGTGCCAATTGTGCGGAATTTAGATCTGCACCTACCTTTGGTGTTAACCCTAGGGGATTAAAACCTTTGCATATTTGGCAGATGGATGTTACCCACGTTTCTACCTTTGGTAAATTAAAATATGTACATGTCTCTGTGGATACCTGCTCCGGGATCGTCCACGCCACGCCATTATCTGGAGAAAAAGTGGCTCATGTTATCACCCACTGCTTGGAGGCATGGGCAGCATGGGGAAAGCCACGACAATTAAAAACTGATAATGGTCCTGCTTATACTTCTAAGACATTTCAGCAATTCTGCACAAAAATGGAAGTCCATCATGTAACAGGCCTGCCCTACAATCCCCAAGGACAGGGCATAATAGAACGTGCTCATAGCACCATCAAAATGTATTTACAAAAACAAAAGGGGGGAATCTGCCCCGCCATAAACATGGGACAGAAAGCAACTCTTTCCCTCACTATATTTACTCTAAATTTTTTAAAATTGGATTCCAATGGACAGTCTGCTGCAGACAGACATGTCACTCATACATCTCCAAAAGAGCTTGTAAAATGGAAAGATGTACTTGATAATCAATGGAAAGGACCGGATCCTATATTAATAAGATCCAGGGGAGCTGTTTGTGTTTTCCCACAGGGTCAAGAAAATCCAATTTGGGTACCAGCACGATTGACTCGGATGGTGAAGCATGATGGCCCCGCTCTGGATCCTGACCATGCTAGGAATGCTGATGAGCCCGCAGACGACGAGTCAAGAGATACGCTGGGGAATCCTGTCGACCTTCCCTCGGCCAATGCCGGTGATGCATGATGCGCAAGTTTTTCCACGATTTTTTACGACTAATGACTCTTTGGGGCTACCATATTTGCCAATATCCAAGGATGTGGCTCCTATTCAAAACAATGATACTTGGATTATTAATGGTAGCTTATGTTTTACTGTGAACCAGTCATCTAAAGATCCTTGTATTAAGTTAGGAAACTTTTCCTATGCCAAATTAGGGGAGGAAGTTACTACTGGAAAAGGGCTTGCCAAGGTGATTTCTGCTAATGCCACTGTCTTCTTTGGATGGTGGCCACACCTCGATTCAGGGATGAGCCGCGGCCGCCATCGTCATCAACCACAATATGCACCTTTCTGCATTGGTGGGCGCCCAGATTCTTCCTCAATTTTTCCTTGGACTGGCTGTCAGAGTCGCAGAGCTCACCCATTAAATGGACACTTTACCTTCTCACCTTTAGAAGGCTTTGGGAACTTTATAGAGATGAATCCCTGGAGATATGATATTGATCCTTTTGATGCTTGGTTACTTTGTGGTGCAAGGGGTAGTTGTACAGACCTCTCGCCTATGGTTACCATCCTGGGGGGGATCAACGGGGATAACCCAGATGAGCACCAAGATCGGAGGTGACGTGTCAGCGTCACCGATTTCTAATGTGAAATGGGTGGATCCCACTCCAGTTTGTGTCTGGCCCCCGTTCGTTTTTGCTGTATGTAATGATACAGGATGCCTTTTTGCCCTTTGCTGGAATGCTAGTGAGTTTTCCTCTGCTACTGTGGCCCGTATGCCCAGGTTTTTGCCAATGCCAGTAAAGACTAATAATTCTTTAACTTTATTTCGACAAAAACGTGATTTTGGCATTACTGCAGCTATAGTGGCTATTATAGCGACTGCGGCAGTTGGGGCCTCTTTGACCGTGTCGTCCTTAGCATTACAGGGACAGGTAGCCACTGCTCAACATCTTAACAATCTGTCTGCCTCAGTTAGTGAAGCAATAGATGTTCAAGCCTCTGTGAATAGTCGATTAAAAGGAGGGTTAATGATTGTTAATCAGCGCATTGATTTGGTTCAGGAGCAATTAGAAATTTTATGGCAATTGGCTCAATTGGGATGTGAAGTTAAGTTACCTGGACTTTGTGTAACTTCCATTCAATATGAAAATTTTACAAAAGCAGCAAATTTGTCTAAGGAATTATCCTCGCTGTTGCTATCTAATTGGAGTGTAGAATTTGATGAATTGATGAGAAAACTTCGTCTTGCCATAGTTCAGATTAATTCCACTCGTTTGGATATTTCTGTCACAAGTGGATTGTTTTCTTGGATGTCCTCCGCCTTTTCCTACTTTAAGGAATGGGTCGGTGTAGGAATGTTTGGAACGACCTTGTTTTTGGGACTGTTCCTCTGTTTTTGGTTGCTTTGCAGATTCAAAAGACAACAACATGCTAAAAATGTGGCCATTGTGCAAGCTATGCTGGCTGTTGAGCAGGGAGCATCCCCCAAGTATGGTTAAGTATGCTAAGCTGTTGAGACGCTGTCAGAACTTTAAGCACTCCTGACGGGCACAGGTTCCCATTGCACCAGGGTGTTGTTCTGGACAGACCTTTGCATCTCCCAGGGCTCAGGTTCCCATTGCACGGGATCTCAGATGCAAGGGGTCTCCTTCACTGTGTAATCTCCTTGATCGCTCAAACTGTTGATTCAGCGGGCTGATCGGAAACTTCACAGTGTTAATTGTGGCCTTGCATATAATTTTAAAGAAAGGGGGGAGAGGTCGGGAGCCGCATTCGCCATTACAAGATGGCGCTGGCTTCCTGTTTCCTGGTTCTTGTTTACAGCATTAGTCATGCTGACTGCACATGCGCCACTGTATGGTAATTTCTATATGGTAGCTCTCCCTATCAGAGAAGCTATATCATTCGGGCGTTTTGCGGAGCACCAATTACAGACGAATACGTCGCCCTGCAGGCTATTTAAGCCGTGCGTATTCGGGGCTTGGGGTCCTTCTCCATCAGCATGTAAAGAGCGCTACAATAAAGATTCTGCTGGACACATCTTCGGTTGCTGCGTCTTCCTTATCGGCAAAGGATGCGCGCGACATGGTGCCATACAAAACCCTCTGTTAGTCTCACCATAAACTGCTGTGGACTTGTTCTGAAGCTCCTACACTTCAACTTTCTATCTAAATGGAGTTTTGTTAGTGATTCCTGCTTTGAGCTTTCTGAATGGGTGTTTGGTGGTTTCATTATTCTCAGAGACACCCATGCTATGATTACAAGCCTGCTGTATTTAGGTGTGTGTGTGTGTGTGTGTGTGTGTGTGTGTGTATGTGTGTATTGTCCTATGACAGCAGCCTCCCCATTGGCTTGAGTGTGCCAAAAGAGAAATTCATTGTAGGGATATGTTTGAGAAGTGTTTCTTCTTCTTCTTTCTTCTTCTCCTTTCTTCTTCTTCTTGTTCTACTTCTTCTTGTTGTTCTTCTTCTTGTTCTTGTTCTTCTTGTTCTTCTTCTCCTCCTCCTCCTCCTCCTCCTCCTCCTCCTCCTCCTCTTCCTCCTCCTCCTCCTCCTCCTCCTCCTCCTCCATCTCTTTCTCCTCCTTCTGTCTCCAGTTTTTGCAACACAATATGAGGTTTGAGTTTCTCAGGCTCAGAACATCACTTAAGAGTTACACAGAGAGCAATAAACTGAAACATTTAGGATACATTTTTAGCACCAGCAGCTTAGGATTTTGAATCAATGATAGGGTGTAAGTTTATTTAGCAAAAAACAAATCCTGGCAATTTCCAGTACTCTGGCTCAGTGGCAGCAAATGCCATCAGGTAAGTTTATTTTTCCCTGAGGATGAGCAAATGGGCTGATTATCTTTGTATTTATTTCCATAGGTGAAACAGGAGGGAGATGTAAACCTCTGAACTAAAATTTTGAGTTGATAGAACAAGCAGTTTCAGACTCTTTTAGTGTGGGGTTAATTTAGGTTATTGCTTCTCTACCTGCCAGTGAGGTAAAACCAGGATATGTTTATTTTTTTTTCTATCCATTTAGGCATGTATGAATCCACAGCTTTGAGCATGCAGTAACTCTGTGTCCTTGGATATCTGGGAATATCTTAGATGGAGTGCTTTTGACAGGGCCATAAATACGGACCAAGTGCCTTTCATAATGATAATTGCAGGAAGGCAGATCTCTAAAATTACAGTGGAGAATGAAATATGAACCTGTTTGTGGGAAACTGGTCTCATATAGCTAAGGAATGCAATTCGTAAACTACAAAGCATGGGAGTAATTTTTCCTAGTAACTGATGAGATAGTGTTAAACTGTGGAAAGTAAACCCAAGTGTGTTACAGAAAGAAATAGGCTACAAAGAGAATCTATAGCAAGAAACAGCCACTTTTCTTTATAAGATTATAATGCAAAATACAACTTTGTTATTGCTTTATTGAAACAGAATTGAATGAAATTATCCTGGGTTGTCTCATGATATTATGGATGTATGATTTCTGTGTGATCTTGTAGCTTGTAGCAGGGGTTAGTTGTTTTGGGACAGGAATTATCTGAATGATTCTGGTGTAGCTGAACCATGCTCTATATAACATGCTGGCCTTGAACTCACAAAGATCCACTGGCCTCTACCTCCCTATTGCTGGGATTAAAACCATGATTCACAACTGAGCTTGTCTGTTTATTTTTGGTGCCAGATATTATTATACAATGTGTAGTTAATTGTCATATAGAGGGAGTATATCACAGAAATCTTTAGAATTAGAAAAGAACATCTTGGGCTGGGAACCTGAGTTTAGTTCCTGGAAATCCTATTAAATGCTTAGAATGCTAGCTTACACTCATAAACCCAAAAATTCCTGGGGCCCAGTGCTCTACTAGTCTCTCCTACTTAGTGAGTTCAGGGCAGGAAGAGCGCTTGTATCAAGTCAGATCAGCTGCCATCCTGAGGATGATACAGTAATTAGACCTCTGTCTTATCTGGCAAATCAACAAACCCATAAATAAAATTTGGGGATGGGTGTTTACAAAAAAAAAAAAAAAAAAAAAAAAAAAACCAAACCAAGAAACAAGAAAGCTTTAAACAGGAAATTAATGACTACAATAGCACAAATTGTATAAAACCTCTACTTTCCAATTGAAAGACAAAATTAGCTGGCTGAAAAAAAAAAAAAAAAAAACAAGAGAAATCAGTTTGTTTTCTGTGACAAGTACATCTCAGTGTCAAAGACACAGTGGACTGAAAGGGAATATATCAGAGTCCATCCCAGCTAAGAGGAAGCTTGAGAACCACACAAATAGGTATACTCATATCTGATGAAGTGCACTGTAACCACAGTCAGTGAGAAAGGATAAAGGAGATTGCTCTGTGTTAATAAAGCAGGACAATCCCTTCTAGATCTTGCAGCCCTTTCAGTATGCCTGAGCCAGTGAATGCTGCAATGCATGAGATGGAGACCTTGAGTAGTTGCCTATTTTACATGTTTCATCATCATTACTGTCTTATCACAACAGGATCTTTCCTTCACTCATTGAGTTCTAATGCTTCTGATGCCTTAGTCATAATTTTTATCAGTCAGATCCTGGTAGGTATTTCCTGCTTGAACTATGGTTAATTACTGACTCATTTCCAGACTTCTTTCTTCTGAACTTGGAGGAGATGGTCATGATTGTGACCAACTGAAATATACTAAAGTGCTTGGCAACCATTGCCAAGTGTGGTGCTAAAGCTTTTATGAAAGCTCTTCAGGTAGCTACAAATATTTCTATGACTATACAAATGGCTTTCAGCTTTTCCCATGTTCACTGCCAGCAGAGAAGCAATTGTGAACCTGAAAGATGATGGTGAACAGTGTTCTGAAGAGCCTTCAACTGGGGCTCCTTCACTGTGCCTGTCAACTGTAGTTATCAAAGTAATGGTTTTTTCATCTTAGAGAATAGCAGACAGATATAGAGGAGAGGAAACCAAAGAGGTGATGAAAAAGCCTTTTCAGGGATGAGGAGATGGTGTAGCTCTATAGTGCTTGCTGTTCAAGCATGAGGTCCTGGATTTGGTTCCTCACCTCCCACGTTAAATCCAGATGTGATTGTTAGTTTATGAAATCATAGCACTGGGGTGGTTACAGCAGTTTGATGTCAAGCTAAAGTTATCTGAAAGAAGGGTAGATCAATTGAGAAAATGTCTTCATAAGACTGGCCTATGAGGCCTATGAGACATATTCTTGATTAATGATTGGTGCCAGAGGGTTCAGACCATTAAGAGTGATGTCATTCTTGGGAGCAGTCCTGTCTTCTCTAAGAAGGCAGGCTGAGAAAGCCATATATAGCAAGCCACCATGCACAATCCTCCATGGCCTCTGCATCAGGTCCTGCTTTAAGGTTTCTCATGAGCTGTGAGGACTGATTCCTACTCGCCTTGCTGTAGCTCTCATGTGTAGCCTACAGGTCCGGCTCTCAGCTCTCTTTTGGTGCATGTACAGATGTTTCTTCTTCAGGGATGGGGAGTCCTTTCCGGTAAAAGCCCTCCCTCTGGGACCACGTTGGGTGCCACTTGCCCCGACTCATGGAGCCTAGTTATTTGTGGGTCGAGATGGGCTAGGAACCTGAAAATAATGGGAGAGAAAGAAGGAAGGAGACCAAGCAGTGCATTTTGTCAAGGTCTAACTTTATTGATGTAAAAAGGAGTTTTTAAAGCAGAGCTGGGAAGAAATGGGGAGGGGTAGCAGGCAGGGAGAAAATGGGGAGGGGTAGCTTCTGCTAACTCCAGGGTCCTGGTAATTATTCCAGACAATAAACGTCTGCTTATTTTAGTTCCTGGGCCAGGCCCATCTCAGTTCCAGGCACTCAGTTTATCTCAGTACCTGGAATGAGTGGAAGAGACCACTTGTTAAGCAGGTTCCTGTATACCAAGATAAGGCTCAATTAGAGTTCTAAGGTGTAAGCAATTCTGCAAAAGAATGTAACTCAAGGTTGGCTCCCAACATCTCCCCCTAATTTATTATATTTTATGGAGAGTCTGTCTTAGGTTACACAGTGGGCTCCCACAATTGGGACCCTGAGGATGCGTTTGTCACTATGTGACAAATGGGTGGGTAGGACCTCTGTCTTTGGCTACATAGGGTGCATCTGCCCTCAGCACTCAAGGACACAGTCAAAAATCGGGCAAGAAACTCATGCAAGAAGAGTGGGCTCCTGAGAGACAGACCTATGCTACTCCCATCATTGAGGGACCTACAGCCATATAAGAGGGTCTGCGTCCGATCTGTGGCACCGCGATATTCCCGTCATTGACTTCTCCATATCTGTGAGAACCAGGTCCTCTGTTTTTTGAGTCCTGTGAAATCAAGTCCTTTCGTGGGGAGGTTATAAGCTGCATTGTCACCATTCTCGGAGATCTGTTCCTTTTCTAAAAGCTGATGGTAGTGTACAGAAACAGGTTTTTCAAGTATGGAATCAATTTGGGTTTTGATCAATCGAGTTAATTTCTGGAATGCCCAAGGTTCAAAAGTAGCAGCAGTAATAACCCCACCAATGGTCCCAGGAGAGAAGGAAGGAGGGTAGAAAGCCAAGGGGAGGTGGAAAACCAATTTTTGGACCAGGACTCAGCCTGCTCACTTTGTCACTTACGTTCCTCAAGACTTTTTTGCACTCTGTCTAAGCTGTCTTCCACTAAGCCAGTCTTATCAGCATAAAAGCAACATTTCTCTTTCAAGGCCGCACAAAGGCCACCTTGCTGTAAAAATAGTAAATAAAACCCTCTTCTGTTTTGTAACACAACTTCTGTTAAGGAAGTATGTGAATCTTTTAGATTTTTTAATCCATATTGTAATTCCTTAATATCTTTGTCTACTACAGCCATGAGTTGATTAAAATGGGAGTTAGTCTGTACCAGAGAGGCTATTCCTGTTCCTGCTCCAGCAGCACCAAGACCTAGAATAACAGCCAAGGTAATGGCAGTTACCAGTTCTCTTTTTACACAGCTGAAAATATCTCGACCCCAAAAGTTAAGGAAGGTTTCTGGGTCATGTATAGTAAGTCGAGGTACCAACTGGACCAAGGTGCACTAATCTCGTTTCTTTAGAAAAACTGAGACTACCACATAAGTAGTCAGTCCAGAGGAGCAGGCAAGATAAGTTCCCTCTGGTGCTGTAACATAAATACATTGTGAGGAAATTACAACAGTTTGATTACATATTGGAATTAGTGAGGAGGGTGGAGTCATATGAGGGCCAAGAAGACACAGGCCCAGTCCTGAGACCTGGCCAATGGTCAGGCCTTGTTCTGTGCAGGAAGTAGGGCTCCATCTTAATTGGCTAGTATCATTAGTAAAGAAAACATTGTCAAGAACAGCAATCCCTTTGTAAAAAGGGGAACCTGGGGAAAAACAAATCCAGCATTCTTGTGGATCTGTGTTATTGGTAAGATGGAGGGTATAAATAGTTGAATTGGCTAATGCAAAGATCAATTCTTCAAAGGAAGGATGTCCAGGGCTTAAGGTGAGTTAAAAGGCTCCTGCAACCTCCACAGGGGGGAGAGGAAGTTCTAGCAGAGGGTCTAGCAGGAGGCCTATGAGGGACGTTTCCCTTCCGAAGTCGCTGGACATCTTTGTCGATAGTTGAGCCTAGTTCAGAATACCTGTTGCTGGATAGAACAAGGGAGAAAATGCCTGTCCCCACTCCAGCAGCACCAAGACCGAGGAGAGAGATGGTGAGGACAGAAATATGCTCTTTGTGCTGAATAGGTTGGGGAGAGATGTCCCTTTCCTCCCATAAGGGAAGGAAGTCTTTGGAGTGATAGTAAAGCAGGAGAGGCAAAAGCTTGATTGAAATACAAAAGGCAGCTGTGGCCAGGCAGGGGGACGAATACCTACCTGCCAAGCATGGTTGGGAGGGACAATGTGTGAGGTAAGTCAGAAGAACCGGTTCTGTTACAAAGATGGTTATATTGAGGAGCTTCAGAAATAAAAATGCATAGCCCTAGGCCAGAGACCTGAGTAACAGATTGAATGAGTGGACTCTGTATGCCATCTGCAATGACTGGAATTTTGTCTCCCAAAATGGCTATCTTTTCATAAGGGAGGCCAAGAAAAATAGCATAGCCAAAAATCCTCCATGCGCTCTGGGGAGGTCATTGTCTGGCCTCTGGACCTCCTGGTGTTCTACATTATAGGTCACTGAAAGTGAGCAGGATGTCTGCTGAGGGGAAATGCAGGTAGAGATAAGCAGGTTGTTAGCAGAGGAAGAGGTCTCAGGAGTTGCTAATTACCTGTATAAGGAGTGTAAGCCCTAAATTTTACTTCTCAGAAGTTGGGGAGAAGGTAGATCAGGACTGAAAGTCACTATCTTTTAACTCTATGGGCTACTCTAAGAAAAAGCTGGCAATCTCAAAGGCTTATGCCATGATTGCTTCTGGAAATTCCTCCAATTTTTTTTTTAAGTAAGAAGGTGGGCTATTGACACTATGTCACCATGAGTGGGAGCAGGGATCCTGGTCTCCCTAGATAGTTATGGGACATGTATCCTGAAGCAAGCAGGCTAACCAAGCCTTTGCAGGCGAGTTTGTTCAGGCCCACTGTGATGTCTTTTTGAGGAAGAAAGGTTTTTCTTTTTTTTTGACATCGACCTTCGTGCAACCAGGTATACTCCCATGAAGTTCAGGCATGGTATGTGCCTTTGGTGGCTTCTTTATTGCACTTATAGGTGCACCTCAGAGATGTTTTATTTTGTCAATAACAGAAGGAGGCTTCCCTGGGAAGTGGCCCCCAGGTCGTGTTGGGTTGTCACCTTCTCAAATGCTTACCATGACCACATACATTGAGGTCAAGCCTGTGACTTGGATAGGCTTTGTCATCAGGGGAGTCTGTTGGCAGATAAAGCCAGTTAACCTCTTAATGGCCTAAGGGCCTAAGGCAAGTAGAATTAAGAAGCCAGCAAGAGATAAAGGAGTAGGGTGGTACCCAGCCTGGTTCCTATTTTCGCTGCTTCTGTATAAAAACATTCCTTTCTTGAGTGTTGCACAAATCTGTCCTTGTGCTAAAGAATGACCCCTGAGACAGACTGAGAGAGAGATTATACTCCCTAGATCTCAGGCCCGGTTTTTTCTGTTTCACACATTTCACCAAGTGGTCTGGCAGCCACAGGGCCTCATTTTCTTCCTGCAAGAGAACACAAACATGCCCTCGACCTCCCTCAGTACTCTAATAGGACAGGGTTGGGCCCTTTCCATAGTCTAGTGCATGGATCATTCCATTTGACTTGAGTAAAAGTCTCTTTGAGTTCCATCATATCAGAATTTGTCTGCCACAGATTGCTCATGGCATCCATATTTAAACATTTTTTAAAATGAAGATGTTTGATTTAATGCATCATGTGAAGACTGGGGACACAACTCCCTTCTCCTTATAAGTTTCATTTTTAAGGAGCTATGAGCATGCTCCACAATTCTTTGTCCTTGAGGATTATAAAGAATGACTGTTATATGTTTAATTTTTTATTGTGCACAAAATGTTGAAATGCTTTACTAGTATATCCAGATCCATTGTCTGTCTTTTTGGAACTCCTATGTAAGCAAAACATTTTAAACAGTGGCTTATCACAAGCTTAGTGGCTTCTCCAGTTTGTGCAGTGACCATTAAGTAGCCTGAATACATATCGACTGTCACATGCACATACTTTAATCTGCCAAGTTTTCCAATATGAGTAACATCCATTTGCCATAAATTAGGAAGCAGGCCTGAGTTACCTGTAATTCCTATATTAGTTACAAGTAAATATTGTGGGCACACATTACATTGTTTGACAATTGTTGAGCAGTCTCCGTAGTTAAACCAAACTGCTTTCTTAGACTATTACTATTTTGCTGATGAAAGCTGTATGACTGCTGAGCTAATTTTTCTATCAGCTGAGTCATTACCTTTAGCCAGTGGGTTGGGAACGTTTGAATGAGCTCTTATATGACCCAAAAAGCACAGTGGCTCTCTTTAAAATGAATGGCACTTTGAATTTGCTCAAACAGCATTTTAACCTGATTGTTACTAGTTCCAATGTAACTATCCTCTAAAACTTGAAGAATTCTGAAAACAGTATGACTATAAGTATATAAGTTAAATGAATCATTTATTAGAAGCTGAAAAAACTATTACAAGCAGCTTGTAACTCAATTATCTGAGCTGAAGATGAATCTGTCTGTACTACATATTCTTTTCCAACAATAACATAAGGTGCTTTCAATAGAAAAACCATCAGGAGAAACTAACAGCATTTTTTACAAGATTACTCCTTACAATTTTAGGGAACACAAAAGGTTGTATTAGTACAAATTGTAACAGTCTATGAACTGAAATTGCTTATCAATTTTCTCCAAAAATTTAGCAAAAGCTGATGGACCAAAAATTATAATTAATAAAAAGCTTGAAAACTTAGGCGTCCCAAATCTATACAGAAAAAGTGAACTTCTAATGATAAAAAGAAAGTTAGCTCCTTAAGTCAGGAGTGCCTCACCATCTGAGTAAACATTCCTTTCCATGTTAATTCCCAGTTGTAAAGGTTTAAAATAACCATTAATTTACTATTTGGTATAGGAAACATGTGTTACGCTTGGTTCTCTGGCAAAATATCTCTTAGACTCCATACAGCATTTTGTACCATACAAGCTACTGTTTTAAAATAATGACTTAACATTTTGGTTGAGGAAACCAAAGTAATGTAAATGTAACCATAAAAATAGTCCCATTGTTGTAAGAAAGAAGTCAGAGAAGTCAGACTATGTTAAAAGCACATAAGCCTCCCATGGTTTAGCATACTCAATATAGCATATCTGTTGATGTTGGATTGCATTCTGCAATTGTAGAAGAATTTGTCTCCCCTCTTTAGTTAGATGTCTGGGTGACTGGGGATCACTATTTCCTTTAAGGATATCGTTTAAAGGCTTTAAATTGCCAGTAGATGCTTTTAAAAAGGATGTAACCATTGCATATTTCCCAATAATTTCTGAAAAGCATTTAGTGATCACAAGCTATCTTTAATTTTTACTATTTGAGGCCTAATTTCTTTAGGATGTAACATAAGTCCCAAACACTTTTAAAAACTTTATCTGGTCTAACCTGTAAAGCTTTCTTTAACTGACAAGTTCTCATTTGCATTTTCACTGACAGCTTTCTAGGCTGGGAGCCTGACAGGGCTGTAGTTCCCAAAGCCTTTTTCCCAATATCTTTTTGCCAATCTTACATTAACCTCCATTCTTTCAATTTCTCTTTTAACCATCAAAATTTAGGAAGATTTCTGTATTCTCTACTCTGCTATCTTTTTTGAACCATCCATAGAGATTTCTCTGGCCTCAGGCCATTTTGGCTTTGGCCATTCCCTGTGGACTGCTGTGAATCTGATGTCTCTTTTTGCCATATCTCAAGCAATTAAAATGGTATTTTTTTGGTTAGGATTTACACATTCATAATCACATTCCATACATGCATTTGTGTGGCCACATCATACATACAGAACATACATACATACATACATACATACATACATACATACATACATACATCTTTTAGCCTTCTTTTTTCTAGGCGAAGATTAGTTTGTTGAAATAAAACATCCTTAACTGAAATCTCTTGTAATGCGGCTATACCTATATTCTTTACATGAAACTCAACTTCCTCTTTCTCGAAAGGTGTACTTTAAGTCCCTAATGAACTCTTTCCTCCTTGACAAAGATTAACCCATCATTATTGAATGGAAAGTGGGGAGGGAAGGGGGGGAAACTCACCAGGAATCATGTGCTTATGAGCTGTGAGGACTGATTCCTACTCGCTGCAGCTCTCATGTGTAGCCTACAGGTCCAGCTCTAGGTAGCCTACAGGTCCAGCTCTAGGCTCTCTTCTTGGTGCGTACTACCGATGTTTCTTCTTCAGGGATGGGGAGTCTGTTCCGGTAAAGGCCCTCCCTCAGGGACCACTTTGGATGCCACTTGCCCCGACTTGTGGGGCTTAGTCATTCGTGGGTCAACGTGGGCTAGAACCTGAAAATAATGGGAGAGAAAGAAGGAAGGAGACCAAGCAGTGCATTTGTCAAGGTCTAACTTTATTGATGTAAAAAGGAGTTTTTAAAGCAGAGCTGGGAGGAAATGGGGAGGGGTAGCAGGCAGGGAGAAAATGGGGAGGGGTAGCTTCTGCTAACTCCAAGGTTCTGGTAATTATCCCAGACAATAAACATCAGACAATAAACGTCTGCTTATCTTAGTTCCTGGGCCAGGCCCATCTCAGTTCCAGGCACTCAGTTTATCTCAGTACCTGGAATGAGTGGAAGAGACCACTTGTAAAGCAGGTTCCTGTATACCAAGATAAGGCTCAATTAGAGTTCTAAGGTGTAAGCAATTCTGCAAAAGAATGTAACTCAAGGTCGGCTCCCAACATTTCCTTTTTTTTTTTTTTTTTTTTTTGCAGTGCTGGGAGTAGAAGCCAGGATCTCATACATGGTAAGCAATCAGGATAAATATTTTTACTTTAAAAATGTATTTTTTTATTAGTTGGAAATTTTTCTTACAATGTATTATTATCATTTTCTTTCCTGTTCTATCAGATTGTCCCCACCTACCTTAATTAAAAATTTTAATAACTGCAAAAGTAATCTGTTAATTTTTTCCTAAAATGGTCTTAATATCTGTAGAACTCTTGCTTACTCCTAATGGTCTGGATGCAAAAATCATATCATTCTGACAATTGAGGGGTGGCCACACAAGCTAACTTTTTAGAATGTTTCAAAAATGTGATCTTTATCTGTTTTTGGTTAATAAAGTTAAGTAACAAAGTAGCAAAGTTACCAGAAAGAGTTTTACTTTCCTTTTTGTACTTTTTGTTCTAAAGGAAGAAGATGAAAAAATAGAAAATACTAACAAAATACAAGAAAAACAGACAATCATTGTCATGTTGCCGGAAAGAAAGGTTGAAGAAGAGATTAGGAGTGATGTTCTACAGAGGCAGTTAAAAACTGCAGAGAGCTTAGTAGGATATTTAAAAGAACAGCTTACAGAAATGGACCAAAAAACCCAAAGCAAGATGACAGTTGAAGACCTTCAGAAATGATGTTACCGAGTTAACTGTATAAACATTGGCATAGAGCAGAGGACTGAGAGAGAAACAGAGAAGAAATTAGACCACCTCCAAGTGGAGCTAAATGAAATGCATGGAAAGGAAATAATGCTAATGAAAAATGAATTAATAAAACAACATAAATCTCAGATTGAGGATTTAAATCCCGCCATAAAAGAGAAAGGGAGTCTACTTCTGTATTGTATGCACAAACAGTTGTTGGTATGTGCCATGAGTATAAAGAGTATAGAAACCAATTTGAGATATGGAATGTGATGATAAATGGACAGAATATAAAACTGCAAGACACTCTTCCTCAGAAGGAGCTCTGCATACATCAGAGAGAAAACAGTACACTTCAATGTCAGTTTACTGATCTGTTAGACGAATTCAACATTTTAAGAGAACAGATCAACAGAGATCGAGAAAAAAATAACAGAGTAGTAATGGAAACTAAATGATGCATGTAATTTCCACCAGACAGTAGGAGAATTGAAAGCTGAGATCTGTTGTATGTGAACTGTAGGAGGACCTTGAGTTTAAACATGAATCATAGAAATTATAAAGTGAAAGCTGAAATGCTAAAAAAAAAAAAAAAAAAAAGGAAAGAAAGAAATACTAAATAAGATCCAAATCCCAAGAAATCAAACTGGAGCAATTACAAAGACTATTCCTCTCCAATCATGAAGAAAAGATTTCTGTAGCTAGTCGTTTTCCCACCAGCACCCTGGCCCCACCAACACCACAGCCCCCTATAACAGGCAGAGACTCTGTATTTGATATAAAGCTGTTGGCCAGTTACTAATTACTTATCAGATATCTCTGTCTTAATTATTAACCCATTTCTACTAATCTAAGTATTTCCACGTTGTCTTATCAGTACAAGCCAGAGTTCTGGCATTCTAACTCTCTGGGCTCTCCATGTTGACTCCTCCTTACTTCTTCCTTTTTCCTCCTCATTTTCTAGCCCCAACTATCTTGCTTTTCTATTAGCCAACAGTGCTTTATTCATTAACCAGCATGAGAAATATATTACAGAATAACATCTCCTATTTTCTGTCCAAAATAAAAGGAAGGGTTTTAACCTTAGCAAAGCAGCAGGTTTTTAATGAGACAAAGTGATTGAAAGTTTTGCTAATAGGATGTTTCATTGTTAGTATTAACATCTGATGGTAAGCTTGGCCTCAATGTACATATCTGCTATCCCAACACATAGAAGGCTGAGATAGGAGCATCACAAAGTTCAAGGCTAGCATAGGGTATACTAGAAAGACCTGGAACTGTGACATCAGCCTTTTAATGTGTGCAGGTGTGCATTATCACATTTCAGAGAGCAGGAGATATAACTATAGGTGTGTTTGACTCTCCTAGGTCCAGTCGAT
>JANBXA010000260.1:0-42500 GCA_030556225.1 Cricetiscus sungorus
GACCACCAATTGGTTGTCCAGTGCCAAATGGTCAACCCTGAAAACATCTATAAATAACATTATATGGTTTCAATGGTTATATTTAGGAATATATATGTGTGTATATACATGTGTATACATAGTATATGTATGCATGCAGTAAAAATTATTGACAGAGCCTATGAATTTGAAGGAGAATGGGGAGGAATATATGGAAAAATTTGGGAGGAAGAAAAGGGAAATGTTGAAATTTATTAGAATTTCAAAAAATTAAAAAAAATTATATTAAAGAGAAAATGGACCCTATAGATTCTAGGATAAACACCAGGGCCATACTGAATTTGTGGACATGTTGATTTCATTGCTGTCCACTCCTGTACACTTTATATTACATAGTGATAAGAACAAAAAAAAAAGTGAGGTATGGTGGCACATCTTTATAATCCAGGTATTTCATAGGTGGCAGATCAGGACTACAAAGTCATTATCTGGTAGGAGAGTAAATTCAAGGCTAGATTAGCTAATCCTGTTCGCACTAGGATACATACCCAGTCAATGCTATTACTTATATCATTCTTACCTGGAAGATTATTAGCATATTTGTGGTACTTAGGAATAATTATTAATTACTTTCATATGTATCCTACTTGAGCACACACACACACACACACACACACACACACACACACACACACACACATTCCAATGCCTACAAGCAGAAAGACTTACACCAGGGTCTGTAGTTTACACTCAGGATGGCTTAAGCTTTCCACAGGATCTTCACTCCATTATCTCCAAGAGTGTTCTTGGCCAGGTTGAAGGTGTGTCAGTGTCTGGCTGACCATCAAAATGGAAGAGAGGTCTTTGCAACAGGATTCTGTGAGGTGACAGTTCTCCAACCTGTGGATGCATCCACAGCTATACCACACAGGACTTGGTCTACCAACAATCAATGTAGGGGAGAGGCTCCCAGGGCCTTACCCTTTACCTTTTGACTGTAACTATGGATAAGATTTTGGGAGAAGCAGAATTGCTATCCTTATTTGTGTATCTTCTGCTGAGCCCACAAGCTCCAATTACATAGCTTGAAACCCACAGTTCTACAGATGGCTCTTGTTGATCTTGGTGGGTCAAAACAAAATGGATAGATAAGTGAGACTTGTTAAGAACATAGACTGGGAGGTGGAGGTAAGAGTGTTAATATGCATGGTATACATGTATAAAACTACAAAAAACCCCACCTAAAACAAGAAACCCCAAACCAAATCAAATGAGCAAACAAAAAACCCTGCAGCTAGTAAAATAGGAGAGGGTATTTCTGGCTGTCTCCAGAAGGTAAAATCCTTAAGTTTTTGTTGATTCCATCACAAAGGTATGATTACATGAGGGATTTAGAATGAAGAAAGTTATCATAAGACCAACAGCCAGCCAAAATTCCAGGCTGGATGAGGGAGGGAACTCATGTTACCATCCCCAGCTGAGGAGCTATTGGCAGCTGATAAATGCTAGAGGGAGGAAGAGTCAAATTATCTCAGGTATTGATTCCTGAGAGGTGCCCCATGCTCCAGTAGACTGCACACTCCAAATTACAGTAAATACCTCCATGAGTTTAAGCAAAGAGCATGCGAAGTTATGAGGGGATTACGACAGAGGATGGAAGGAATTCGGAGGAAAGAAAATGGGAATGGATTCCATCAAATTGTATGTTACAAAATTCTCAATAACAAAGAATGAGAAGGGCAAAATGTGTAAGGCAGATTCAAAAACTCAGAAGCACTTATCTGCATCCACAGATAGACTCAAACTGATTGCCTGGCAAGTGTGGTGTCAACCATGTCTCTTTTGTCTACAGCTCTGACTCCAAAGAGATGTTCCCAGCAAGAAGAGGTATACTCCACGACACCCTCTGCAGTATGCTGTTTGGTTGCTTCCAAGTCTTACACAGCAGCCTGATACCCTTGTCCAAGAGTTCATTGTCTGTGAGGTCCAGACATGTCAGGGATTAATTAACTTTCGGAGGGGCTTGGAAGAAGTCATTCCATTTCTGAATAGCAGTAGAACAAGAACTCAGACTGTAGGGAAAATGAAAAGTATGTTCTGAATGGTCCAGAGAATGATGGATGAGAACTGTTCTTTCAGTTGTGAATGAGTTCAATGAATGTACAGTGAGTCAGAATAAAAGAGTAAATTGCAAGAGACATCAGGAACATCAAATCAGGCTTGTATAAAGCTAACAAACTGATGTGCTATTTGAGGTGGTCAGATTTTTTATGATCAGTTTGTTCTTGAGCTTCCCATGGATAAACTTTTGAGTTTTCATCCCATTTGGGGGAATGAATGTTCTATTTTGTCCCATTTGTAGGCAGAATGTTTTGTATTCCTGGGCCATTTTGTGGTCTCTCTCCATTGGTTGACTATGAACATAATGTCTAGTTGCCTAGGTTCAACCAGGTTTAATTTTCTCTCACATAGATTTTGACCATGCACACCTTTAATACAGCACTCAAGAGGTAGAGGCAGACAGAACTCTGTGGGTTCCAGCCAGTCTTGTCTACATCTATAACTACACAGTGAAAGTCTGCCTCAAAAGTTTTTATTCTTTTACTATTTCATACACATATATAATGTGCCTTATTCACATCCTCTCCCTATTAATCCCCACCTCTGCCAACTCAACAATTTCCTCCCCAAATTTATGCTCTCTTTTAGCCCCACCCCTTAGCTGAAGAGATTGACAGTAGATGGCAGCTATTGGAGGAAAGTCACTTTTCTTTGGTGTAGGAGCCACTAATATGTTACCTATGCCTCAGGGGATGGCCACACATCCATGTGCAGAGGTGAGTGCTAATTTGTATTATCATGAATTTATTAATATAGTAAAGTTTTACGAGAGGGTACAGGGTCTGTATAGCTCTGAGTGGCCCCAAACTCAGTTTATGTATACCAGAATACTGTCAAATTCAAAGGTCCATCCTGCCTCTGCCTCCCAGACTTTAGATCAAGGTATGTACCACCAAATCCAACCTCTATTTATTTATGAAACTGGGTCTTACTATGCGACCTCAAACTTGCAGTCCTCCAGCCTCAGCTTCCCCAGTCCCCATGTGACAGATTTTTATTATCTCCATTTATTATGCTGGAAAAAGGTTATATCTTCAACTTTTAATGTATAACTGTTATATCTGTCACTCACAGCTAAAATGTAATAAGATAATGAAGAGCCTCCCTGAGCCTATACCATAACTAGTGTAACTAAATTAAATCAAGGTATTGGTATATTATGTACACTACAGATTTCTTCCAAAAATTAAATACATTGAACTTAAAATGGAATTTCTTTTCATTTTAGGCATCAGCTTATTCACTTAAAATGAAAGTTGAGTCCCAAATATTCAAGTCATACACAGTGGTGATATATTATTTATGATTTATTTAAGCTTGCCTGAGGATTCAGAAAGCAAAATCAGCCTCAAGCTATAGAGATCAGGCAGTGGTGATACACATCTTTAGTTTTATGACTCAGGATTAAGAGGTAGACAGATCTCCCCTGATAGTTCAAGGCCACCATAGCCTATGCAAGAATGTAGAGTAATAGAGCTCATGCCTTTGATCCCAGCACCTGAGATCACATGCCTTTAATTCCAGCCATTAGGGAAGACATTTAAGATAGCAGCAAAGTCTCAGAGATGTTATTCATTCTCCAGCCACATTGAGGATAGGAAGGCATATAGTCCCTAGCCATGTTGAGGAAAAAAGCAGTCTGAGTGATTCTGAGGAGCAGTGAAGTTTGGAGCAGTCTGAAGATCGTCCCTTTGGGTCTGAGCTGAAGTAGAAGTAAGAGCTAATGGCTGGCTGCTTTTCTTTTATGATCTCCACCTTGAAGGTTGAACCCCAGTATCTGTCTCTAGGTCATTACCACAACACATGTTCACATGTTCTCATCCTGATAATCATCTCAGGAAAAGAAAAAAGGGTAATTTGACATGGATGGTATTGACAGCAGTTACAACTTGTTTCATGAGTTATTTTTACCTCATTTCCAAATCAGTATGGGATGTATGGTAGCCCCTCTACTGACACAAGATGACTTAGTCAAATGGGTGAACATCACATATCAGGAAGGCAGAGGCTCGGTTTGCAGTCTTACCCTGTGTTCCTGCTGTTGGTTCAAATGCAATGTTAAGAGTCATGGATAACAGGATGGGGCATTAGTATCACTAATAAAGACCATCTCAATCAAGGATGATGCCAGGGAAGGGCTTAACTGATGCTCTAGAAAAGTCTTTTGGGAGGCTGGGAATGAAGATGGGGCCTTCAAGCTTAAATTCTGAATCATGCCCCCAAGAAGAATATAACCACAACCACAAGCTCATGACCTGATAGGGCTGTTACTCAGACTCTAGAAGTTTCTTGGTCACAACATAAACTCTCTCTCTCTCTCTCTCTCTCTCTCTCTTATATGTACACATACATATAGGCATATATACATACACAAATATGCATATATACAATACACACACACACCCAGAGAGAGAGAGAGAGAGAGAGAGAGAGAGAGAGAGAGAGAGAGAAGAGAGAGAGAGAGATTATGTTGTTTAGAGGCAAGGGAAATGAAGAATGAATTCATTGTTCATCTTCTGGTCCATGTGCCCCGAGTGGTAGTATTTTTTTTAAGAATAAGCAATCTTTCATTCTAACTTAGATTTGCTATTTAGCAAGACCATAGATAGTTTTCCATGACCAGACTTTTAGGGATGAAGAGATCTACCTGAGATGCCTCAGCTTGCATGATGGATGTTTCACAACCCCACACAGTGAGGGAAGCATGGTGTTCAGGTTGTCACCTTTCAGGGTCAGATGCAGGAGGGTTTCATACCCATTAAAAATGAGGCACAGTTTCTTGTATGCATCAGCTGGGGAGATATTTTTGAGGCTGAGGAAAAGAATACAGAGAAGAGATCTTGAGTGCTGATGAAATGGCTTAGTAAACAAAGACACTTGCCACCAAAGCTATCAATCTCAGTTTGATACCTGGGACCAACATGTTCAAAGGAAAACCAATTATTGAAAATTATCCTCTGATTCACACACAAATATATACATCACGTGCCTCTCCACAAAATAATAAAGTAATAAACATTGCTAAAGAGATGGGATTTTGACTTTCTACACCTCTACTATAAATAAATGGAAACAAAGGAATATAAAGAAAGAAAGAAAGAAAGAAAGAAAGAAAGAAAGAAAGAAAGAAAGAAAGAAATAAGGAAGGAAGGAAGGAAGGAAGGGAATAAAGTAAGGAAGGAAAGCATTTAAGTCATACAGAACTATTTTGTTATATTTACACTTCGTGATATAGTTGATCCAATAAAGCCAATCACCATAGCCATCATCTCACACACTTACCATTTTCAACTTTATAGCTAAAGTCTTATACCTCAGAAATGATCTAGAAATATGCTGATCATGGGCAAAATTGCTCCTTTTTAATGCAACCATATGATATTCTCTCTACAAGATATATATTTTAAAGATTTATTTTTAATTATGTGATGGTGCATGTGTGTCTGTTTATATATGTGTGTGGGTATATGCATGTGAGTGCAGCTGCCCTCAGAGTCCAGAAGACTCTGTTACAAAATTAGATGGAACTCAAGGTCATATTGTGTGAAATAAGCCATTTTCTGTTTTGTGTGAGAAAACATGGAAGATCCATGCTCTCCTACCATGTGTAGTAGCATTGGTCTTTAATCTCAACACACAGGAGGCAAGTGGATTGTCAAAAATCTGAAACCAACTCGGTCTACAGAGAAGTTGTAAAAAAGAAACCATCCCCTCCAATTCATCCCCACTCTTCTCAGCAGAAATAGAGTATGTATTATGATACTGTTACTATAGTGACATTACAGCATTTGCTATTTCCAGATCTTACTCATCTCAACTAAAGCTTTGTTTCATTGACAAATATTTCTCTTTAGAAACTATCTGAAGTCCTGGTTTCTTAACTGATTTCCAACATCCACAAAGGGTGAGTAAGTCACACACCATCTTCCACACATAAGCCAACTATTTTTTCCTTCTGTCCTTTCTTTTTTATGGGGGAAAGAAAGAGGCAACATCTATTTTCTTTGAAGTGTTACCAGGGAGCACCTTTACACAAATACCTTGTCCTGTAGGTGCTCTACTGTAATTAGAATCAGAAATCAGATTGCATGCCCAGTGCAATCTGCTACACCAACCCCAGTAGAGACAGTGTAGCAATGGCTGAGAGAAATCTCAATGGCTATCTGTCCAGAGATTCGCACCACACGTGGTTATGCCTCCTGGGGAAAAGTGGTTCAGGTCCCTGCAGCTGCTTGCTGGCTGGCTGTTTGGAATGGGTGTTGGACGTGTTTTGTACTGTGATAACAATATTGACTTTTATTCATGGATATTTTAGCCTATAGCTCCACTAGTAATTCAGAGATGCCTAGAGAACACTTATAGTTTCAGGAACTGAAAGGGATACAGATCAGCAGTCAATATGTGGGTATTGCCCTCTGTGCCTTCAGACACAGATCCTAGGTGCCAGTTGTGACTTCAGATGTCAGCCATGGCCTGATAAATCAATTAGGGCTAAGGCTGTAGGAAGCAGCCCACAATGAGACCCTGCCTGTAATTAACCCGCCCACAACAAACCTGCTGTGGGATTCACAACAATACTCTAATTTGGGATCTTAGGACCCCTAAGTCAACACTATAAAAGTTTACTATCTAGAGACAAAGATTATCCTCTAAACTCAACAAATCAAATCTCTGATATGCTGACCACAGGCAAGCCAAAATAAATAGAGGCTCCCAATTATGCACTTGCTGAGAAACTTCAAAGGGAATTGTTGACATCTATAGAATGCCTGTTTATCTTTAAACTGTGACCAAAGATCTGTTCTTTGAACTTTCTGTATAAAAAACCTGATATTCTGAAGTAAACTTTGCAGCAGTTCGCAAACCTCAGGTGTGTTTGTGTCTGTCTGTCAAGCGAAGCCACTCCTGACTTGGTCATCCCAGTCTTGGTCTCCACGCAGACCTGCAACCCACTGAGCAGTCTGCAGCAGCAATCCTTATTGGATGAGTGTTCTTATTCTTATACATCAAGAAAGAACAATATGTGTCAGAGAGATGGCTCAATGGTTAAGAGTATTACTGTTGTAGAGAGTTCATGTAAACATACAACACTCACTACTGTCTTATCATTCTAGTTCCAGAGGATCCCATGTTTGTTATGGACAGGTTTTCCCTACCGCCACCCAGTCCTGCCACACCGCTAGCCCCAAATAACACTCAGAGACTCTGTATTTGATACAAACTGTTGGACACTTATTATCATTGTTTATCGGCTAGCTTTGTCTTAATGATAAACCCATTTCTACTTCTCTAAGTATTTCCACATGGTCATCTTATCAGAGAGCAGCAGGCCAGCATCTTGCTTCCTCCATCCTCTACATGTTGACTCCTCCTTACTACTTCCTCTTTCCTCCTTGTCTCCTAGCCCTGCCTATCTTGCTTTCCCATTGGCCCAAGAGTGCTTTATTAATTAACCAGTATGAGAAACGTATTTACAGAATAACATCTCCCATCACATGTTCTCTTCTGATCTTCAATTGACACCAGACAATCACATGGTGAATATATATACACACATACAAAGAAAATCTCATACATGTAAAATTAATTCCCCCTGAACCTTTGTGACTCACATCTTTCTAGATTTAAGCCTTCTAGACACATGATCCACAGATGAACATCAAGGAAGACCGAAAATTTTTCCACACTCTGCACTCATGCATTTAAGTTAGAGATTTATCACTCCCCTGCTGATATTTTAACTTGATACCTTTCAGTCCAATTTTGTTCATTTGCATACATGTCATTAAAATGGACACACACACCTTACCTAGTTGACTTTCCAACTTCACACCTAAGGCACATTGCTCTCTATCTCTCTATACCAGTCTGTCATGATGCTGCAGCCCCTGGGGTACTAGATGATAACTGCAGACAGTGAGTCATCTCATGACTGAAGGAAGGAAGTGATGTTGATATCTGGCATGTGTAGGTCTGGGAAACTGCTCACCATTCTACAATGCACAGATCAACCTTCATCCCTCCAACAAAGAAATATATAGCTCAATTGCCCACAGAGGTTGATGGCTCTGTTCTTCTTAAAGTCTAATGGTTGCCACAGTAGGACTCAAATGACCTAAGGATCTTGATTATGTTTTCTTATAGTTGTTTGTGAACCTCAAAAACAGTGCCCTCCACTGGTCCTCTGCCTGAGCTGTAGGCCCTAGAAAGAGATCTGCCTATGCCCACAGGACCATTCTGACTCCCTGCCTGCTGGATCATTGACCCCCTTTGCCAGGCCACTGTTATAGGTGAGTCTGGGACCAGTTTAGGTTGAATCACACCACACATACCCTTCCCTGGGAATTCCCTGTATTGGCCCCCAATCTCACTCCCCTTGTATCCTATCCCCAGCGGGAGCACTCCTGGTGCTCTGATACACAATCCCCTACCAACCCCCACTACCCCCTGGCAAGAGCCTGCCCTCCACCCACCCTGGGCCCTACCTAGCCCACTGCCTCACTACTCTGGTTAAGCACTGGAAGAGGGTGGATCCATTGCCATTGGGGGTGGGGATCCCACCACCATTGGGAAATTTCCTGAGCTGCTCTGAGCACACTAGAACTGCCTATCAATGTGGGACCACCCTGAGTTCTAGTCTGCCTGATCTCTGACCCATACCACCAGTCCACCAGTCCTCTGCCAGAGCTCTGGAACCTGGCCAGGGAACCACCTATCCTGGCAAGACCACCCCTGAGTCCCTCCCTGCAGGATCTATGACCCCCTTTTCTGGGCCTTTGCTGGAGAACCCCACCACCGGATCTCTGCTGGAACCTAATCTTTGACCTGCATCACTAGGACCCTGACTGAGGAGAGAGTTCCTAGAGAGCTGGGACCAGGCAGAGCTACAGACATCGAATTTCTGACCCACCTAAGCACACCAGGAGGGAGAGAGAGAGAGAGAGAGAGAGAGAGAGAGAGAGAGAGAGAGAGAGATAGAGAGAGAGAGAGAGACTGCCCCACGTACATTCACTGGAAGAAGCAGTGGGAAGACAGCAATAAAAGTAAACACCCAACAATAAAAAGACAAACATGATGCCACCAGAATCTAGGGACTCTACACCAACTAGACCTGAACATCCCAAAGCAGATGAAGCAGAAGGGAACAACTTAAAAACATATCATCATAAAAAATGGTAGATGATATGAGAAAACCCCCTTAAAGAAATGGAAGAAAAAACAAAAATAAGGGGGGAAGAAATTAACTAATCTCTTAAAGAAAGTAAGGAAAACCAAGAAAAAACAATCGAATGGGTGAGGGAAACAGTACAAGACTGAAAAGTGAATAGAGACAATAACAAATACACAAACTGAAAAAATGCTGGAAATAGAAAAACTGGACAAATGAACAAGAACTAGAGATGCAAGCATAACCAAGAGAATACAAAAGTTCAGAGAGATAAACTCTAGTGCTGAAGATAAACTAAAGGAAATAGATTCATCGACCAAATAAAATCTTAAACCCAATAAAAATTCTGGGAAATGTGAAACACCGTGAAAAGGCCATACCTATAATAGGCATAGAAGAAGGTGAAGAAGCCTAGCTCAAAGGTGCAGAAAACATATTCAACACAATCTTTGAAGAAAACTTTCTCAATCTGAAGAAGGACATGCACATGAAAGTACAAGAAGAATAGAGAACAGCAAATAAGACTGGACCAAAGAAAAAGGACCCCTCGACATATAATAATCAAAACACCTAACATACAGAATATAGAAAGAATATTAAGAGAAGAAAAGTAAAAAGACCAGGTAACATATAAAGGCAGACCTATCAAAATTAAACCTGGCTACTCCATGGAAATACTCAAAGCCAGAAGGTCCAAGATAAATATTCTATAAGTACTAAGAGTCCATGGATGCCAGCCCAGGCTACTTTCCCCAGCAAAACTCTCAATCACTATAAATGGTGAAAATAAGATACTTAATGACAAAGCCAGATTTTCACAATACCAATTTACAAATCCAGCACTAATAAAATTTCTGGAAGGAAAACTCCAACACAAGGAAGTTAACTATGCTAAACAAGAAATAGGCAATAGATGATCCTACTTCAACAGAACCCAAGGGTAAAGCAGGGAAAATATATTCACAATATCACCACCAACAACAAATCTAAAATAAACAAGAATTAACAATCAATGGTCCTTACTTTCCCTCAACATTAATGGTCTTAAGTTGGAATTCAACAATAACACAAATCGCAGAAACCCTACAAACTCATGGAAACTGAACAATGCACAATTGCACCATACCTGCATCAAAGAAGAAATAAAGAAAATAAGGACTTCCTAAAATTCAATGAGAATGAGGATACGACATACCTGAACTTAAAGGACACCTTGAAAGCAGTGTTACAAGGGACGTTCATTGCACTAAGTGCCCATATGAAGAAACCAGAGGATAGTTACATTAGAGATCTAACACCACAACTGAAAGCCTTAGAACAAAAAGAAACAAACTCACCCACGGGAGTAACAGGAAATATCAATTTGAGGGCTGAAATCAATAAACTAGAGACCAGAAAAACAATAAGAAAAATCAATGCAACAAAGAGCTGGTTTGGTTTATCACCAAGACAAACAAACCTTTATCCAAACTAACAAAAAAGCAGAGAGAGAACATGCAAATTAACAAGATCAGAAATTAAAAGGGGTATATAACAATGAATACTGAGGAAATCCAGACAATTTTCAGGTCATACTTTGAAAATTCAAAAGAAATGGATAAATTTCTGGATAACAATCACTTAGCAAAATTAAACCAAGAACAGTAAACAACTTAAATAGACTTATAAACCCTAATGAAATAGAAGCAATCATCAAAAGCCTCCCAACAACAACAACAACAAAAAGCCCAGAGCCACATGGCGTCCGTGCAGAATTCTACCAGAAATTCAAGGAAAACCTAATACCAATACTCCTCAAAATGTTCCACACAATAGAAACATAATATTCATTACCAAACTCTTTGTACAAGGCCACATTTACCTTGGTACCTAAGCCACACAAAGACATAAGTAAGAAAGAAAACTACAAACCAATATCTGTCATGATCATTGATGCTAAAAATACTTCATTAAATACTGGCAAATTGAATCCAAGAGCACATCAGAGATATCATCCACCATGACCAAGTCAGCTTCATCCCTGCAACCCAGGGATGGTTCAACATATGAAAATCTATCAATGTGATCCACCATATAAGCAAACAGAACAAGAAAAACCACATGATCATCTCACTAGATGCTGAAAAAGCTGTCGACAAAATTCAACACCCTTTCATGATAAATAGGTCTTGGAGAGATCAGGGATAACAGGAACATACATAAGCATAATAAAAGCTATATACAGTAAACCAACAGCCAGTATCAAACTGAATGAACAGAAGCTTAAGACAATTGCTCTAAAATCAGAAAGAAAAGGCTGCCCTCTCTCTCCATATCTCTTCAATATGTACTTGAAATTCTAGCTAAAGCAATCAGACAACAAAGGATATCA
Source organism: Cricetiscus sungorus (assembly GCA_030556225.1). Lineage (NCBI taxonomy): Eukaryota > Metazoa > Chordata > Mammalia > Rodentia > Cricetidae > Cricetiscus > Cricetiscus sungorus. Next base: position 11,640 of record JANBXA010000260.1, read on the forward strand.
AGGAGATACAAATTGGAAAGAAAGAAGTAAAACTGTCTCTATTTGCAGATGATATGATAGTTTAAATAAGTGACCCAGAAAACTCTACCAGGGAACTCCTATGGCTGATAACCACCTTCAGCAAACTAGCAGGATACAAGATAAACTCAAAAACATGGGACGACAAAGGGTCTGAGAAAGAAATCAGAGAAACATCACCCTCACAATAGCCACAAATAACAAAGTATTTCGGGGTAATGCTTACCAAACAAGTGAAAACCCTATATAGGAAAAACTTTGTATCTTTAAAGAAAGAAATTAAAGAAGATACCAGAAAATGGAGATAACTCCCATGTTCTTGGATAGGTAGAATAAACATAGTAAAAATGGCAGTCTTGCCAAAAACAATCTAGAGATTCAATGCAATCCCCATCAAAATCCCAGCACAATTCTTCACTGACTTGAAAGAATAATAATCAACTTTATATGGAAAAACAAAAGACTTTGGATAGCCAAAATAACCTTGTATAATAAAGGAACTTCAGGAAGCATCGCCATCCCCGACTTTAAGCTCCAGTGCAAAACTATAGTCCTAAAAAAGGTCTGGTATTGGCACAAAAATTGTCAGGTAGGCCAATGGAATCCATTAAAAATCCTGACATTAACCCACGTACTTACAAACACCTGATTTTTGACAAAACAGCAAAAGAGTATACAATGGGAGGAGGAAAACATCTTCAACAAGTGCTGGCACAAGTGGATGTTGGTATGTAGAAGACTTCAGATAGACCCATGTCTATCACCATGCACAAAACTCAAGTCCAAAAGGATCAAAGATCTCAACATAAATCCAGCCACACTGAACCTCTTAGAAGAGAAAGTGGGAGGTGTCCTTGATCAAATTGGTACAGGAGTCTGCTTCCTGACCATAACTTCAGAGCACAGACACTGAGATTGACAATTAATAAAAACTGAGAAGCTACTGTAAGGTCAAGGACACAGTTGACAAGACCAAGCATCATCTCACAGATTGGGAACAGGTCTTCACCAATCCTACATTTGACAGAGGGTTGATATCCAAAATATACAAAGAACTCAAGAAACTAGTGAAGAAAACACCAAATAACCCTATTAAAATGGGGTACAGAAATGAATAGAGATGGAACTTGAAGCAACCATCCTGAATGAGGTAACCCAGTCTCAAAAAGAGTAAAATGGTATGTACTCACTCACATATGGATTTTAGACATAGGGCAAGGAATCACCATCCTATAATTCACACCACCAGAAAAATTAGGATACAAGGTGGATTCCAAGAGATTCATATAAGATTCCTTACAGACAAGGAAAGGGACAAGATCCTGAGCATATTGTGAGTGGGGGGGCAGTGAGTGGAGAGGAAGCTAGGATAAAATGAAGGGGAGGAGAGGAAAGCTCATGGGACTAGGAAAATTGAGTCAGGGGAAGAATAGACAAGAGAGAGAGAGAGAGAGAGAGAGAGAGAGAGAGAGAGAGAGAGAGAGAGAGGAAGAGAGGAGAGAGAATAAAAGAGAGAGAGCCATTATTGGTTTGAAGATAAAACTGGCTCTAAAGAAATGCCTAGATACCTACAAGACTGACCCCAACTAAGTATTTGAGCAAAAGTTGAAAGTCTACCATAAATGTCCTTCCCTGATAATGAGATTGATGACTAACTTATCCACTTATAGGGGTACATGGGAGGGTGGGAGAGAGGGAAAGAAAGAGGGAAGGATGGATGGATGGAGGGAGGGAGGGAAGGAGGGAGGGAAGGAGGGGGGAAGGGACGGAGGGAGAGTGGGAACTGGGATCAATATGTAAAAAAACCCAAAAAACCAAAAAACAACAAAAAGAACCAAAATGGTGTCCTGCATTATACTGAAGTTACTGCAGGATTCTTCATTAGGTAAAATTAAAGGCCACCTAAATTCCCCATATCTTAGGTACCTGGTTAGAGTCTGAGAAAGTTTGAGACTTTCTTCTAATACTAGTTCTATGCTTTTGGGATCTTCTCTGGAGATTAGATCATACTTACACTACTTTTTGGAGATGGCAGACAGAGGAGGACAGTTTCTCACAAAGAATCTGCAGTGAGGAGCTACTGAGGAAGCTCTCACTGATGTCCAGAAAGACCAGTTTCTCATTTGAATGAAACATGTCACAAAAGTCTGTCCAGAAAGCTAGCAAGCGTTGGTCATCCTGGGACCTACAAAAGGAAAGAGAGAGTATTTTTCATCTTTATGTGTATTCTTGTGGGCTCTCATGCCCCCTAAATCCTCAGACACCTTTTGCTTGAGGGAAAAGCAAAATCTTTCATGGGTTTGGCATTTCAACATGTAGAGCAGGACATCAGGGTATAAATTTCCAGGGATCCACTTGTGTCCACTGTACCATGGCTGAGATTCAAGGTATGCACTTCCTTGTGTTTCTGTGTGGGCTGTATGATCTAAACTCAGGTCTCTCCACTTGCCTCAATCTAAGTATTTTAAGGATTAAGTTTAAGGATTGAGCCATCCCCAGTTCCTATAAAAGTTCTTGACATTCACCTTTCCTATCAGCATCCAAAGGATGGTTGTTACAGGCATTTCCTACACTTTGTTCTTACTGGTTATACTTCACTCCCCTGCCTGCTTCTTTCTGGTCCCCTTTGCTTCCACATAGTTCCCTTATGTCTTCATGCAACATATTTTATAACCTATATTTCTTTTGGTAAGTTATCTTTCCATCCCATGGATCCTGGCCTATTTTGTTTCTTTGATGCTGTGATTAAACACCATGACCAAAAGCAACAAGTGAGGTAAAGGATTGCTTTTGCTTTTTTCTTCCTGATTACAGTCCAGGACTAAGAGTGGAAACTAAAGGCACAGGCTCCAGAGGAACATTGCTAACTGTCTCAATCAGCCTGTTTTTTTAATACTACCTAGGACTATCAGCTCAGCAATGAAACAGCCCACAGTGGGTTGGGCCCTCACCCATGTCAATATGAAACTAAATAAAATGTTCCCAAACTTGCTTACAAGCTAGTCAGATGGAAACAATTCCTAAATTTATGCTTCCTTCTTCCAGGTGCTTGCAGTTTGTGTTCACTTCACAAAAATTAATCAGTACAGTCTTTTGTACTTTCATAACTTAACCTTCCACATGTGTATATATGCACACTTACACAAAAATTAAAATCTAGAATTAGTTTATTAAAGAGTATTTGTCTAAATATGGCTTCTTGGCTTAGTAATTTCCAATTTTATCCATTCTCTGCTATTGCTATGATTCATTTTTTTTTTTACAGAACAATGCAATGTAGTCATTTGTGGTAACACAGAGAACTAAGACATTATGAAAAGTGAAGTAAACTGAACCAGAAAGGCAAATACTGAATGCTTTATCATATGTAGCAATTAAAAAAGACAACTTGAGTATTGAAATACTACTTGAGACTGAGAAACTTATAAGGTGAGGTCAGGTTAAATAAGAATGTGTAGATTTGAAATTTTAGGATTCATGGGTGTGAGTGTTTTTCCTACATGTATGTCTATGTACCATGTACATACATAGCACCCATGGAGGTCAGAATAGGACACCATATCCTTATGGAACTGGAGTTATAGACCGTTATAATCACCACAAAGGTGCTGGGGATTGAACTCAGCTCCTCTAAACAACCAGTTAAGTGCTCTTAACTGTGTAATCATCTCTCCAGGCCCTCAATATACCTTTCATTTCCATTTCCATGATGGATAACAGTGTTGCATACTTAGGAAAATTAGAAAATTGTTCAGAGTAGGTGAAACAAAAAGGGCTTAAAGGAGAAGATAAAGAGAGCACATGTAATATGAGGACAGGTAGGGTGATTCACTGGAAAAAGCAGCTTGCTGTCAATCCTTATGAACCCAATTATTAGGATACATGTGGTTTATGTAGATACTTGTTTTCCTCTAAGAACAAGTTACTCTCTGACTTCTGCACACACATACATAAGTTTAATAAAACTGCATGTGATATAAAAGTGGAACTGGGGATAACCAGGAGTAAAAGTGTTTAAACACAGATGGTCAGCAGAGAGATGAGGAGGTACAGGCAGGAGAATTTAGTAATATGTATAAATATGGTATAAGGAGAGTGATAAAAACAATTGCTTACTGAAATAGAGGAAGCTATTGTTGTTTTGCAGCTACTGCAGGTGACTGATGAAACACTAACTTCAAAACTCAACAAACCCACATGGAGTTATTGGGAAAGGGAGCAAAGGAGGGGGTTAGGTGTCAGCCAACCTGGAGAAGAGATGGAAGGGGGAAGGGAAGAGAAAGGAGGTAAAGAGACAGAGAGAGGACAGAAGAGGGAGACAGGAATTCTGTCTGCCACAGGGGAACAGCATGAAAGAGAGGACAGTGGGAAAGGGTGAAAAGAGAGGAGTGGGAAAGAAAAGAGCAGAAAGAGATGAGCTGGCAGAAAAAGACCATTAAGTGGGTGGGGTCTTTCTCTTAAATGGGTGTTTTGCACCTCCATGGAACCCTGGCTGACCAGCGTACTGCCTGTGTGCACTCTGCCAGGTGACAGGGCAAGCAAGCATAATGCCTTTATTTATCCCACTTTTATTTAATATTAAGAAGGTGAGGAGTTAGGTGTGGCAGGTCATGGAATAAGAGTATTGGGTTCTCAAGACTACTTCCTGCTGACCTGAGGTGCTGATCATCTTTGTGGGGGAGACAGAAAACCTGGGATGCTGCCACATCCTGGCTTAGCTGGTTGTTTCATCAAAGTTCAGGCTGTATGGAATTCTCTGATGCTTCTAAGACTTGTTTGGGTGGGTCCAATCAACTCATTTTTTGGTGCTGTGATTCAGATATGTTCTCCTAGTGCCTGCATTTCCCCTCATGGTCTAAGCTGCTCTGGGACCCTTTCCCTCATCTCTAGTGTACTCACAATGACTCATCTTATAGCTCATTGATCACACTGCACCACATCCACCAGAAGCAATCATCAGCTGTAGCAAAACAACATTTTTAGTGCTGTGAAACTCACTCAAGCTCTCTCCATGACTTATTCTGCTGCCCACTAGCAGGCAGCTGGAGACGCTCAGGTTCCTGATCCAGAACTGGCAGCCCACTTTCCTCTACCTGTCACCTAGGATCCCAAACAACACTGGCTACAATATGGTGAGGCATCCCAACTCACAATCAGCTTAAATGTTTCCTTGGACCTGTGGGAGTGACCGTTGATCATCTGGCACCTTTCTAGTGTTCTTGGAAGCAGAAGCTCCCCTGGCCACAGCCTTTAAAGTCAGGACTGATCCCTCTCACTGACAATCACCTCAGGTATACTTCCCACAGGGGAAGGCTTAGTACCACCCTTACTGGAAAGTGCATTTGACTTTAGGTTTCAGGCCTTTGACAGTTATGGATTACTGCCTTTTCTCAGACAATGGTGTCCTATCAGGCTTAGCCATTGGCCCTTATTCTTAGGCTGATGAGTTGCAAGAACTACCTGTGCTATTATTTTTCTCTCTGCCTCTCTAAACCAAAAAGGAAAAAAAGGAAGGAAATGAGGAAGGGAAGAGGAAGAGAGAGGCCCATCCACTCTACTTGAATGCCTGTTAGAGGAAAAAAAACCCCTTCACTTAAGGCCCCCAGACTCACTCACCACTTGACTAAGAAATGGCCCAAGTTGGCTGCCTAATGGCTTTTTAGATCCTAATATTTTATGGGACCTTTCCAATTATTGCCAGTGGACAGGTAAATGGAAGGAGTTTCCATATATCCAAGCCATCTATCTCTGTGCTAAACATTCTCTTTCATCTCCATCTTTTTTTACCCAACTGTGCTGCTACCATGCCTCTCCTTTGTACGGATGTTATCAGCTCACACTGGGCTGGCCTGCGACAACATCTGCTCAGGATGCTCTGAGGGTTTTTATTTTTAATTTTCCCCATGAATGAGGTTTTTGGGTTTTATAACCTAGCACTGTCCATACTGATTGGTGCATTCATTTCTCAGACCCACAAGGTGTCTCTTGGATTTTGTACCTTAGCACCATCTATACTGACTAGTGCATTCATTGCCCAGATCTGTGATGATCTTTTTGGATGTTGTGCCCCTAGGACTCCTGTGTCCTATGGGTTTCCCATATCTTTCTGCCTCAATCATGGAAACAAGCCAACAAGATTATGTCTTAAAACTTACAGGACCTTTCTAACTTTTGCCAGTGGATGGGAACCTGTTTATTGCAGCCACCATCTTGTCTGAGGGGCAACCATGCAGCCTAGCAGTAGGTCTGCCCAATCCATGGTTATTCCCTTTGCTCAGCTTAGGCAGAAGGGCAGTCTAACTAGCATCTGCCAACAAATCCTACTGCCAGACACAATTCATTTTCTTTTTTTGCTTTTTATTTCTTTGTCTATAATTTCTTTTTTCACTGGCACTGTTGCACATGACTTGTTCACATAATGGTATGCCTTTCAAGGGCCTAGTAGGGCACACATTTCATGCAAAAAACTCTGCCTGTTCCTACCTGCAATGAATATGCTTTCTTGTCACTGGCAGTTTTAAGTTTACTTTGTCTCTTTAAATGTCCTGTCTGTTTGCTGTATGTGAATGTAAGCTAACTATCTATAGGCAACTTATATTCAACTGCACTAAGTCTCAAATATTTAATGTCTGTAAAACTTATATTTTCGCAAAGGATTCTTATAAGTTCCAGGGAGCTGAATTGGACCCACCCAAACAGATCTTAGAAGCACCAGAGAATTCCATACAGCCTGAACTTTGATGAAACAACCAGCTATGCCAGGATGTGGCAACACCCCAGCTTTTCCTTCTCCCCCACAAAGATGATCAGCACCTCAGGTCAGCAGGAGGTAGTCTTGAGAACCCAATGCCCTTATTCCATGACCTGCCACACCTAACTCCTCACCTTCTTAGTAATAAATAAAGGTGGGAATATAAGGATTCAGGCATTATGCTGGCTTGGCCTGTCACCTGGCAGAATGCACTCAGGCTTTACCCTGGACAGAGGGTTCCATGGAGAAAGAATCCACCAACTTAATGGTCATTTCTGCCAGCTCATCTCTTTCTGCTCTTTTCTTTCCCACTCCTCTCTTTTCACTCTTTCCCACTGTCCTCTTTCATGCTGTTCCCCTGTGGCAGACAAGACATCTCCTGTCTCCCTCTTCTCTTCTATCCTTCTCAATGTCTTTCTATATCTTTACCTCTTTTCTCTTTCCTTCCCCCTTCTATCTCTGTTTCTGGTTGTCCAACACCTACCCCTCCTTTGCTCCCTTTTCCAATAACTCCATGTTGGTTTGTTGAGTTTTTGTGGTTCATGTTTCATCAATTGCCTGCCCCAGCTGTAAAACAACAGTGGCCATAGGTCTCAAGATGTTCAACTTTTAGGCTTGCATCCTTATCCTGCCATCATTTTTCACTTTTATTATTAAGTAGGAAGGAAATACAGAAATTATAGAATGTCCTACCCTGAGCTACAGAGGATGAAAGACTTCGACTCCTTACTGCAAAACATGTGATGAGGTAGAGGATACAAACACTGTTAAGAAGCCAGGAAGGAAAGCAGGGTTCTTACCCTTGATCCTGAGCTGTGCACTCCAATGTAGCATCATTCTCTGGGAAGATCCCCTTTTCCACTTTCAGGGATATTGTCTGCATATTTTGAGAATTCTTTAGGCAAAATGAAGAATGCATGAGGTCCATGTTGGTTTTGATATGCAAGGAAATTTCCTCAAAAAGGGCCATGGCTTCTTTCACAAACCCCTCCTCCTGAGATTCATAGAGACAGGATAAAATCTCTTGTGGATCCATCAGTAATAGGAAAGGCTTATTTTTTCCTGACTTACACTCTAGGAATTTCCTCTTGACCCCAATTGATATTTGGCAGTCAAAAATGGTAGCCAACTTTTGAATTCGAGTCTCATTCAAGAGGCCAAATACAAACAGCAGCACTCCTGACAGGTTGGGGTTTTTCATTCTTGCTTCCTTAGAAAGCATATTCTGCATACTATATTTAGAAACATCCTTCTCAAGTTCCTGAACAAATATTATGGCAGCCAGAAGCTGCTGGATTCCAAGGTAGACAAAGGAGCAACAGTTACTGTGCCAGTCATTATTGATAATGTACCTGAACACAAAACGGCACACACTTTTCAGGTCTGGCTGTAACTCTAAGATGTCTTCTTTAGTGAGTATGGGCAGCTGTTCCAACAGACTATCAGCAGCCAGAAAACATATTTTCTTGAATGAGATTTGAAATGTCTTTTTGAGATGGTCTTCATAGGTTTCTGATGAGAACATCCTGCACAGGAAGTTCAGGAACATAGAGGTGTTTGTCTGGCACGTCAGAGCAAGGTCTTCTCCCCTTTCCATTGATTTCTCCAGACAGAGGCAGAATATCACACATGCAGCAGGAATTGAGGCCATGTGGAAGAGAGCAGAATTGCACCTCACTGCATTGAGAGCTCTTAGTGCCTTTTCCTCATCCTTTTGGTCACCATCCTTCTGGTTGCCCTCCTCCTCCTCACTACACTCCTCCTCCTTGTTGTCACCATCCTCCTCATCATCGCTGTCCTCCTCCTCCTCACTGCTCTCCTCCTCATCTCTGCCACCTTCCTGTTCCTCTCTGCCCTCCTCCTCCTTCTTGCCACTGTCCTCCTCATTGCCAACCTGTTTATCTTTAAAGAATCTTTTAAAGTATTCTTGTATATTCTGTTCAGAGAAGCCCTGATTTTCAATAAGGAAGGGCTGATCTATCATGAGGTGGATTTGCCGTAAAGCCTGTGTCCGTGTGGTCACTAGCAGTGTGGCATGTGGTGCCATCTTCCTCTTCAGCAAACTGATCAACAGGACAGCTGCAGGCTTCTCTGTGTTCCAGTCACTACACATGCCCTGGAACAGAGCTCCTGCTGGGACTCTCAGCTCATCAAAACCATCCACCACAAACAAGAATTTTTCTGCCCGGACTAGGGACTTCACCACATAATCCCTCCAGTGGGCATCTTTCAGGGAAAGGAGTTGTCCAAAAGTGCAAGAATTAGTATTATTAACTTCCCTGCAGCTGATGGAGAAGGCACATGGGAACATCTGGGCCTGCTTGCTCTCTGACCATTGCAGCATTAGCCTCTTTGCCATTGTGGTTTTGCCAGAGCCTGGAGGGCCATGCAACACTATCACATGATCAAATGGCATTTCTGCCTTTGGATTACACAATGTCAAGAGTGTTCTGTAGCTCTCGGTCTCCACATACAAGTTTTTCTTGCATTTAGGCCAGCAGTTAAACTTCCAATTCTCTCTGTACACATTCTTACATTTCTTCTTATGATCATGCTCTTTACCATCATTGGTAGGGAGTGAGGGATAGATAGAACATAATTGATTATTGTGAAAAATTACCTTATATAAAGTAGGAAAGGAGACCTGGGGAACACAGCTCTTAGAGACCAACTTCAATCCAGGTTTATTTCAGCAAGATATGATTCAGAAATCTTTTTATTTTATTATGCAAACATGCTTTTAAAAAGAGTTCAATTTGAAATAATGAAAAAAGTTTTAATTATGTGTGTAGGAGCATGTATACATACATGCAGTGCACATATATGCCAAAAGAGGGCATTGAATCCCCTGGAGTTGAAGTTACAGGTTGAGAGTAGCCTGATATGGGTGCTGGGACCCAAACTCAGATCTTTTGCAAGACGGTGTGCAGTGCATTTCTTACTGCTGATCCATCTCTCAAGTCCCTATTTATTTTAGTCTGAGGAAATAAAAAAACAGAGGAAATTGCTTTTGTGGGACAGATCTCTTCATTTAGAATGGTTCAGTTCCCTTTTTACCTCTAAAATTCTCAGACAGGGACTGGGGAGATGGCTCATTGGTAAAGCATCTGCCACACAAGCATGAAACCCTGAGCTCAGTCTATAACACTCATGCAGAAACCAAGCCTAGCACTGTGTACCTGTCACCTTAGTAGTATGAAGGTGGGATGGGTGGAGACAACCATGTACACTTGGGCTTGATGGTCAGACACCCTAGCCAGTAGAGCTCCAGAGCAAGTGGGAGACCCTATCTCAAAAGATAATGTAGAGAATGCTAGAGGAATATGACTAATTTATATCTTCCATATGTGCATATACCACATCTCCAATTTTCATACATGTATGTATTCACATAAGTACACAGAGAATATTCCTCTATATGCTTATCTCCCTTTTGTTAATCTTTGTTTCTCAAGACAATTTCTTTCCTATTTTCACCACACCTAACTTTTCTCCTTCCTAAATCTTCTTAGTTTTTCTCAGGTTTGTGATGTCTTCCCCCAGTATTTCTGTAACTGCAAATAACAAGAATACACAGCTCTCTTGCCAAGTCAGATGCTCCTGAAGTTACAAGAAATATTTGCTGTATTCAAACTCAATGAAACCTGAGTATGGTGTTTCATGGTCATAATTTCATCACTTAGGAAGCTGAGGTAGAAGGACAAGACTAACCTCAGTTGATAGCAAATTCTAAGACAACTTGTGCTACACAGATACTATGTTTAAAATACTATAGAAACCCTCAATGCATATGATTGAATGAAAATTGCAGTGTTAGAAGTGTGTTTCTTACTTATAAGGTATTAGCCAGTGAGGCTTTGGATCCTTCCAAATTAGCACAAGTTTATTGCCGCTACTCTTGGATGCTAACCAGAGATAGATACAAGACACAAACACGTTTCTGGTAAGACAGAAATCAAATTGACACTGACCTGAAAAATCATTCCCTGCTTGGAGCTTTCATAGTGCTGGAGAGTTCTAGAATGTAAGTGTTAGGGCAGAATCACCATCAGTGGTCTTACTCAGCTGTATCCTGACTGCCTCAATAATGGTCTGCCAGAGCAGTGTCACTGGTACAATAATGGCATGCCTGCTAGATGGGCAAGCCAAATGCTTTCTGGTTGGAATTTTAAAATATTTTATAATTATTTTACAGTGTGTGTGTGTGTGTGTGTGTGTGTGTGTGTGTGTGTGTGTGTGTATGCGTGTGTGTGTATGTGAATGGGTTATTTTCAGATGCTCACATAGGCCAGAAGCATCAGCTCCCATGGAGCTGGAGTTACAGATGGTATGAGCCAGTATGATGTAGGTGCTGAGAACTGAACTTGGAACCTCTAATAGGGCAGCAAGAGGTCTAAAAACTAGGCCACAACCCCATTCCTGCTTTCTGATGGATTTGATACCATCTGCACAGGAATAAATTAAAATAATGTATTGTGTTGTAAACCTGGTCAAAGGCCTGTGGCTTGGGAGGACTTAGGCCCTCATGAGGAATCCATTGTAGTATTTGGCTAAATGGACACAATGTGCTTGTCAAAGGTTTTCTAAACACCTGCTGGTGTTGCCCAGTTCAGCAATGTTAGTTTTGGTCAGGAGAAATTTTTTTATAGTAAGTAGTTGTCCCTAAATCAATTTGTAAGTAGTCCATGTACTGAGAGTAAGCATATATTGCATAATCTTCATTAAATGGGATCACACACACACACACACACACACACACACACAAAACACACACACACACACACACACACACGAGAGTAACTGGGAAAAGAAAAAGTATCAGGAATGAAAGAGTGACAAGAGAGGGTAATAAGGAGTTCATATAATAAAAATATATATGCATAAAAATGTCATTAAAACCATTATATACAGTTAATATGTATTAGTCAATACTTAAACACTCAATCCAATTTATTACAAATTGGATTACTTGTCTGTTTTCTCTACTTGACCAGAACAAGTGGTGAGCACTAAGAAAACAGATCTCTGTGGTATTTGTTGTCAGCTCATCATTACTACACACAAACTTTGAGGAAACAATAGAGTGCTACCCATCTGTAACACACCCCATCTCTCAGACACCTACCAAAATGGAGTGAAAACATGCCTATATGAAAACTCATGTACATAGGTGCTTCTAAAAGATCAGGATTTGATGCTGCAAACCATCTCTTCAGTAGCACAATTAATTTGTGCTAACAATGGGAAATGGGTGAGTATAAGAATGGTAAGGAAAACAAAGTCACCACCCCATTGTTTGCTTCAAATTAGGGTTTAAGTCACAAAGGTCTTTTCCTCTACAAAGAGGAAGAAGTGTTAACCTGGAGAAAGTAGAGAGAATCTATGTGATTCACCATCCCTTGTGGCACATCTGCTTTTAGAGAACCTATGTGATTCATTCTATCCCTTTGCTATCTATCCCCTTGTGGCTATCTCGTTCTTGCTCCTCCCATTCTAAAATTGACATTTTTTTTAATTCTCTGTAAGCAAGAGTTTTAATTTATTTGTGAGAATAATTCATCTTCTGGGTATTAACAATGTGAAAAATATGTATGTAAAACAACTTCAATTTTTATTCTATTCTTTCTTACTAACAGAGACCCAGGCAATACAAAACAAGATGGTTAGAAAGAAACCTTTTCTTCTGTATAAGTCATAATAGTTTATGCAAAAGTGTGAAAATATGAAATATTACAACATAATATAAGATCTGAAATTCTGAGGCATGCTCAGCCTAAACATGACATTTATATCACAATTTATGCAAGGTCAGGACCTATTGTGGAAGAGGGAGTAAAAGGCCTGGTGGATGGCCTACAAGAAGCTGCATGTGTGAACTCATTGCATTTGGGACAGCATGTACAAGTCTTGTGCAAGCTTGAGCCAGACAAGATTCCAGCATGGAGGTATGGTGGGTGATGGGGTTGGGATAGACACAAAGTCCCACCCCTAGTTGAGAAACTATTGGAAATTGATAGCTAACAGGGGAAGGACAGAAGAGTCAGTTTTGTTTAAGAGTGTGACTTCTGATAGGTAGATCATGCTTCAGGGAATGCTCCATACCCATGAATAATTGAATATTACATATTTGAATCCCTGGGCTAAAAACAGAGAACATGAAGTTGGGAAGGTGCAGTGGAACATTTTGGGAAAGGAAGGGGAATAAAATCAAACTACATTATATGACATTCCCAAAGGATTAATTAAATTATTATTAAAATAGGAAAAAAAGCCAGGCATTGGTGGTGCATGCCTACCAACACTCAGGAAGCAGAGGCAGGTAGATCTCTGCAGTTCGAGGCCAGCCTGGTCTACAGAGCTAGTTACAGGACAGGCTCCAAAGCAATACAGAGAAACCCTGATACAGAAAAAAAAGTAAAAAAAATTACAAAACTCTGAAGCTGTTAGAGGAGAAGAGGGCAACACCTCAAGATATGGATTTAGATAAGCACTTTCTGGGAATGACTTCAGTGGTCAGGAAGTAAAGCCAGGACTGACAAATGAAGCTGAATGAGGTTCAAAAGTTTATGCAATAAAGGAAACAACTGAATGGTGAGTCTACAGAATCTTTGTTAGCTACACCATCTAACAGAGCATTAATGTTAATAATATATAAATAGAACTCTCTTCAGTGCCCATCTAACCTATTCACCCAGCCAGATCACCCATCTCTTTCTCCATGGTATAACCAGGTAAATTCTCCCTGACATCCCATCCATATGCCTTCTCCTTATACCCACCAAATCTAGCCAGGGTTTCACATTGAATGACCCATCCCAGTCTTATGCCCCTGACCTGCACTGCAATCAGCATCTAAGTCTCCCTCTAGGCTTCCAACAAGACTTGTTCTACCTGCCACCAGTCACAGGTTTCTTTTGTGCCTCTTACAGTCTTTATAACCAGCCATACTTCCTGCCTCTTTCTCCAGGATCCAGCCCAGTGGGTTTCCCTGACCTCCCCATCCATACCTTATCCCCAACCCACCAAATCTTGCCTGGGTCCTATACATCATGCCCTGACTTCTGCCAGAATCTTCTGCCCCTACCTATACCTCCACATTCAAATCCTCTACCTAGCCAGATCTACTCTCACACTCCAGGCTTGGGCCAGGAGGCACATCTTGTACACCATTCTAGTCCCATCTCTACACCTGGCTTAATTTTACTCAAGCCACTTCCAAACTCTAGGACCAGGCTGCCCACTCTTCCTCTCCTTCCTGAACCTGTTCACAAAACATCAGACTTAAAACTGACAAAACAAGGTCACATGCCCAATCTCATCAAAAAAACTCTGAAAGCTCAAGCCATTATCTCCTCTTTAATACCTCTCTTGTAGAAGTGTTAGCCAATGAGAGTTATCTAAATGAATAAAGAATTTAAAAGATCAATCAAAAATGTCAAAGAATTAAAAAACTTGAGAAAACACAAAGAAATTAAAGAGAGATAACTTAAGAAAAGAATATGCCTGAGTGATGTGCTCCCCCCAGCCCCTGTGCAAAAGAACGGAAGGAAGAAAGGAAGAAAGGAAGAAAGAAAAAGAAAATAAAAAAATATATGAGGCCGGTGAAAATGATTCAGACAATCCAACCCAGGTCTTAAAAATGAAATTAAATATGGAGATAGAAACATTGAAGGGAACTCACTCTGAGATGAAGATGGGATTGAAAGGTCCAAAAATCCAACTAGAAAACTCAAAATTCTTACAGTAGAATGAAGTCAATCTTTGGAATAAAGATTTATCTTTGGATTCAAAGATAAAACACAGCTCTGCTAGAGATGAGTCTGGGACCAATTCTAGTTGAATCCCCCCACACCCTTCCCTGGGAACTCCCTGGATTTGCCCCAGATCTTGCTCCCCCCTGTGTCCTGTTCCCAGAAAAAGTGCTCCTGGTACTCTGATACACACCCACCCACCCCATCAAGAGCCGACCCACCCCCCTACTCTATGCCCCACCCTGCCCACTATCCCACCACTCTGGTTGAGAACTGGGCCAGAGGGTGGAACTGACAATCCTGTCACTTTGGAATGTATTAGAGCTGTTCTGAGCACACTACACCTGCCTACCCACAAGGGACCACCTGGAATCCCCACCTGCCTGGCCTCTGACCCCCATCACTCTATACTGAGTTCCAGGCCCATCCCAGAGATTTCCCTATCCCCTCCTGGCCATCTCAAGTCCCTGAAGGCTGGATCTTTTACCCCCATCACCAAGCCTCTGCTAAAGAAACCTCAGCTGGAGAGTGTCAGGCCCAGGGAACATCCAGAGGCCTATCCTGCAGGGATCTTTGACACACATCACCAGTCCTCTGCTGTAGCCTGATTTTTGATCCCCATCGTGGGCCGCTGCATGAGGAGAGACCTCCTAGAGAGCTTGGACACCCAGAGGGGGGAATACCAGAGAGAGAGAGAGAGAGAGAGAGAGAGAGAGAGAGAGAGAGAGAGAGAGCCCCCAACTGCAAGTACTGGAAGAAGCAATGGGAAGATGGCAATACATGAAAACATCTAACAATAGAAAGACAAGCATAACACCATCAGAAATCTAGGGACTCTAAACCAACTAGACCTGAACACCCCAAAGCAGATGAAGCAGAAGAGAATGACTTAAAAAATATTGTCATAAAAATGATAGAGGCCCTCAGAGATGATGTGAGAAAATCTCTTAAACAAATGGAAGAAAGGACAAACAAAAAATTGGAAGATATGAACAAATTTCTTAAAGAAAGTACAGAAAGCCGAGAAAAAACAAACAGGTGAAGGAAACGGTTCAAGACTTAAAAACTGAAATAGAGACAATAAAGAAAATACAAACTGAAGAAATGCTGGAAACAGAAAAACTGGGCAAATGATCAGGAACTACAGACACAAGGATAACCAACAGAATACAAGAGATAGAAGAGAGAATCTCAGGAGCTGAAGATAAACTAGAGGAAATAGATTCAATGACCAAAAAACCCCATAAATCCAATAAATCTTTAACACAAAACATCCAGGAAATGTGGGACACTTTGAAAAGGCCAAACCTAAGAATAATAGGCATAGAGGAAGGTGAAGAAGCCCAGCTTAAAGGTGCAGAAAACATGTTCAACAAAATCATTGAAGAAAACTTTCCCAATCTGAAGAAGTACATGCCCATGATACTTCAAGAAGCACACTGAACACCAAATAGACTGGACCAAAGAAAAAAGGCCCCTCAACACATAATAATTATAACACCTAACATAAGAATAAAAAAAAGAATATTAAGAGTAGCAGGGGGGAAAATGGCCAAGTAACAAAGGCAGACCTATCAAATTACACCTAACTTCTCCATGGAAAATCTCAAGGCCAGAAAATCCTGCATAGATGATCTATAAGTACTGACTCCATGGATGCCAGCCAAGGCTACTATACCCAGAAAAACTCTCAATCACTATAGACTGAGAAAACAAGTTATTTGACGACAACGCCAGATTTTCACAATAAGTATCTACAAATCCAGCCCTACACAAAAGATCTGGAAGGAAAACTCCAACCCAAGGAAGACATAGGCAACAGATAATCCCACTTTAAATCACCTATAAAGAGACACAGGTTAACAGAATGGATATGAAGACAGAATCCATCTTTCTGCTGCATACAAGAAACACATCTAAGCTTCAAAAATAGACATTTCCTTAGAGTAAAGGGCTGAGAAAAGATCTTCCAATCAAATGAGCCCAAGAAGCAAGCAGGTGTGGCTACCCTAATATCTAACAAGTTAGACTTCAAACCAAAATTAATCAAAAGAGATGAAGACAGTCATTTCATATTCGTTGCAGGAACAATCCATGTGCACAAAGTCTCAATTCTGAATGTCTCCCAGTTCTGAACTCCCCAAATACAAAGGCACCCACATTCATAAAAGAAATGTTACTAAAATTCAAAGTTCACATAAAACCTCACACACTTATAGTGGGAGACGTCAACAGACCATTCTCACCACTAGTCAGGAACACCAGTCAGAACCTTAAAGAAACAAAAGAACTAGCAAAACTTATGTCCCAATTGGGTTTAACAGACATCTATAGAACATTCCATCCAATCACAAAAGAATATACCTTCTGGGGAAAGATTTACACCAATCATACATCTGACAGAGGGCTGATATCCAAAATATACAAAGAACACAAGAAACTAGTCAACAAAACACCAAATAAGCCTATTAAAAATGGGGAACAGAACTGAATTGAGAACTATCAATAGAGGAAATCAAAAAGGCTGAAAGACACTAAGAAAGTGTTCAACATCCTTAGCTATCAGGGGAAATGCAAATCAAAACAACTTTGAGATACTATCTTACTCCTGCCAGAATGGCTAAAATTAGAAACACCAATGACAACTTATGCTGGAGACGATGTGGAGAAAGGGGAACACTCCTCCACTGCTGGTGGCAGTGAAAACTTATACAGCCATTTTGAAAATTGATATGGTGGTTCCTCAGGAAAATGGGAATCAGTATACCACAGGACCCAGCAATCCCCTCTTAGGCATATACCCAAATGATCCACATCCATGCAACAAAGACATGCGCTCAACTTTGTTCTTAGAATCATTATTTTTAATAACAAGAACCTGGAAGCAACCTAGATGCCCATCAACTGAAGAATGGATAAAAAAGATGTAGCACATTTACACCAGGGAAGACTACTCTGCGGAAAAAAAAAAAACAATGGAATCTTGAAATTCGTAGGCAAGTGGATGGAACTTGAAGAAACCATCCTGAATGAGGTAACACAGTCACAAAAAAAGAGGGCCATGGTATGTACTCACTCATATATGGATTTTAGACATAGAGAAATGGATCACCGGCCTGTAATTTGTATTGCCAGAGAAACTACGGTACAAGGAGGAGTCTAAGAGATTCATATAAGATCCCTCACAGAAGGGGAAAAGGACAAGATCTCCTGACCATACGGCAAGTCGGGGGCAGGCTGTGAGTGGAGAGGGAAGTGAGTGGAGAGCAAGTGGAGGAGAAGAAAGCATGTAAGACTAGGAAGATTGAGTCAGGGGAGGAATAGACGAGAGAATAGAGAGAAAGAGAAAGAGAGAGAGAGAGGGATGAAGAGAGAAAGACCATAAAAGAGAGTGCAATTATAGGTTTAAAGAGAAAACTTATCCTAAAGAAAAGTCCAGAGACTAACAATTTGAGCAACAGTGGAAAGGCTACCATAAATGCCCTTCTCTGATAATGAGATCCATGACTACCTTATCCACCATCATAGAGCCCTCATCTAGTAGCTGATGGAAACACCCACAACTAAACACTGAGCCGAACTGGAATCCAGATGCAGAGAGTGAAGACAAGAGCAGGCTACAGAAACACATAGAGACAGCTGACCTAAATAAGGAGCTAATGGGTCCCCAGCCTGATAGCTGGGAATCCAGCATCGGACTGACTCAAGACCAGCTGAACTTGGGTCTCAGATAGAAGGCCTGAGCTGACTAAGGGACCTGTAACAGTGGAACCAGGATGTATTCCTTGTGCACAAAAGGACTTTGGGCCCACATCCCCCATGTAGTGATACTCCTTTAACCTAGAGACAGGAGAGAAGGCCTAGTCCCTACTCCAAATGACTTGACAGATTTAGATTGACCCATCCTGGAGGGTATCACCCTACAAGTGGAGTGGGGTGTGATGGGAAGTGAGGGTAGTTGGGGGGCATGAGAGAGTGGGAGAGTGGGTAAGAGAGAGGAAGGGAGGGAGTGGGAACTGGGATCAATATGTAAATTAAAAGAAAGAATATAAAGAATTATTAAGGAGATCATGAATTAGTGAGGGAAAGAAAGGAACATGGGGGAGTTGCAGGTGGGAAGGGACAAGCTTGAGTAATGTAGAAACAGTACTCAAATATGAAGCTACCAAAACAAAATGATAGAGAAAACATGGCTAGAGAAGACACTAGAGTTTTAGAAGGTGTCTGGATGGAGGAGGTGGGCTTTGCTTACCTTACAGCAACAGGAATGTTGTAAAACTAACCTGATTTTTCAACTCCATGTTTCCTTATCTGCTTGGGACCAAGTGAACCAACTGTTTTACCTAAAAGAAGGCAAATATCTTTCATTTGTCATTATATGAAGACCATGACCTAGAGAGAGTAGAGCTTGGAGACAGCATAACTTTAACCAATGAGCATCAGCATTTTATACCAAGATTATGCAAAGAGAATGTTAATAAGACACTAAATACATAAATTGAAGTACATCAGCTTCTGATTTAGAGTGGTATGCCTTTTTATGTAAGAGTCTAGGAGGCATTCATGTGTTCCGTTGCATAGCCAGGGGATTCATTTGGAGAAATGCATCATTAGGTTGTTTTGTGGGTTCTGGTACACCAGGGACTATTCTCACTTGAGTCTTGCAATAGCAAGCCAATCACATTAACACAGTCTCTTGATGTAATCAAGAGATTTAATATTTCCACACAAGACAGTAGTGGCTGCTTCTATTGTAACATGGAGGCAAGCAAATCTAGAAGATAGTCTAGTGCCCCAAGAACCCCATTTACTTTTGGATTATGCATACCACTCTCTATCATGATGCCCTTGGATAGCTAAATCCATTGCCTAAATATATTGTTTAAATACATCTTCCTCCAAACACTTTGCTTTGCAGCCTCAGAAACATCCTATACCACATGGGAACAAGAAGATTCCTTTCCCTAGATAATAATCAAAAGTATACAGTCTCTATTCAAGTGTATTCCAATGTATCTAGGTACAAAGGTTAGAAAGGCTGATTTGGCCTGAACTGGTTTTTGGTGCATATGCAAGGAGGCAAAACTTTGTCCTCTAAGAGTTATCTTTTAAGGAGAATTCCCTATTTATCATCAAATGTCTATACATAATTGGGAATGCATAGAATTACAATCAGATGCATTATGCTAAGGTGCATATACAGTGGGAAAAATAAACATGACTTAATCTATCAAAACAGAGAAGCACTCAAACTGCACCCCTTAGTAACTAACACCTCCTTCTCCTAAGCCCATAAAAAGGAAGCCATGAGAAAAATTAGGGTTCATGAGCACTCATGCTGCCTGCTGTCAATCTGATGTTTCATTCCTCTGTATCTTCTCACATTACTGCTTTGTTTTGAATACAGTCATCCTGTTTATTTTGCAAATCTGTATGAGCCCCTATATTTAATACTTTGGGTATGAGATCAAGAACCTGAAAACATCTGCCCCAGTTCCTTATTACCAATGATATTGCAGATCACTTTACAGACATTTTACAAGGGATTGAGGAGGTGGTTTGGCTGCTAAAGTGCATGCTGGAGAAGGACAGAGAATCAATTTCCCATCCCCAGCACCTATTTATGGTGAAGAAGTACACATCTGTATGTAATCCCACTGCTGGGGAGGTGGAGTCAGGAGGACCCCAGGGCTTACTGAACAGACAGTTTAGCCACATGGGCAACTCCAGACTTCATTTCAGAAAATGTCATTAGTGCATAGAAAATGGCTTAGATTAATGCATTAGTCAACCCTTATCAGAGAAACTTCTTATAGGTAATGACTGACACAGAATAAGTGGCCAAGGCAGAGAGAATAAGACTGTGCTCATTCCTACATAGGTCATCTAGTATCACACCCTTTCCCTCTCAAGGCTTAGTGATCATTGTGTGAGAAGAGGTAGAAAGTTTGTAAGAGTCAGAGTTGGTGGATGGAAAATATTTTCTGGACAGAGCAGGGAAGTTGCATATGAACTCACTGTGGTGGAGGCATAATCACAGACTTAGGTTAGACAAAATCCAGGATGGAGAGGAGAGATGAATACAGAATCCTTAGAGAGCTATGAAGCAGTTAGCAGTTGATAGCTGAGGGCAGTCAGAGAATTATTTTAAGGGTGTGGCTTCTGGTAGGTTCATCATGTTCCAGTGGGAGGCCATGTATTTAAGAGTATGTTGCTAGCACAAGCTGTACTTGATGGGTTAAAAGAAGGGCATAATTTGAGTGTGTAAGATAGGGCAGATGGATCTGGGAGAAGTTTAGGTGAGAGGGTGGATGTGACCAAAATATAGGAAATTCTCTAGGAATAAAAAGTGAGAATAAATAAAAACAAAGGAATAAAGTGAAGAGCAACAGAAGACAGTAGGCATTGACCTCTGGCTTCTGCAACCACATGGACATGTAGGCTTACTTATGCCAGAGCACACTCCTTTCTAGGTAGAAAGTATATACTGCAGGGATAAAATAAATAGCATGATAAATTTATTACCAAGTGTCATGGCACTGTGCATAAGTGTACATTCTATACTTTAATTCTACTAGCAGTATGATAGGTTTACTTGTACCAGAACCACCTCTAACATGCGAGGTTCTCTTTGCATTGCTATGTTAAAATGTCTCTGATGTCATCTGAGAGGAACTTTCCAGTCCCATGATAATCTTATGAGATGACTATACTATGTGTCCCACCACTTGCAAAGGTGTTACAAAGCATGTGATGTTGCATGGTATGAGCAACAGAGGCATATAAGGCCATCCCTAAAAGCATTAACAAGCCTTTCAGAGGAACTTCCTGGAGTCTGATATGTCTCAATGAAAGGAAGATTTGAAGCTAAACATTAGGTCACGCATAGGCGAGTTATAGATCCAGAGAGAATGATCAGTGGGTAGAACACTTGGTGTCAAAGTGTAAGCATCTCAGTTTGCACACCAAGAAATCCACAGAAAGCTGGAGATGGTAGAGAACATCTGGAATCCCAGTGCCCCTCTGGTAAGGTTGGAGATGGAGACAGGAGAATCTTTGAAGCTAATGACTCATTTATCCTGGAGCACAGCAGCAAAGAACAAGAGACCTGCCTCACATCAGGTGAAAAGACAGGATTAACACCTGATGCTGTCCTCTTACATCCAGATGTGGCTGTGGCATGCACAAGCCTGAACTCACAAGAACACACACTCTCTCTCTCTCTCTCTCTCTCTCTCTCTCTCTCTCTCTCTCTCTCTCTCTCTCTCTCTCTCTCTCACACACACACACACACACACACACACACACACACACACACATAAACACACAGGTTAAAGCGAGGAGAATCTGGGGAACTTTGGGGGAAATATCCAGGAGGAAATTGGTCTCAAGCATCTCAGATTTAAGGAAGATTCCCTAATGGAAGCATTCATCATCAAGATTTTATGAGGGGACTTGCTGGCCAGAAACAAGGAGACAGTCAGCAGCAACAGCACAATGTGCTGAGAAAATGGTCAGTTAGCAATCAAGTCTGTTAGTGAGGCTCTCTGAGATGTGTTGCGTGGAAACACTGTTCAGACACAAGTGATAGAGGTGAGAGTAAGTTTTTAAAGATGCTAGAGAGATGGGTTGGTGGTTAAGAGTGCTTGTTGTGCAAGCATGAAGACCAGGGGGATCTTGAATTCAAAGTCAGACTGAGCTACATGGTGAGAACCTGTCCAAACAATGTGAAAAACAAAACAAGAAGCATCCTACAAAAGCTACTTACTGATACTGGAGTTTGAACTCCACATGCCTTTCTGAAGCATTTCCCTCTATATTCTACCACTAAAAGAATTAGAAATGTTGGGATGGCAGCATAGATGAGCAGATAAAGACATCTGCCATCAAGTCTCTTAGCCAGGGTATCATGTAGAAGCTACATAGCAGAAGATGGAAAATTCAGAGCTGAGACCTAGAGGGTGCCCTCTGACATCTGTATGCATGTCGTTTCACATGAATGCATGACATACACATACAAACAAAAGTGTAAACATTGTAGAAAGGAATCTAGGCTTGTGGGTCTTATTAAAAATGTGCAATGGGGTCTGTATTTGGCTTTCACAGCTCTATAGTTTATTGATCTTTGCTCTAAGTCAGGTTTTGTCAGTGAATGGTGGTCAACTATAGAGTTATAACTTGGTGCTGCAGATAATTGACCACTGCATGAAGCTCAGCCCTAGAGTGACATCTATATCATCTCTCCCAAGGCTTGGGGGACATTGCAGAAGAGAGCATAGAAAGAATGTAAGATCCAGAGAGAAGGAGGAGTGTTGTGGGACATATTTCCAGGCTGTTGTACTCTAACTCTTAGTGTCTTTCATACCTGCATAAGATTGAGCCCACCAATATCCCACCATAGAGAGGGAAATATTTTTCTCAGTGAAGTATTCACTGGGAAGGCACCAAATGTTCCTGAAAATAGGCCCTTATTTATGCTCCTTTATGCAAAACTAGTTAAACTTACTCATTAACAAAAGAAACAATGTCAACTATAAAACCAAGACATAGCACTGGGAAGATAGCATGCTATAGCAGATGATTCAATTCCCATTCACAAATTATTCACAAGAAACTTACTTAAAACCAAAGAAGACTCCCTTTTACCATGTATTTTTAATGGTGTACCTGGGGGGAAAAAAGAAGTAAAAGACAATTGGATCTTTCAGAATGCAAAACCCAGAGTGTTTACAACTCTCTCACTATGGGTTGATTTAATGGGGGAAATAAGTTGCTTTCTGTTTGTATTTGAGATTAGTCCTACAGGAGAGAGTTCAGCTCTGGTTCTGAGCTTATAGGCTCTGAGAGGGGTCTGTGAATCGTCTGGGTCAGTGCCTCTGTGTGTCTCTGCCTATCTTCTCTGTGTGTCTCTGTGTGTGTCTCTGCATGTCATCTCTGTGTGTCTCTGCATGTTGTTCTGTCGACTGTGTCTGTCTGTCTATCTGTGTCTGTCTTTCTGTCTCTGTTTGTCTGATGTGTCTGTGTCTGTCTGTCGTCTGTCTGTGTCTGTTTCTGTCGACTGTGTCTGTCATCTGTCTGTGTCTGTCTGTCTGTACGTGTGTGTCTGGGTGTGCGTGTGTGTCTGTCTGTGCGTGTGTGTCTGTGCATG
This sequence comes from Cricetiscus sungorus, assembly GCA_030556225.1. Classification (NCBI taxonomy): domain Eukaryota; kingdom Metazoa; phylum Chordata; class Mammalia; order Rodentia; family Cricetidae; genus Cricetiscus; species Cricetiscus sungorus. The sequence goes on from JANBXA010000260.1 coordinate 35,308, forward strand.
TGTGTCTGTCTGTGCGTGTGTGTCTGTCTGTGCGTGTGTGTCTGTCTGTGCGTGTGTGTCTGTCTGTGCGTGTGTGTCTGTCTGTGTGTGTCTGTCAGTGTGTCAGTCTGTGTGTGTGTGTGTGTGTGTGTGTGTATGTGTGTCTATCTGTGTGAATCTGTATGAGTCTGTCTGTGTGAGTCTCTCTGTGTCTGTCTGTGTCTGTTTGTATCTGTCTGTGTCTGTATCTGTCTGTGTCTGTCTGTGTGAGTCTGTCTGTGTCTGTCTGTGTGAGTCTCTCTTTGTCTCTCTGTCTGTGTCTGTCTCTCTGTCTGTCTCTCTGTCTGTGTCTGTCTCTCTGTCTGTGTCTGTCTCTCTGTCTGTGTCTGTCTCTCTGTCTGTGTCTGTCTCTCTGTCTGTGTCTGTCTCTCTGTCTGTGTTTGTCTGTCTGTGTCTGTTTTTGTCTATCTGTCTTTCTTTGTCTGTGTCTATCTGTCTGTGTCTGTCTGACTTTGTGTATCTGTCTGTATGACTATGTGTATCTGTATCTGTGTGTCTGTGTCTGTTTCTGTCTGTCTGTGTCTCTCTGTTTATGTCTATCTGTCTGTCTTTCTTTGTCTGTCTGTCTATGTCTGTCTGTCTTTGTGTGTCTATCTGTCTTTCTGTCTCTGTCTGTGTATGTCTCACTGTCTGTGTCTGTTTGTGTCTGTGTGTCTGCCTGTGTGTGTCTGTTTGTGTCTTTATGTCTGTCTGTGTGTGTCTGTTTTTGTGTGTCTGTGTGTGTCTGCCTGTCTGTCTGTGTCTGTTTGTGTCTTTATGTCTGTCTGTGTGTGTGTGTCTGTTTTTGTGTGTCTCTGTGTGTGTCTGCCTGTCTGTCTGTGTCTGTCTGTGTCTGTCTGTCTGTGTCTGTCTGTCTGTGTCTGTCTGTGTCTGTCTGTCTGTGTCTGTCTGTCTGTGTCTGTCTGTCTGTGTCTGTGTCTGTCTGTGTCTGTGTCTGTGTCTGTCTGTGTCTGTCTGTGTCTGTCTGTGTCTGTGTCTGTGTCTGTGTCTGTGTCTGTCTGTCTGTGTCTGTCTGTCTGTCTGTGTCTGTCTGTCTGTCTGTGTCTGTCTGTCTGTCTGTGTCTGTCTGTCTGTCTGTGTCTGTCTGTCTGTCTGTGTCTGTCTGTCTGTGTCTGTCTGTCTGTCTCTGTCTGTCTGTCTCTGTGTGCCTGTCTCTGTCGGTCTGTGTCTGTCGGTCTGTGTCTGTCGTCTGAGTCTGTCGGTCTGAGTCTGTTGGTCTGAGTATATTGGTCTGAGTATGTCGGTCTGACTCTTTCAGTCTGTGTCTGTCAGTCAGTGTCTTTCTGTGTCTGTCTGTGTCTCTCACTGTCTGTCTCTGTCTGTCTGTCTCGGCCTCTCTGACTGTCTGGATCTGTCTGTCTGTCTGTGTCTGTCTACCTGTCTCTGTTTGTCTGTCTCTGTCTGTATATCTGTCTCTATCTGTACATCTCTGTCAGTCCATCTCTGCCTGTCAGAGTCAGTATGTTCCTGATTCTTTCTGCCTCCTTCTGTCTTTCTCTGTTTGTCTTTGACTCTCTGTCTCTGTTTGGCTCTCTGTCTCTGTCTGTCTCTCTGTCTCTGTCTCTCTGTCTCTCTGTGTATATCTGTCTGCATGTCTCTGTCTCTGTCTCTCTCTGTGTCTGTCGGTCTGTGTCTGTCGGTCTGTGTCTGTCGGTCTGTGTCTGTCGGTCTGTGTCTGTCGGTCTGTGTCTGTCGGTCTGTGTCTGTCGGTCTGTGTCTGTCGGTCTGTGTCTGTCGGTCTGTGTCTGTCGGTCTGTGTCTGTCGGTCTGTGTCTGTCGGTCTGTGTCTGTCTGTCTGTGTGTCTGAGTCTCCTTGTCTGTGTCTGTCTGTCTGTGTCTTTCTGTGTGTCTGAGTCGTTCTGTGTCTGTCGGTTTCTGTCTGTGTGTTTCAGTCTGTGGGTGTGTGTGTCTGTGTGTCTGTCTGTGTGTGTGTCTGTCTGTGTGTGTGTCTGTCTGTGTGTGTGTCTGTCTGTGTGTGTGTCTGTCTGTGTGTGTGTCTGTCTGTGTGTGTGTCTGTCTGTGTGTTTGTCTGTGCGTGTGTCTGTGTGTGTCTGTTTGTCTGTCTGTGCGTGTGTCTGTGTGTGTCTGTCAGTGTGTGTGTCGGTCTGCGTGGGTGTGTGTCTGTGTCTGTCTGTGTGTGTCTATGTGTGTGGGTGTCTGTGTGTGTGTCTGTATGTGTATGTGTCTGTCGGTGTCTGTCGGTCTCTGTCTGTCTGTGTCTGTCTGACTGTGTCTGTCTGTCTGTATCTGACTGTGTCTCTCACTGTCTGTCTCTGTCTGTCTGTCTGTCTCTGCCTCTCCGACTCTCTGGATCTGTCTGTCTGTCTGTGTCTGTCTCCTGTCTCTGTCTTTCTTTCTCTGTCTGTCTATCTGTCTCTGTCCATCTCTGTCAGTCCATCCCTGCCTGTCAGAGTCGGTCTGTGTCTGTTTCTGTCTGCCATCTTCTGTCTGTCTCTGTCTGTTTCTCTGTCTCTGTCTGTCTCTCTGTCCCTCTATGTCTCTCTGTTTCTGTCTCTCTGTCCCTGTATCTCTCTTTCTGTCTGTCTGTCTCTGTCTGTCTGTCTGTCTCTATCTGTCTGTCTGTCTCTGTCTGTCTGTCTGTCTCTGTCTGGTGTCTGTCTGTCTGTGTCTGTCTGTCTGTCTGTCTCTGTCTGTCTGCCTGTCTCTGCCTGTCTCTGCCGTCTCTGCCATCTCTGCCGTCTCTGCCGTCTCTGCTGTCTCTGCCATCTCTGTCTGTCTCAGTCTGTCAGTCTGAGTCTGTCTGACTGGCTCTGTCTGCCAATCATATCTGTCTGCCTGTCTCTCTTTCTGTCTGTGTCTGTCTCTCTGTCAATGTCTGTCTCTGTCTGTCTCTGTCTGTCTGTATGCCTCTGTCTGTCTGTCATTATCTATCTCTCTGTCTCTGTCTGTTTGTCTCTGTCTCCTTATCTCTGTCTGCCAGTCTCAGACTGCCTGTCTCTGTCTGCCCGAGTTGGTCTGCGTGTGTCTGTCTGCTAGTCTGTGTCTTTCTGGGTCTCTCTGTCTGCGTCTGTCTGTCTGTCTGGGTCTGTCTGTCTGTCTGAGTCTATCTGTCAAGGTCAGTCTGGCTGTATCTGTCTGGCTGTGTCTTTCTGTTGACTCTCTGTCACTGTCTCTCTGTCTTTGTCTGTGTCTGTCAGTCTGCTGTCACTCTCTGCCTGTCACAGTCGGCCTGTCACTGTCGGCCTGTCACAGTCGGCCTGTCACAGTCGGCCTGTCACAGTCGGCCTGTCACTGTCGGCCTGTCACAGTCGGCCTGTCACTGTCGGCCTGTCACTGTCGGTCTGTCACTGTCGGCCTGTCACTGTCGGCCTGTCACTGTCGGCTTGTCACTGTCTGCCTGTCACAAACGCTCTCTGTCTGTCTTCCACTGTCTGTGTCTGTCAGTCTCTGTCAGTCTCTCCTTGTCTGTCACTCTGTCTCTGTCTGTCTGCCTCTCTCTGTCTACCCGTGTCTGTCTGCATGTCTCTGTCTACTTGTCTGTGTCTGTATGGGTCTGTCAGTCTGTCTCTCTGTCTGGGTCTGCCTGTCTGTCTGTGTCTGTCAGGGTTAGTCTGCTGTGTCTGTCTAGCTGTGTCTTTCTGTTGACTATCTGTCTCTGTCTCTCTGTATTTGTCTGTCTGCCTGTCACTGTCTGCCTGTCTCTGTCTGTTCATTTCTGTCTGTCCATCTCTGTCTGTCCATCTCTGCCTGTAAGAGCCAGTCTGAATCTTTTCTGTCTGCCGGCTTCTATTAGTTTCTATCTGTCTGTCTCTGCCTCTCTGTCTCTGTATGTCCTTCTGTCTCAGTCAGTCCCTCATTCTCTGTCTCTCTGTCTCTCTGTATTTCTCTGTTTGTCTGCCTGTCTCTGACTGTATGCCTGTCTCTGTCTTTCTGTCTGTCTCAGTCTGTCTGTCTAACTCTGTCTATCTCTGTCTATAAGTCTGTCTCTGTCTGTCGTCTCTGTCTGTCTCTGTCTGTCTCTGTCTGTCTCTGTCTGTCTCTGTCTGTCTCTGTCTGTCTCTGTCTGTCTCTGTCTGTCTCTGTCTGTCTCTGTCTGTCGTCTCTGTCTGTCGTCTCTGTCTGTCTGTCTCTGTCTGTCTGTCTCTGTCTGTCTGTCTCTGTCTGTCTGTCTCTGTCTGTCTGTCTCTGTCTGTCTGTCTCTGTCTGTCTCTGTCTGTCTCTGTCTGTCTCTGTCTCTGTCTGTCTCTGTCTGTCTCTGTCTGTCTGTCTCTGTCTGTCTGTCTCTGTCTGTCTGTCTCTGTCTGTCTGTCTCTGTCTGTCTCTGTCTGTCTGTCTCTGTCTGTCTGTCTCTGTCTGTCTGACTCTGTCTGTCTGTCTCTGTCTGTCTGTCTCTGTCTGTCTGTCTCTGTCTGTCTGTCTCTGTCTGTCTGTCTCTGTCTCTGTCTGTCTCTGTCTGTCTGTCTCTGTCTGTCTGTCTCTGTCTCTGTCTGTCTGTCTCTGTCTGTCTGTCTGTCTCTGTCTGTCTGTCTGTCTCTGTCTGTCTGTCTCAGTCTGTCTGTCTGTCTCAGTCTGTCTGTCTGTCTCAGTCTGTCTGTCTGTCTCTGTCTGACTGTCTTTGTCTACCAATCGTCTCTGTCTCTCTTTCTCTGTCTGCCTGTCTCTGGCTATCTATTTCTGTCTCTCTGTCTCTTTCTTTTTCTGTCTGTCTCGGTCTGTCTGTGATTATCTGTATATGTCTGCCAATAGTCTCTGTCTGCCTGTCTCTGTCTGTTTCTGTTTGTCTGTCTGTCTGTCTGTTTCTCTGTCTGTCTCTGCCTGTCTGTGATTGTCTGTCTATGTCTGCCAAACATCTCTGTCTGCCTGTTTCTGTCTGTTTCTGTCTGCCTGCCCGTCTGTTTCTCTTTCTGTCTGTCTCTGTCTGTCTGTGATTGTCTGTCTCTGTCTGTCTCTCTGTGTCTGTCTGTCTTTGTCTTACTGTATATATCTCTCTGTCTCTGTCTGTTTGTATTCCTTTGTCTGTCATTCTTTCTCTGTCTGCCTGTCTCGGTCTGCCTGTCTCGGTCTGCCTGTCTCGGTCTGCCTGTCTCCGTCTGCCTGTCTCTGTGTCTATCTGTGTCTGTCTCTTTCTGTTTGTCTTTCTCGGTCTGTCTGTCTGTCACTGTGTGTCTATTTCTGTCTGTCTGACTCTGTCTGTCTGACTCTGTCTGTCTGACTCTGACTGACTGACTGTCTGTCTGACTGACTCTCTGTCTGTCTGACTGCCTGATTCTCTGTCTGTCTGACTGCCTGACTCTCTGTCTGTCTGACTGCCTGACTCTCTGTCTGTCTGACTGCCTGACTCTCTGTCTGTCTGACTGCCTGACTCTCTGTCTGTCTGACTGCCTGACTCTCTGTCTGACTGACTGCCTGACTCTCTGTCTGACTGACTGCCTGACTCTCCGTCTGACTGACTGCCTGACTCTCCGTCTGACTGACTGCCTGACTCTCTGTCTGACTGACTGCCTGACTCTCTGTCTGACTGACTGCCTGACTCTCTATCTGACTGACTGACTCTCTGTCTGTCTGACTGACTCTCTGTCTGTCTGACTGACTCTCTGTCTGTCTGACTGACTGTCTGTCTGTCTGACTCTCTGTCTGTCTGTCTGACTCTCTGTCTGTCTGTCTGACTCTCTGTCTGTCTGTCTGACTCTCTGTCTGTCTGTCTGACTCTCTGTCTGTCTGTCTGACTCTCTCTGGGCCTCTCTCTCTGGGCCTCTCTCTCTGGTCCTCTCTCTCTCTCTGGGCCTCTCTCTCTCTGGGCCTCTCTCTCTGGGCCTCTCTCTCTGGGCCTCTCTCTCTGGGCCTCTCTCTCTGGGCCTCTCTCTCTGGGCCTCTCTCTCTGGGCCTCTCTCTCTGGGCCTCTCTCTCTGGGCCTCTCTCTCTGGGCCTCTCTCTCTGGGCCTCTCTCTCTGGGCCTCTCTCTCTGGGCCTCTCTCTCTGGGCCTGCCTCTGGGCCTGCCTCTGGGCCTGCCTCTGTGTTTGTCTCTGTCGTTCTGAGTATGTCGGTCTGAGTATGTCGGTCTGAGTATGTTGGTCTGTGTCTGTCAGTCTGGGTCTGTCATTCTGTATCTGTCTGTGTGTCTGGGTCTGTCTGTGTCTGTCTATGTCTCTCTCTGTGTCTGAGTCGTTCTGTGTCTGTCGGTTTCTGTCTGTGTGTTTCAGTCTGTGGGTGTCTGTCGGTGTCTGAGTCTGTCAGTATCTGAGTCTGTCCTTGTCTATCTGTGTGTCTGTGGGTCTGCGTCTGTCGGTGTCTGTCTGTGTCTGTCTCTTCTGTTGTTCAGTGTCTGTCGGTGTCTGTCTCTTCTGATTTTCGGTGTCGGTCAGTGTCTGTCTCTTCTGCTGTTTGGTGTTTGTCAGTCTTTGTCTCTTCTGTTGTTCAGTGTCTGTCGGTGTCTGTCTCTTCTGTTGTTCGGTGTCTATTGGTGTCCGTCAGTGTCTGGGACTTTCTGGGTCTGTCTGTCTGGGTCTGTCTGTCTGGGTCTGTCTGTCTGCGTATGTCTGTCTGCGTATGTCTGTCTGAGTATGTCTGTCTGCGTATGTCTGTCTGTGTATGTCTGTCTGGGTCTGTCTGTCTGGGTCTGTCTGTCTGGGTCTGTCTGTCTGGGTCTGTCTGTCTGGGTCTGTCTGTCTGGGTCTGTCTGTCTGGGTCTGTCGTCTGTCTGTCTCTGTCTATCTGTCTCACTTGGTCTGTCTCACTTGGTCTGTCTGTGTCTGTCTGACTGGCTCTGTCTGCCAATCATCTCTGTCTGCCTGTATCTGTCTGCGACTCTCTGTCTGTCTGTTTCTGTCTATCTGTCTGTCTGTTTCTCTTTCTGTCTGTTTCTGTCTGTCTGTATCTCTGTCTGCCTGTCTGTTCTTCTTTCTGTCTGTCTCTCTGTATATCAATTTCTGTCTCTCTGTTTGCTGTAACGGTATGCCTGTCACTGTCTGCCAGACACTGTCTGACTGTCTCTGTCTGTCTTCCACTCTCTCTCTCTGTCTGTCTACTCTTGTCTGTCAGTCGGTCTCTGTCTGTGTGCCTGTCTCTGTGTGCCTGTCTCTGTGTGCCTGTCTCTGTGTGCCTGTCTCTGTGTGCCTGTCTCTGTGTGCCTGTCTCTGTGTGCCTGTCTCTGTGTGCCTGTCTCTGTGTGCCTGTCTCTGTGTGCCTGTCTCTG
>JANBXA010000260.1:47500-55000 GCA_030556225.1 Cricetiscus sungorus
TCTGTCTGACTCTCTGTCTGACTCTGTCTGGGCCTCTCTCTCTGGGCCTCTCTCTCTGGGCCTCTCTCTCTGGGCCTCTCTCTCTGGGCCTCTCTCTCTGGGCCTCTCTCTCTGGGCCTCTCTCTCTGGGCCTCTCTCTCTGGGCCTCTCTCTCTGGGCCCCTCTCTCTGGGCCCCTCTCTCTGGGCCTCTCTCTCTGGGCCCCTCTCTCTGGGCCTCTCTCTCTGGGCCCCTCTCTCTGGGCCTCTCTCTCTGGGCCTCTCTCTCTGGGCCTCTCTCTGGGCCTGCCTCTGGGCCTGCCTCTGTGCCTGCCTCTGTGCCTGCCTCTGTGTTTGTCTCTGTCGTTCTGAGTATGTCGGTCTGAGTATGTCGGTCTGAGTATGTCGGTCTGAGTATGTTGGTCTGTGTCTGTCAGTCTGGGTCTGTCATTCTGTATCTGTCTGTGTGTCTGGGTCTGTCTGTGTCTGTCTATGTCTCTCTCTGTGTCTGAGTCGTTCTGTGTCTGTCGGTTTCTGTCTGTGTGTTTCAGTCTGTGGGTGTCTGTCGGTGTCTGAGTCTGTCAGTATCTGAGTCTGTCATTGTCTATCTGTGTGTCTGTGGGTCTGCGTCTGTCGGTGTCTGTCTGTGTCTGTCTCTTCTGTTGTTCAGTGTCTGTCGGTGTCTGTCTCTTCTGATTTTCGGTGTCGGTCAGTGTCTGTCTCTTCTGCTGTTTGGTGTTTGTCAGTCTTTGTCTCTTCTGTTGTTCAGTGTCTGTCGGTGTCTGTCTCTTCTGTTGTTCGGTGTCTATTGGTGTCCGTCAGTGTCTGGGACTTTCTGGGTCTGTCTGTCTGGGTCTGTCTGTCTGGGTCTGTCTGTCTGGGTCTGTCTGTCTGGGTCTGTCTGTCTGGGTCTGTCTGTCTGGGTCTGTCTGTCTGCGTATGTCTGTCTGGGTCTGTCTGTCTGGGTCTGTCTGTCTGGGTCTGTCTGTCTGGGTCTGTCTGTCTGGGTCTGTCTGTCTGGGTCTGTCTGTCTGTCTCTGTCTATCTGTCTCACTTGGTCTGTCTCACTTGGTCTGTCTCACTTGGTCTATCTGTGTCTGTCTGACTGGCTCTGTCTGCCAATCATCTCTATCTGCCTGTATCTGCGACTCTCTGTATGTCTGTTTCTGTCTATCTGTCTGTCTGTTTCTCTTTCTGTCTGTCTCTGTCTGTCTGTATCTCTGTCTGCCTGTCTGTTCCTCTTTCTGTCTGTCTCTCTGTATATCAATTTCTGTCTCTCTGTTTGCTGTAACGGTATGCCTGTCACTGTCTGCCAGACACTGTCTGACAGTCTCTGTCTGTTTTCCACTCTCTCTCTCTGTCTGTCTACTCTTGTCTGTCAGTCTGTCTCTGTCTGTCTGCCTGTCTCTGTGTGCCTGTCTCTGTGTGCCTGTCTCTGTGTGCCTGTCTCTGTGTGCCTGTCTCTGTGTGCCTGTCTCTGTGTGCCTGTCTCTGTGTGCCTGTCTCTGTGTGCCTGTCTCTGTGTGCCTGTCTCTGTGTGCCTGTCTCTGTGTGCCTGTCTCTGTGTGCCTGTCTCTGTGTGCCTGTCTCTGTGTGCCTGTCTCTGTGTGCCTGTCTCTGTCTGTGTGCCTGTCTCTGTCTGTTTGCCTGTGTCTGCCTGTGTCTGCCTGTGTCTGCCTGTGTCTGCCTGTGTCTGCCTGTGTCTGCCTGTGTCTGCCTGTGTCTGCCTGTGTCTGCCTGTGTCTGCCTGTGTCCGCCTTTGTCTGACTGTGTTTGCGTGTGTTGCATGTGTCTGGCTGATTCTATATGTGTCTGGGTCTGTTGGTCTGTGTCTGTCTGTGTCTGTCATTGTGTATCTGTCTCTGTGTCTGAGTCTGTCTGTGTGTCTGTGTCTCTCTGTGTGTCTGAGTCTGGCTGTGTGTCTCAGTATGTATGTTTGTGTTTGTCTGCAAGTCTGTGTCTCTCTATGTGTCTGAGTCTGTCTGTGTGACTCTGTCAGTGTGTGTCTGTCGGTGTGTCTTTGTCTATCGGTTTGTGTCTGCCTGTGTGTCTATGTCGGTGTGTGTCTATGTGTCTGTTGGTGTGTGTCTGTGTGCATGTCTGTGTCTGTCGATGTGTGTCTGTCTGTGTCTGTCATTGTGTATCTGTCTCTGTGTCTGAGTCTGTCTGTGTGTCTGTGTCTCTCTGTGTGTCTGAGTCGGGCTGTGTGTCTCAGTATGTATGTTTGTGTTTGTCTGCAAGTCTGTGTCTCTCTATGTGTCTGAGTCTGTCTGTGTGACTCTGTCAGTGTGTGTCTGTCGGTGTGTCTTTGTCTATCGGTTTGTGTCTGCCTGTGTGTCTATGTCGGTGTGTGTCTGTGTGTCTGTTGGTGTGTGTCTGTGTGCATGTCTGTGTCTGTCGATGTGTGTCTGTCTGTGTCTGTCATTGTGTATCTGTCTCTGTGTCTGAGTCTCTCTGTGTGTCTGATCGGGCTGTGTGTCTCAGTATGTATGTTTGTGTTTGTCTGCAAGTCTGTGTCTCTCTATGTGTCTGAGTCTGTCTGTGTGACTCTGTCAGTGTGTGTCTGTCGGTGTGTCTTTGTCTATCGGTTTGTGTCTGCCTGTGTGTCTATGACGGTGTGTGTCTGTGTGTCTGTTGGTGTGTGTCTGTGTGCATGTCTGTGTCTGTCGATGTGTGTCTGTCTGTGTGTCTGTGTCTGTCAGTGTCTGAGTTTCTGTGTCTCTCTGTGTCTGTGTCTGTCTCTTTTTGTGTATCTTTCTCGATCTGTCTGTCTGTTGCTGTCTGTCTGTCTCATTCTGTTTCTGTCTGTTTGTCTGACTCTGTCTGTATGTCCCTGTTTGTCTTATTATCTGTGTCTGTCTCTGTCTCTGTGTCTGTCAATGTGCCTGTCTCTGTGCCTGTCTCTGAGCCTGTCTCTGAGCCTGTCTCTGAGCCTGTCTCTGAACCTGTCTCTGAGCCTGTCTCTGTGACTGTCTCTGTGACTGTCTCTGTGACTGTCTCTGTGACTGTCTCTGTGTCTCAGTGTCTATCTCAGTGTCTGGGTCTATCAGTCTGTATCTGTCTGTCTGTGTCTGTCTGTTTTTGGCTATCTCTGTCTGTCTGTCTCTTTCTGTCTGTTTTGTTGACTGTGTCAGTCTGTGATTGTGTCTGTGTCTGTCTGTGTCTGTCTCTTTCTCTAGTCTCTCTGTTCTGCCTGGTTATCTTTTCTAGCTGTTCAGTCCGTCTGTATGTTTCAGACTGTGTGAATGTCTTGTGTGTCTGCATGTGTCTGCGTGTGTCTGCGTGTGTCTGCGTGTGTCTGCCTGTGTCTGCCTGTGTCTGCCTGTGTCTGCCTGTGTCTGCCTGTGTCTGCCTGTGTCTGCCTGTGTCTGCCTGTGTCTGCCTGTGTGATGTCTCTCTGTGTCTGTCTGTGTTTGCATGTGTCTGTCTGATAATACATGTGTCTGTCTGTGTCTGTTGGTCTATGTCTCTCTGTGTCTGTCATTGTGTGTCTGTCTCTATCTTAGTCTGTCTGTATCTGTGTCTGTTTGTGTGTCTGAGGCTGGCTGTGTGTCTCAGTCTGTCTATGTGTGTCTATCTGCGAGTCTGTGTCTGTCTATGTGTCTGAGTCTGTGTGTGTGACTCTGTCTGTCGGTGTGTGTCTGTCTGTGTGACATATTGGTGTGCGTCTGTTTGTCTTTCTGTGTGTGTGTTTCTGTCTCTGTGTGTGTGTGTGTCTATGTGTGTGTGTCTGTCTGTGTCTGTCTTTCTGTGTCTCTCTCTGTCTGTCTCTGTCTGTCTATCTCTGTCTCTCATCTCTGTCTGTCGGTCTTTCCCTGTCTGTCTGTGTCAATCTGTCTGTCTCTCTCTGTCTGTCTGTTTCTGTGTGTTGGTCTTTCCCTGCCTGTCTGTCTCAATCTGTCTGTCAGTCTCTGTCTGTCTGACTGTTTCTGTCTGTCATTCATCACTACCTTTCTCTTTCTGCCTGCCTCTGTCTATCTGTTTCTGTCTGTCTGTCTGTCTGTCTATTTCTCTTTCTGTCTGTCTGCCTGTCTCTGCCTGCCTCTGTGTGTCTGTTTCTGTCTGTATGCCTGTCTGTTTCTCTTTCTGTCTGTCACTGTCTGTCTGTGATTTTCTGTCTCTGTCTGTTCTTCTGTCTTTGTCTGTCTGTCTGTCTTTGTCTGACTGTGTATATCTGTCGGAATCTGTCTGTTTGTATGCTTCTGTCCATCAGTCTTTCTCTACCTCTCTGTCTCTGTGTGCCTGTCTCTGTGTGCCTGTCTCTGTGTGCCTGTCTCTGTGTGCCTGTCTCTGTGTGCCTGTCTCTGTGTGCCTGTCTCTGTGTGCCTGTCTCTGTGTGCCTGTCTCTGTGTGTCTGTCTCTGTCTGTTTGCCTGTGTCTGCCTGTTTGCCTGTGTCTGCCTGTGTCTGCCTGCGTCTGCCTGTGTCTGCCTGTGTCTGCCTGTGTCTGCCTGTGTCTGCCTGTGTCTGCCTGTGTCTGCCTGTGTCTGCCTGTGTCTGCCTTTGTCTGACTGTGTTTGCTTGTGTTGCATGTGTCTGGCTGATTCTATATGTGTCTGGGTCTGTTGGTCTGTGTCTGTCTGTGTCTGTCATTGTGTATCTGTCTCTGTGTCTGAGTCTGTCTGTGTGTCTGTGTCTCTCTGTGTGTCTGAGTCTGGCTGTGTGTCTCAGTATGTATGTTTGTGTTTGTCTGCAAGTCTGTGTCTCTCTATGTGTCTGAGTCTGTCTGTGTGACTCTGTCAGTGTGTGTCTGTCGGTGTGTCTTTGTCTATCGGTTTGTGTCTGCCTGTGTGTCTATGTCGGTGTGTGTCTGTGTGTCTGTTGGTGTGTGTCTGTGTGCATGTCTGTGTCTGTCGATGTGTGTCTGTCTGTGTCTGTCATTGTGTATCTGTCTCTGTGTCTGAGTCTCTCTGTGTGTCTGATCGGGCTGTGTGTCTCAGTATGTATGTTTGTGTTTGTCTGCAAGTCTGTGTCTCTCTATGTGTCTGAGTCTGTCTGTGTGACTCTGTCAGTGTGTGTCTGTCGGTTTGACTTTGTCTATCGGTTTGTGTCTGCCTGTGTGTCTATGTCGGTGTGTGTCTGTGTGTCTGTTGGTGTGTGTCTGTGTGCATGTCTGTGTCTGTCGATGTGTGTCTGTCTGTGTGTCTGTGTCTGTCAGTGTCTGACTTTCTGTGTCTCTCTGTGTCTGTGTCTGTCTCTTTTTGTGTATCTTTCTCGATCTGTCTGTCTGTTGCTGTCTGTCTGTCTCATTCTGTTTCTGTCTGTTTGTCTGACTCTGTCTGTCTGTCCCTGTTTGTCTTATTATCTGTGTCTGTCTCTGTCTCTGTGTCTGTCAATGTGCCTGTATCTGTGCCTGTCTCTGAGCCTGTCTCTGAGCCTGTCTCTGAGCCTGTCTCTGAGCCTGTCTCTGTGACTATCTCCGTGACTGTCTCTGTGACTGTCTCTGTGACTGTCTCTGTGTCTCAGTGTCTGTCTCAGTGTCTGGGTCTATCAGTCTGTATCTGTCTGTCTGTGTCTGTCTGTTTTTGGCTATCTCTGTCTGTCTGTCTCTTTCTGTCTGTTTTGTTGACTGTGTCAGTCTGTGATTGTGTCTGTGTCTGTCTGTGTCTGTCTCTTTCTCTAGTCTCTCTGTTCTGCCTGGTTATCTTTTCTAGCTGTTCAGTCCGTCTGTATGTTTCAGACTGTGTGAATGTCTTGTGTGTCTGCATGTGTCTACGTGTGTCTGCGTGTGTCTGCCTGTGTCTGCCTGTGTCTGCCTGTGTCTGCCTGTGTCTGCCTGTGTCTGCCTGTGTCTGCCTGTGTCTGCCTGTGTCTGCCTGTGTCTGCCTGTGTCTGCCTATGTCTCTCTGTGTCTGTCTGTGTTTGCATATGTCTGTCTGATAATACATGTGTCTGTCTGTGTCTGTTGGTCTATGTCTCTCTGTGTCTGTCATTGTGTGTCTGTCTCTATCTTAGTCTGTCTGTATCTGTGTCTGTTTGTGTGTCTGAGGCTGGCTGTGTGTCTCAGTCTGTCTATGTGTGTCTATCTGCGAGTCTGTGTCTGTCTATGTGTCTGAGTCTGTGTGTGTGACTCTGTCTGTCGGTGTGTGTCTGTCTGTGTGTCTTTGTCTATCGGTTTGTGTCTGTCTGTGTGACTATATAGGTGTGCGTCTGTTTGTCTTTCTGTGTGTGTATCTTCTGTCTGTGTGTGTGTGTCTATGTGTGTGTCTGTCTGTGTCTGTCTGTCTGTGACTCTCTCTGTCTGTCTCTGTCTGTCTGTTTCTGTGTGTCGGTATTTCCCTGCCTGTCTGTCTCAATCTGTCTGTCAGTCTCTGTCTGTCTGACTGTTTCTGTCTGTCATTCATCACTACCTTTCTCTGTCTGCCTGCCTCTGTCTATCTGTTTCTGTCTGTCTGTCTGTCTGTCTATTTCTCTTTCTGTCTGTCTGCCTGTCTCTGCCTGCCTCTGTGTGTCTGTTTCTGTCTGTATGCCTGTCTGTTTCTCTTTCTGTCTGTCACTGTCTCTCTGTGATTGTCTGTCTCTGTCTGTTCTTCTGTCTTTGTCTGTCTGTCTGTCTTTGTCTGACTGTGTATATCTGTCGGAATCTGTCTGTTTGTATGCTTCTGTCCATCAGTCTTTCTCTACCTCTCTGTCTCTGTGTGCCTGTCTCTGTGTGCCTGTCTCTGTGTGCCTGTCTCTGTGTGCCTGTCTCTGTGTGCCTGTCTCTGTGTGCCTGTCTCTGTGTGCCTGTCTCTGTGTGCCTGTCTCTGTGTGCAGGTCTCTGTGTGCAGGTCTCTGTGTGCAGGTCTCTGTCTGCAGGTCTCTGTCTGCAGGTCTCTGTCTGCAGGTCTCTGTCTGCAGGTCTCTGTCTGCAGGTCTCTGTCTGCAGGTCTCTGTCTGCAGGTCTGTGCCTGTGTGTGCCTGTGTGTGCCTGTGTCTGCCTGTTTCTCTGTGTTTGTGTCTGTCTGTGTCTGCTTATGTCTATCTGTGTCTGTGCCTGTCTGATTCTGTCTGTGTGTCTGTGTCTCTCTTTGGCTATCTCTGTCTGTCTCTCTCTTTCTGTCTGTTTTGTTGACTGTGTCAGTCTGTGACTGTGTCTGTGTCTGTCTGTGTTTGTCTCTCTCTGTGACTCCCTGTTCTGCCTGGTTACCTTTCTACCTGTTCAGTCGGTCTATGTGTGTCAGACTGTGTGAATGTCTTGTGTGTCTGCCTGTATCTGCCTGTGTCTGCCTGTGTTTGTCTCTGTCTGCATGTGTCTGCACGTGTCTGTCTGATTCTATATGTGTCCGTCTATATCTGTTGGTCTGTATCTCTCTGTATCTGTCGATGTGTGTCTGTCTCTGTGTCTATGTCTGTCTGTGTCTATGTCTGTTTGTGTGTCTGAGTCTGGGTGTGTCTCTGTCTGTGTGTGTCCATCTGCGAGTCTGTGTCTGTCTATGTGTCTGAGTCTGTCTGTGTTTCTAAGTCGGTGTGTATTTGTCTGTGTGTCTGTATGTCTGTCGGTGTGTTTCTGTCTGTGTGTCTATGTCTGTCGTTATGTGTCTG
>JANBXA010000260.1:60000-67500 GCA_030556225.1 Cricetiscus sungorus
GTCTGTGTCTGTCTGACTGGCTCTGTCTGCCAATCATCTCTATCTGCCTGTATCTGCGACTCTCTGTCTGTCTGTTTCTGTCTATCTGTCTGTCTGTTTCTCTTTCTGTCTGTCTCTGTCTGTCTGTATCTCTGTCTGCCTGTCTGTTCCTCTTTCTGTCTGTCTCTCTGTATATCAATTTCTGTCTCTCTGTTTGCTGTAACGGTATGCCTGTCACTGTCTGCCAGACACTGTCTGACTGTCTCTGTCTGTTTTCCACTCTCTCTGTCTGTCTACTCTTGTCTGTCAGTCGGTCTCTGTCTGTGTGCCTGTCTCTGTGTGCCTGTCTCTGTGTGCCTGTCTCTGTGTGCCTGTCTCTGTGTGCCTGTCTCTGTGTGCCTGTCTCTGTGTGCCTGTCTCTGTGTGCCTGTCTCTGTGTGCCTGTCTCTGTGTGCCTGTCTCTGTGTGCCTGTCTCTGTGTGCCTGTCTCTGTCTGTTTGCCTGTGTCTGCCTGTGTCTGCCTGTGTCTGCCTGTGTCTGCCTGTGTCTGCCTGTGTCTGCCTGTGTCTGCCTGTGTCTGCCTGTGTCTGCCTGTGTCTGCCTGTGTCTGCCTGTGTCTGCCTGTGTCCGCCTTTGTCTGACTGTGTTTGCGTGTGTTGCATGTGTCTGGCTGATTCTATATGTGTCTGGGTCTGTTGGTCTGTGTCTGTCTGTGTCTGTCATTGTGTATCTGTCTCTGTGTCTGAGTCTGTCTGTGTATCTGTGTCTCTCTGTGTGTCTGAGTCTGGCTGTGTGTCTCAGTATGTATGTTTGTGTTTGTCTGCAAGTCTGTGTCTCTCTAAGTGTCTGAGTCTGTCTGTGTGACTCTGTCAGTGTGTGTCTGTCGGTGTGTCTTTGTCTATCGGTTTGTGTCTGCCTGTGTGTCTATGTCGGTGTGTGTCTGTGTGTCTGTTGGTGTGTGTCTGTGTGCATGTCTGTGTCTGTCGATGTGTGTCTGTCTGTGTCTGTCATTGTGTATCTGTCTCTGTGTCGAGTCTGTCTGTGTGTCTGTGTCTCTCTGTGTGTCTGAGTCGGGCTGTGTGTCTCAGTATGTATGTTTGTGTTTGTCTGCAAGTCTGTGTCTCTCTATGTGTCTGAGTCTGTCTGTGTGACTCTGTCAGTGTGTGTCTGTCGGTGTGTCTTTGTCTATCGGTTTGTGTCTGCCTGTGTGTCTATGTCGGTGTGTGTCTGTGTGTCTGTTGGTGTGTGTCTGTGTGCATGTCTGTGTCTGTCGATGTGTGTCTGTCTGTGTCTGTCATTGTGTATCTGTCTCTGTGTCTGAGTCTGTCTGTGTGTCTGTGTCTCTCTGTGTGTCTGGGTCTGGCTGTGTGTCTCAGTATGTATGTTTGTGTTTGTCTGCAAGTCTGTGTCTCTCTATGTGTCTGAGTCTGTCTGTGTGACTTTGTCAGTGTGTGTCTGTCGGTGTGTCTTTGTCTATCGGTTTGTGTCTGCCTGTGTGTCTATGTCGGTGTGTGTCTGTGTGTCTGTTGGTGTGTGTCTGTGTGCATGTCTGTGTCTGTCGATGTGTGTCTGTCTGTGTCTGTCATTGTGTATCTGTCTCTGTGTCTGAGTCTCTCTGTGTGTCTGAGTCGGGCTGTGTGTCTCAGTATGTATGTTTGTGTTTGTCTGCAAGTCTGTGTCTCTCTATGTGTCTGAGTCTGTCTGTGTGACTCTGTCAGTGTGTGTCTGTCGGTGTGTCTTTGTCTATCGGTTTGTGTCTGCCTGTGTGTCTATGACGGTGTGTGTCTGTGTGTCTGTTGGTGTGTGTCTGTGTGCATGTCTGTGTCTGTCGATGTGTGTCTGTCTGTGTGTCTGTGTCTGTCAGTGTCTGACTTTCTGTGTCTCTCTGTGTCTGTGTCTGTCTCTTTTTGTGTATCTTTCTCGATCAGTCTGTCTGTTGCTGTCTGTCTGTCTCATTCTGTTTCTGTCTGTTTGTCTGACTCTGTCTGTCTGTCCCTGTTTGTCTTATTATCTGTGTCTGTCTCTGTCTCTGTGTCTGTCAATGTGCCTGTCTCTGTGCCTGTCTCTGAGCCTGTCTCTGAGCCTGTCTCTGAGCCTGTCTCTGAGCCTGTCTCTGTGACTGTCTCTGTGACTGTCTCTGTGACTGTCTCTGTGACTGTCTCTGTGTCTCAGTGTCTATCTCAGTGTCTGGGTCTATCAGTCTGTATCTGTCTGTCTGTGTCTGTCTGTTTTTGGCTATCTCTGTCTGTCTGTCTCTTTCTGTCTGTTTTGTTGACTGTGTCAGTCTGTGATTGTGTCTGTGTCTGTCTGTGTCTGTCTCTTTCTCTAGTCTCTCTGTTCTGCCTGGTTATCTTTTCTAGCTGTTCAGTCCGTCTGTATGTTTCAGACTGTGTGAATGTCTTGTGTGTCTGCATGTGTCTGCGTGTGTCTGCGTGTGTCTGCGTGTGTCTGCGTGTGTCTGCCTGTGTCTGCCTGTGTCTGCCTGTGTCTGCCTGTGTCTGCCTGTGTCTGCCTGTGTCTGCCTGTGTCTGCCTGTGTCTGCCTGTGTCTGCCTATGTCTCTCTGTGTCTGTCTGTGTTTGCATGTGTCTGTCTGATAATACATGTGTCTGTCTGTGTCTGTTGGTCTGTGTCTCTCTGTGTCTGTCATTGTGTGTCTGTCTCTATCTTAGTCTGTCTGTATCTGTGTCTGTTTGTGTGTCTGAGGCTGGCTGTGTGTCTCAGTCTCTCTATGTGTGTCTATCTGCGAGTCTGTGTCTGTCTATGTGTCTGAGTCTGTGTGTGTGACTCTGTCTGTCGGTGTGTGTCTGTCTGTGTGACTATATTGGTGTGCGTCTGTTTGTCTTTCTGTGTGTGTGTCTTCTGTCTCTGTGTGTGTGTGTGTCTATGTGTGTGTGTCTGTCTGTGTCTGTCTTTCTGTGTCTCTCTCTGTCTGTCTCTGTCTGTCTATCTCTGTCTCTCTATCTCTGTCTGTCGGTCTTTCCCTGTCTGTCTGTGTCAATCTGTCTGTCTCTCTCTGTCTGTCTGTTTCTGTGTGTTGGTCTTTCCCTGCCTGTCTGTCTCAATCTGTCTGTCAGTCTCTGTCTGTCTGACTGTTTCTGTCTGTCATTCATCACTACCTTTCTCTGTCTGCCTGCCTCTGTCTATCTGTTTCTGTCTGTCTGTCTGTCTGTCTATTTCTCTTTCTGTCTGTCTGCCTGTCTCTGCCTGCCTCTGTGTGTCTGTTTCTGTCTGTATGCCTGTCTGTTTCTCTTTCTGTCTGTCACTGTCTGTCTGTGATTTTCTGTCTCTGTCTGTTCTTCTGTCTTTGTCTGTCTGTCTGTCTTTGTCTGACTGTGTATATCTGTCGGAATCTGTCTGTTTGTATGCTTCTGTCCATCAGTCTTTCTCTACCTCTCTGTCTCTGTGTGCCTGTCTCTGTGTGCCTGTCTCTGTGTGCCTGTCTCTGTGTGCCTGTCTCTGTGTGCCTGTCTCTGTGTGCCTGTCTCTGTCTGTTTGCCTGTGTCTGCCTGTTTGCCTGTGTCTGCCTGTTTGCCTGTGTCTGCCTGTGTCTGCCTGTGTCTGCCTGTGTCTGCCTGTGTCTGCCTGTGTCTGCCTGTGTCTGCCTGTGTCTGCCTGTGTCTGCCTGTGTCTGCCTGTGTCTGACTGTGTCTGCCTGTGTCTGCCTGTGTCTGCCTTTGTCTGACTGTGTTTGCTTGTGTTGCATGTGTCTGGCTGATTCTATATGTGTCTGGGTCTGTTGGTCTGTGTCTGTCTGTGTCTGTCATTGTGTATCTGTCTCTGTGTCTGAGTCTGTCTGTGTGTCTGTGTCTCTCTGTGTGTCTGAGTCTGGCTGTGTGTCTCAGTATGTATGTTTGTGTTTGTCTGCAAGTCTGTGTCTCTCTATGTGTCTGAGTCTGTCTGTGTGACTCTGTCAGTGTGTGTCTGTCGGTGTGTCTTTGTCTATCGGTTTGTGTCTGCCTGTGTGTCTATGTCGGTGTGTGTCTGTGTGTCTGTTGGTGTGTGTCTGTGTGCATGTCTGTGTCTGTCGATGTGTGTCTGTCTGTGTCTGTCATTGTGTATCTGTCTCTGTGTCTGAGTCTCTCTGTGTGTCTGAGTCGGGCTGTGTGTCTCAGTATGTATGTTTGTGTTTGTCTGCAAGTCTGTGTCTCTCTATGTGTCTGAGTCTGTCTGTGTGACTCTGTCAGTGTGTGTCTGTCGGTGTGACTTTGTCTATCGGTTTGTGTCTGCCTGTGTGTCTATGTCGGTGTGTGTCTGTGTGTCTGTTGGTGTGTGTCTGTGTGCATGTCTGTGTCTGTCGATGTGTGTCTGTCTGTGTGTCTGTGTCTGTCAGTGTCTGACTTTCTGTGTCTCTCTGTGTCTGTGTCTGTCTCTTTTTGTGTATCTTTCTCGATCTGTCTGTCTGTTGCTGTCTGTCTGTCTCATTCTGTTTCTGTCTGTTTGTCTGACTCTGTCTGTCTGTCCCTGTTTGTCTTATTATCTGTGTCTGTCTCTGTCTCTGTGTCTGTCAATGTGCCTGTCTCTGTGCCTGTCTCTGAGCCTGTCTCTGAGCCTGTCTCTGAGCCTGTCTCTGAGCCTGTCTCTGTGACTATCTCCGTGACTGTCTCTGTGACTGTCTCTGTGACTGTCTCTGTGTCTCAGTGTCTGCCTCAGTGTCTGGGTCTATCAGTCTGTATCTGTCTGTCTGTGTCTGTCTGTTTTTGGCTATCTCTGTCTGTCTGTCTCTTTCTGTCTGTTTTGTTGACTGTGTCAGTCTGTGATTGTGTCTGTGTCTGTCTGTGTCTGTCTCTTTCTCTAGTCTCTCTGTTCTGCCTGGTTATCTTTTCTAGCTGTTCAGTCCGTCTGTATGTTTCAGACTGTGTGAATGTCTTGTGTGTCTGCATGTGTCTGCGTGTGTCTGCGTGTGTCTGCCTGTGTCTGCCTGTGTCTGCCTGTGTCTGCCTGTGTCTGCCTGTGTCTGCCTGTGTCTGCCTGTGTCTGCCTGTGTCTGCCTGTGTCTGCCTGTGTCTGCCTGTGTCTGCCTGTGTCTGCCTATGTCTCTCTGTGTCTGTCTGTGTTTGCATATGTCTGTCTGATAATACATGTGTCTGTCTGTGTCTGTTGGTCTATGTCTCTCTGTGTCTGTCATTGTGTGTCTGTCTCTATCTTAGTCTGTCTGTATCTGTGTCTGTTTGTGTGTCTGAGGCTGGCTGTGTGTCTCAGTCTGTCTATGTGTGTCTATCTGCGAGTCTGTGTCTGTCTATGTGTCTGAGTCTGTGTGTGTGACTCTGTCTGTCGGTGTGTGTCTGTCTGTGTGTCTTTGTCTATCGGTTTGTGTCTGTCTGTGTGACTATATAGGTGTGCGTCTGTTTGTCTTTCTGTGTGTGTATCTTCTGTCTGTGTGTGTGTGTCTATGTGTGTGTCTGTCTGTGTCTGTCTGTCTGTGACTCTCTCTGTCTGTCTCTGTCTGTCTGTTTCTGTGTGTCGGTATTTCCCTGCCTGTCTGTCTCAATCTGTCTGTCAGTCTCTGTCTGTCTGACTGTTTCTGTCTGTCATTCATCACTACCTTTCTCTGTCTGCCTGCCTCTGTCTATCTGTTTCTGTCTGTCTGTCTGTCTGTCTATTTCTCTTTCTGTCTGTCTGCCTGTCTCTGCCTGCCTCTGTGTGTCTGTTTCTGTCTGTATGCCTGTCTGTTTCTCTTTCTGTCTGTCACTGTCTCTCTGTGATTGTCTGTCTCTGTCTGTTCTTCTGTCTTTGTCTGTCTGTCTGTCTTTGTCTGACTGTGTATATCTGTCGGAATCTGTCTGTTTGTATGCTTCTGTCCATCAGTCTTTCTCTACCTCTCTGTCTCTGTGTGCCTGTCTCTGTGTGCCTGTCTCTGTGTGCCTGTCTCTGTGTGCCTGTCTCTGTGTGCCTGTCTCTGTGTGCCTGTCTCTGTGTGCCTGTCTCTGTGTGCCTGTCTCTGTGTGCAGGTCTCTGTGTGCAGGTCTCTGTGTGCAGGTCTCTGTGTGCAGGTCTCTGTCTGCAGGTCTCTGTCTGCAGGTCTCTGTCTGCAGGTCTCTGTCTGCAGGTCTCTGTCTGCAGGTCTCTGTCTGCAGGTCTCTGTCTGCAGGTCTCTGTCTGCAGGTCTGTGCCTGTGTGTGCCTGTGTGTGCCTGTGTCTGCCTGTTTCTCTGTGTTTGTGTCTGTCTGTGTCTGCTTATGTCTATCTGTGTCTGTGCCTGTCTGATTCTGTCTGTGTGTCTGTGTCTCTCTTTGGCTATCTCTGTCTGTCTCTCTCTTTCTGTCTGTTTTGTTGACTGTGTCAGTCTGTGACTGTGTCTGTGTCTGTCTGTGTTTGTCTCTCTCTGTGACTCCCTGTTCTGCCTGGTTACCTTTCTACCTGTTCAGTCGGTCTATGTGTGTCAGACTGTGTGAATGTCTTGTGTGTCTGCCTGTATCTGCCTGTGTCTGCCTGTGTTTGTCTCTGTCTGCATGTGTCTGCACGTGTCTGTCTGATTCTATATGTGTCCGTCTATATCTGTTGGTCTGTATCTCTCTGTATCTGTCGATGTGTGTCTGTCTCTGTGTCTATGTCTGTCTGTGTCTATGTCTGTTAGTGTGTCTGAGTCTGGGTGTGTCTCTGTCTGTGTGTGTCCATCTGCGAGTCTGTGTCTGTCTATGTGTCTGAGTCTGTCTGTGTTTCTAAGTCGGTGTGTATTTGTCTGTGTGTCTGTATGTCTGTCGGTGTGTTTCTGTCTGTGTGTCTATGTCTGTCGTTATGTGTCTGTTTGTGTGTCTGTGTTAGTCAATGTCTGTCTGTCTGAGTCTCTCTGTGTCTATCTGTGTCTGTCTCTTTCTATGTGTCTTTCACGGTCTGTCTGTTGCTGTCTGTTGCTGTCTGTCGCTGTCTGTCGCTGTCTGTCTCTGTCTGTCGCTGTCTGTCTCTGTCTGTCGCTGTCTGTCTGTCTGCCTGTCGCTGTCTGTCTGTCTGCCTGTCGCTGTCTGTCTGTCTGCCTGTCGCTGTCTGTCTGTCTGTCGGTCGCTGTCTGTCTGTCTGTCGGTCGCTGTCTGTCTGTCTGTCGGTCGCTGTCTGTCTGTCTGTCGGTCGCTGTCTGTCTGTCTGTCGGTCGCTGTCTGTCTGTCTGTCGGTCGCTGTCTGTCTGTCTGTCGGTCGCTGTCTGTCTGTCTGTCTGACTCTGTCTGTCTGTCTGACTCTGTGTGTCTGTCTGTCTGTCTTTGTCTGTCTGTCTTTGTCTGTCTTTGTCTGTCTTTGTCTGTCTTTGTCTGTCTTTGTCTGTCTTTGTCTGTCTGTCTGTCTTTGTCTGTCTGTCTGTCTTTGTCTGTCTGTCTTTGTCTGTCTGTCTGTCTTTGTCTGTCTGTCTGTCTTTGTCTGTCTGTCTGTCTTTGTCTGTCTGTCTGTCTTTGTCTGTCTGTCTGTCTTTGTCTGTCTGTCTGTCTTTGTCTGTCTGTCTTTGTCTGTCTGTCTTTGTCTGTCTGTCTTTGTCTGTCTGTCTTTGTCTGTCTGTCTTTGTCTGTCTGTCTTTGTCTGTCTGTCTTTGTCT
>JANBXA010000260.1:72500-135000 GCA_030556225.1 Cricetiscus sungorus
TCTGTCGGTGTCTGTCTCTTCTGCTGTTTGGTGTTTGTTGGTGTCAGTCTCTTCTGCTGTTTGGTGTTTGTTGGTGTCAGTCTCTTCTGTTGTTCGTATCTGTCGGTGTCTGTTCTTCTGTTGTTCAGTGTCTGTCGGTGTCTGTCTGTGTGTGTGTCTGTCTGTGTGTGCGTCTGTCTGTGTGTGTGTCTGTCTGTCTATGTGTCTGTCTGTCTGTGTGTGTCTGTCTGAGTTTGTCTGTGTGTGTATCTGTCTGTGTATGTCTGTCTGTGTGTCTGTGTGTGTATCTGTCTGTGTATGTCTGTCTGTGTGTGTCTGTCTGTGAATGTCTGTCTGTGTGTCTGTGTGTGTATCTGTCTGTGTATGTCTGTCTGTGTGTGTCTGTCTGTGAATGTCTGTCTGTGAGTGTCTGTCTGTGAATGTCTGTCTGTGCATGTGTCTGTCTGTCTGTGTGTGTGTCTGACTGTGTGTCTGTTTATGTATCTGTCTGTGTGTGTGTGTCTGTCTGTGTGTGCCTGTGTCTGTATGTGTCTCTCTGTGTCTTTCTGTGTCTCTTTTGTCTGTCTCTGTCTCTGTATATCTGTCTCTGCCTCTCTGACTATCTCTCTGTTGGTCTGTCTCTGTCTGTTCTGTCTGTGTCTGTCTGTCTCTGTCTGTCTCTGTTTGTCCGTTTCTGCCTGTCATAGTCAGTCTGAATCTTTTTCTGTCTGCCGGCTTCTGCTTGTCTCTATCAGTCTGACTCTGCCTCTCTGTCTATCTCTGCCACACTGTATCTGTCTGTCTCTCTGTCTCTGTCTGTCTCTCTGTCTCTGTCTGTCTCTCTGTCTCTGTCACTCTGTCTCTCTGTATCTCTGTTTTTTCTGCCTGTCTCTGTCTGTATGCCTGTCTCTGTCTATAAGTCTTTCTCTGTCTCTCTCTCTGTATATCTCTGTCTGTCTCTGTCTGTCTGTCATTGTCTGACTGTCTCTGACTGTCAGTCTTTCCTTGTCTGTCTGTCTGACTATGTCTGTCTGACTGTCTCTGTCTGTCTGACTGTCTCTGTCTGGATGACTGTCTCTGTCTGGATGACTGTCTCTTTCTGGATGACTGTCTCTGTCTGCCAATCGTCTCTGTCTCTCTTTCTTTGCCTGTCTCTGTCTATCTCTTTCTGTCTCTCTGTTTCTCTTTCTGTCTGTCTCTGTCTGTGATTGTCTGTATATGTCTACCAATCATCTCTGTCTGTGTCTTTCTGTCTGCTGGTCTGTTTTGCTTTCTGTCTGTCACTGTCTGTGATTGTCTCTGTCCTTCTCTGTCTGTCTGTCTCTGTCTGTCTGTCCTTCTTTGTCTGACTGTGTATATCTGTCTGTCTCTGTCTATCAGTATGCCTCTGTCTGTCAGTCTTTCTCTAGCTCTCTTTCTCTGTCTGCCTGTCTCTGTCTGCCTGTCTCTGTCTGCCTGTCTCTGTCTGCCTGTCTCTGTCTGCCTGTCTCTGACTGCCAGTCTCTGACTGCCAGTCTCTGACTGCCAGTCTCTGACTGCCAGTCTCTGACTGCCGTGTCTCTGTCTCCGTGTCTCTGTCTCCGTGTCTCTGTCTCCGTGTCTCTGTCTCCGTGTCTCTGTCTCCGTGTCTCTGTCTCCGTGTCTCTGTCTCCGTGTCTCTGTCTCCGTGTCTGTCTGGGTCTGTCTGTTTGCTCTCTATCTGTCTCTATCTCTCTTTGTCTGTCTGACTGTCTCTTTCGGTCTGCTTTCAATGTCTACCTGTCCCTGTCTGCCTGTCCCTGTCTGCCTGTCCCTGTCTGCCTGTCCCTGTCTGCCTGTCCCTGTCTGCCTGTCCCTGTCTGCCTGTCCCTGTCTGCCTCTCTCTATCACTCTCTGTCTGCCTCTCTCTATCACTCTCTGTCTGCCTCTCTCTGTCTGCCTCTCTCTGTCTGCCTCTCTCTGTCTGCCTCTCTCTGTCTGCCTCTCTCTGTCTGCCTCTCTCTGTCTGCCTCTCTCTGTCTGCCTCTCTCTGTCTGCCTCTCTCTGTCTGCCTCTCTCTGTCTGCCTCTGCCTCTGTCTGCCTCTCTCTGTCTGCCTCTGCCTGTGTCTGCCTCTGCCTGTGTCTGCCTCTGCCTGTGTCTGCCTCTGCCTGTGCCTGCCTCTGCCTGTGTCTGCCTCTCTCTGTCTGCCTATGTCTGCCTGGGTCTCTGTGTTTGAGTGTGTTTGTGTCTGTCTGTGTCTGTCTGTGTCTGTCTGTGTCTGTCTGTGTCTGTCTGTGTCTGTCTGTGTCTGGCTGTGCCTGACTCTCTCTGGCTGTACCTGACTCTGTCTGGCTGTACCTGACTCTCTCTGGCTGTACCTGACTCTCTCTGGCTGTACCTGACTCTCTCTGGCTGTACCTGACTCTCTCTGGCTGTACCTGACTCTCTCTGGCTGTACCTGACTCTCTCTGGCTGTACCTGACTCTCTCTGGCTGTACCTGACTCTCTCTGGCTGTACCTGACTCTCTCTGGCTGTACCTGACTCTCTCTGGCTGTACCTGACTCTCTCTGGCTGTACCTGACTCTCTCTGGCTGTACCTGACTCTCTCTGGCTGTACCTGACTCTCTCTGGCTGTACCTGACTCTCTCTGCCTGTACCTGACTCTCTCTGCCTGTACCTGACTCTCTCTGCCTGTACCTGACTCTCTCTGCCTGTACCTGACTCTCTCTGCCTGTACCTGACTCTCTCTGCCTGTACCTGACTCTCTCTGCCTGTACCTGACTCTCTCTGCCTGTACCTGACTCTCTCTGCCTGTACCTGACTCTCTCTGCCTGTACCTGACTCTCTCTGCCTGTACCTGACTCTCTCTGGCTGTACCTGACTCTCTCTGCCTGTACCTGACTCTCTCTGCCTGTACCTGACTCTCTCTGCCTGTACCTGACTCTCTCTGCCTGTACCTGACTCTCTCTGCCTGTACCTGACTCTCTGCCTGTACCTGACTCTCTCTGCCTGTACCTGACTCTCTCTGCCTGTACCTGACTCTCTCTGCCTGTACCTGACTCTCTCTGCCTGTACCTGACTCTCTCTGCCTGTCTCTCTCTGCCTGTCTCTCTCTGCCTGTCTCTCTCTGCCTGTCTCTCTCTGCCTGTCTCTCTCTGCCTGACTCTCTCTGCCTGTCTCTCTCTGCCTGTCTCTCTCTGCCTGTCTCTCTCTGCCTGTCTCTGTCTGCCTGTCTGTGTCTGCTTGTCTCTATCTGCCTGTCTCAGTCTGCATGTGTCTACCTATGTCTGTATGTGTCTGTCTGTGTCTCTTTGTGTCTGTCTGTGTCTATCTGTTTATGGCTGGGTCTGTCTGTGTCTCTGTGTTTGTGTCTGTCTGTCTGCTTATGTCTGTCTGTGTCTGCCTGTGTCTGTGTTTGTCTTTGTGTGTCTGTTTCTGTCTGTGTCTGTGTGTGTCCTTCTCTGTCTGTCTGTGTCTGTCTCTTTCTCTGTCTCTCTTTTGCCTGGTTTCCTTTGCTAGCTGTTCAGTCAGTCTATATGTGTCAGACTGCATGAATGTCTTTTGTGTCTGCCAGTGACTGCCAGTGACTGCCAGTGACTGCCAGTGACTGCCAGTGACTGCCTGTGACTGCCTGTGTCTGCCTGTGTCTACCTGTGTCTGCCTGTGTCTCTGTGTTTGTGTCTGTCTATGTCTGCTTATGTCTCTTTGTGTCTGTGCTTGTCTGATTTTGTCTGTGTCTGTCTGTGTTCCTGTCTCTTTCTGTCTGTTATTTGACTGTGTCAGTCTATGACTGTGTCTGTGTCTGTCTGTGTCTGTCTCTTTCTCTCTGTGACTCACTGTTCTGCCTGGTCTTTTTCTACCTGTTCAGTCGGTCTGTATATGTCAGACTGTGTGAATGTCTTGTATGTCTGCCTGTGTCTGCCTATGTCTACATGTGTCTGCCTGCCTGTGACTACCTGTTGTGCCTGTAACTGGCTGTGACCGCCTGTGTCTGCATCTGTCTGCCTGTGTTTGCCTGTGTTTGTCTGTAATTGCATGTGTCTGTCTGATTCTACATGTGTCTGTCTGTGTCTGTTGGTATGTGTCTGTTGTTGTGTGTCTGTCTATTTGTCTCTCTATCCCTCTCTCTGTCTGTCCGCCTCTCTCTGTCCGCCTCTCTCTGTCCGCCTCTCTCTGTCCGCCTCTCTCTGTCCGCCTCTCTCTGTCCGCCTCTCTCTGTCCGCCTCTCTCTGTCCGCCTCTCTCTGTCCGCCTCTCTCTGTCCGCCTCTCTCTGTCCGCCCTCTCTCTGTCCGCCTCTCTCTGTCCGCCTCTCTCTGTCCGCCTCTCTCTGTCCGCCTCTCTCTGTCCGCCTCTCTCTGTCCGCCTCTCTCTGTCGCCTGTCTCTGTCCGCCTGTCTCTGTCCGCCTGTCTCTGTCCGCCTGTCTCTGTCCGCCTGTCCCTGCCCGCCTGTCCCTGCCCGCCTGTCCCTGCCCGCCTGTCCCTGCCCGCCTGTCCCTGCCCGCCTGTCCCTGCCCGCCTGTCCCTGCCCGCCTGTCCCTGCCCGCCTGCCTCTGTCCGCCTGTCTCTGTCCGCCTGTCTCTGTCCGCCTGTCTCTGTCCGCCTGTCCCTGCCCGCCTGTCCCTGCCCGCCTGTCCCTGCCCGCCTGTCCCTGCCCGCCTGCCTCTGTCCGCCTGTCTCTGTCCGCCTGTCTCTGTCCGCCTGTCTCTGTCCACCTGTCCCTGCCCGCCTGTCCCTGCCCGCCTGTCCCTGCCCGCCTGTCTCTCTCTATGTCTCTCTGTCTGTCTCTCTCTGTCTGTCTCTCTCTGTCTGCCTGTCTCTGTCTGCCTGTCTCTGTCTGCCTGTCTCTATCTGCCTGTCACAGACTGCCTGTCACAGACTGCCTGTCACAGACTGCCTGTCACTGTCTGCCTGTCACTGTCTGCCTGTCACTGCCTGTCACTGTCTGTTTTCCTCTGTCTGTCTCTGCTGTCTCTCCTTGTCTGCCAGTCTGTCTCTGTCTGTCTGCCTGTCTCTGTCTGCCTGTCTCTGTCTGCCTGTCTCTGTCTGCCTGTCTCTGTCTGCCTGTCTCTCTCTGCCTGTCTCTCTCTCTGCCTGTCTCTCTCTGCCTGTCTCTCTCTCTGCCTGTCTCTCTCTCTGCCTGTCTCTCTCTGCCTGTCTCTCTCTGCCTGTCTCTCTCTGCCTGTCTCTCACTGCCTGTCTCTCACTGCCTGTCTCTCACTGCCTGTCTCTCACTGCCTGTCTCTCTCTGCCTGTGTCGGCCTGTGTCTGCCTGTGTGTCTGTGTCTGTATGTGTGTCTGAGTCTATCTGTGTGTCTGAATCTGTCTGTGTGTCTCTGTCTGTCGGTGTGTGTCTGTGTGTCTGTGTCTATCTGTTTGTGTCTTTCTGTGTATCTCTGTCGGTGTGTGTCTGTGTATCTGTTGGTGTGAGTCTGTCTGTGTGTCAGTGTCTGTCAGTGTGTGTTTGTGTGTATATGTCTGTTGTTATATGTCTGGTTGTCTTTGTCAGTGTCTAGTCTGTCTGAGTCTCTCTATGTCTATATGTGTCTGTCTCTTTCTGTGTGTCTTACTTGGTCTGTCTGTTTCTCTTTCTGTCTGTCTCTGTCCATCTGCCTGTCTCTGTCTTCCAATGGTCTCTGACTGCCTGTCCCTTCTGTCTGTTTCTGTCTGTCTGCCTGTATGTTTTTTTCTGTATGTTTTTGTCTGTCTGACAATGTCTGTCAATGTCTGTCACTGTCTGTCTGTCTGTGTCTGTGTGTCAGTCTGTCTCTGCCTCTCCATCTGTCTCTGCCTCTCCGTCTGTCTCTGCCTCTCCGTCTGTCTCTGCCTCTCCGTCTGTCTCTGCCTCTCCGTCTGTCTCTGCCTCTCCGTGTGTCTCTGCCTCTCTGTCTGTCTCTGCCTCTCCATCTGTCTCTGCCTCTCCGTCTGTCTCTGCATCTCTGGCTATCACTGCCTCACTATCTGCCTATGCCTCTCTATCTCTTCTTTCTCTCTATTTCTTTCTGTCTCTCTGTCTTTGTCTCTCTGTCTCTCTGTATCTCTGTCTGTCTGAAAGTCCATGTCTGACAATCATCTCTGTCTGCCTGTCTCTGTGTGTCTCTTTCTATCTGTCTGTTTGTTTCTCTTCCTGTCTGTCTCTGTCTGACGATCTGTCTCTGTGTCTGTCTGTCTATCTTTGTCTGACTGTCTCTGTCTGTGTCTGTCTGTCTGTCCATGTCTGACTGTGTCTGTCTGTCTGTCTCTCTCTGTATTCCTCTGTCTTTTTCTATCTCTCAGTATCTGTCTGCCTGTCTCTGTCTGCCTGTCTCTGACTGCCTGTCTCTGACTGCCTGTCTCTGACTGCCTGTCTCTGACTGCCTGTCTCTGAATATGAGTCTCTGTCAGCGTGTCTTTGTCGGCATGTCTCTGTCAGCGTGTCTCTGTCAGCCTGTGTCTGTCTGCCTGTGTCTGTCTGCCTGTGTCTGTCTGCCTGTGTCTGTCTGCCTGTGTCTGTCTGCCTGTGTCTGTCTGCCTGTGTCTGTCTGCCTGTGTCTGTGTCTGCCTGTGTCTGTGTCTGTCTGTGTGTGTGTCTGTCTGTGTGTGTGTCTGTCTGTGTGTGTGTCTGTCTGTGTGTGTGTCTGTCTGTCTGGGTGTCTGTCTGTCTGTGTGTGTGTCTGTCTGTGTGTGTGTGGCTATATGTCTGTGTCTATCTGTCTGTGTCTGTCTGTATCTATCTGTCCGTGTCTGTCCGTGTCTGTGTCTATCTGTGTCTATCTGTGTCTTTCTGTGTCTATTACTGTCTCTGTCTCTCTGTCTGTCTGTCTCTGCCTCTTTGATGCTCTGTCTCTGTCTGTCTGTCTCTGTCTTTAGTCGCTGTCTGTCTGTTTCTGTCTGTCTCTGTCTGTTTCTGTCTGTCTGTCTCTGTCTGTCTGTCTGTCTGTTTCTGTCTGTCTCTGTCTGCCTGTATCTGCCTGTGAGAGTCAGTCTGAAACTTTTTCTGTCTGCCATATTCTGTGTGGCTCTATCAGTCTGTGTCTGTCTCTCTGTATATGTCTCTCTGTCTCTGTCTGTCTCTCTGTCTCTGTCTCTCTGTATACTTGTTTGCCTGTCTCTGTCTGTCTGTCTGTCTCTGTCTGTCTCTTTCTGTCTGTTTGTCTCTCTGTCTCTGTCTGTCGGTCTCTGTCTGTCGGTCTCTGTCTGTCGGTCTCTGTCTGTCGGTCTCTGTCGGTCTCTGTCTGTCGGTCTCTGTCTGTCGGTCTCTGTCTGTCGGTCTCTGTCTGTCGGTCTCTGTCTGTTGGTCTCTGTCTGTCTCTGTCTGTCTGTCTCTGTCTGTCTGTCTCTGTCTGTCTGTCTCTGTCTGTCTCTGACTGTCAGTCTTTCCATGTCTTATTGTCTGTCTCATTCTGTCTGTCTGTCTCTGTCTGTCTGTCTCTGTCTGCCAATCATCTCTGTCTCTCTTTCTCTGTTGCCTGTCTCTGTCTGTTTCTGTCTGTCTGCCTGTCTGTTTCTCTTTCTGTCTGTCTCTGTCTGTCTGTGATTGTACATGACTATCTCTGTCTGTATGTGTCAGTCTGTCTGTCTTTGTCTGACTGTGTATATCTGTCTGTCTCTGTCTGTGTGTGATTGCCTCTGTCTGTCAGTCTTTATCTCTCTG
This sequence comes from Cricetiscus sungorus, assembly GCA_030556225.1. Lineage (NCBI taxonomy): Eukaryota > Metazoa > Chordata > Mammalia > Rodentia > Cricetidae > Cricetiscus > Cricetiscus sungorus. The sequence goes on from JANBXA010000260.1 coordinate 80,072, forward strand.
TCTCTGCCTGCCCGTCTCTGCCTGCCCAACTCTGCCTGCCCGACTCTGCCTGCCCGTCTCTGCCTGCCCGTCTCTGCCTGCCCGTCTCTGCCTCCCGTCTCTGTCTGCCCCTCTCTGTCTGCCCCTCTCTGTCTGCATTTTTTTGTCTGTGTGTCTCTGTCTGCTTGTCAGGGACTGTCTGTCTGGGTCTGTCTTTCTGGGTCTGTCTGTCTGGGTCTGTCTTTCTGGGTCTATTTGTCTGTGTCTGTCAGTCTGTCAGGGTCTGTCTGTCTGGGTCTGGCTGGCTGTGTCTGTCTGGCTGTGTCTGACAGTTCGTCTCTCTGTCTCTGTCTCTCTGTCTCTGTCTGCCTGTCTGTTTCTGTCTGTCTGCTATCAATGTCTGCCTGTCACTGTCTGCCTGTCACTGTCTGCCTGTCACTGTCTGCCTGTCACTGTCTGCCTGTCACTGTCTGCCTGTCACTGTCTGCCTGTCACTGTCTGCCTGTCACTGTCTGCCTGTCACTGTCTGCCTGTCACTGTCTGCCTGTCACTGTCTGCCTGTCACTGTCTGCCTGTCACTGTCTGCCTGTCACTGTCTGCCTGTCACTGTCTGCCTGTCACTGTCTGCCTGTCTCTGTCTGCCTGTCTCTGTCTGCCTGTCTCTGTCTGCCTGTCTCTGTCTGCCTGTCACTGTCTGCCTGTCTCTGTCTGCCTGTCTCTGTCTGCCTGTCTCTGTCTGCCTGTCTCTGTCTGCCTGTCTCTGTCTGCCTGTCTCTGTCTGCCTGTCTCTGTCTGCCTGTCTCTGTCTGCCTGTGTCTACCTGTGTGTGTATGTGTCTGTCTGAGTCTGTCTGTGTCTCTTTGTGTCTGTCTGTGTCTATCTGTTTATGCCTGGGTCTGTCTGTGTCTCTGTGTTTGGGTCTATCTGCTTATGCCTGTCTGTGTCTCTATGTGTCTTTGTTTGTCTGTGTCTGTATGGTTCTGTCTGTGTGTCTTTCTGAGTCCTTCTCTGTCTGTCTGTGTCTGTCTCTTTCTCTCTGTCTCTCTCTTCCGCCAGTTTTCCTTTGCTAGCTTTTCAGTCAGTCTGTAAGTGTCAGAATGTGTGAATGTCTTGTGTGTCTGCCTGTGTCTACATGTGTCTACTGGTGAGTGCCTGTAACTGACTGTTACTGCCTGTGTCTGCCTCTGTCTGCCTGTGTTTGCCTGTGTTTGTCTGTGATTGCATGTGTCTGTCTTGATTCAACATGTGTCAGTCTGTGTCTGTTGGTCTGTGTCTGTCTCTGTCTGTTGTTGTGTGTCTGTCTCTGTCTGAGTCTATCTGTGTCTATGTCAGTCTGTGCGTCTGAGTCTGTGTGTGTCTCAGTCTGTCTGTGTGTGTGTCTGTCTGCAAGTCTGTGTCTGTCTATGTGTCTGAGTCTGTCTGTGTGTCTCTGTCTCTCAGTGTGTGTCTGTCTGTGTGTCTGTGTCTATCATTTGTGTCAGTCAGTGTGTCCATGTCAATGTATGTCTGTGTGTCTCTCGGTGTGTGTCTGTGTGTCTCTGTCTGTCGGTGTGGATCGATCTGAGTGTCTATGTCTGTCATTATATGTCTGTCTGTGTGTATGTGTCTGACAATGTCTGTCTGTCTGAGTCTCTGTGTCTCTCTGTGTCTGTCTCTTTCTATGTGTCTATCTAGGTCTGTCTGTCTATTGCTGTCTGTATGTCTCCGTAAATCTGTTTCTGTGTGTCTGTCTATCACTGTGTCCGTCGCTGTGTCCGTCGCTGTGTCCGTCTCTCTGCCCGTCTCTCTGCCCGTCTCTCTGCCCGTCTCTCTGCCCGTCTCTCTGCCCGTCTCTCTGCCCGTCTCTCTGCCCGTCTCTCTGAACGATTCTGTGTCCATCTCTTTGTCTCTCTCTGTGTCAGTCTGTCTGTCTCTGTCTGTCTCTGTCTGTTTCTGTCATACCTTGTCTGTCAGTCCAAGTCTGTCAGTCCGAGTCTGTCAGTCCGAGTCTGTCAGTCCGAGTCTGTCAGTCCGAGTCTGTCAGTCCGAGTCTGTCAGTCTGACTCTGTCAGTCTGACTCTGTCAGTCTGACTCTGTCGGTCTGTGTCTGTTTGTAGCTGACTGTGTCTCTCTGTGTGTCTGAGTCCTTCTGTGTCTGATGGTTTCTGTCTGTGTGTCTCAGTCAGTGAGTGTCTGTCTGTGTATCTGAGTCTGCCAGTGTCTGTCTGTGTGTCTGAGTATGTTGGTATCTATGTCTCTTCTGTTGTTCGGTGTCTGTCGGTGTGTGTCTCTTCTGCTGTTCGGTGTCTGTTGGTGTCTGTCTCTTCTGCTGTTTGGTGTCTGTCGGTGTCTGTCTCTTCTGCTGTTTGGTGTCTGTCAGTGTCTGTCTCTTCTGTTGTTTGATGTCTGTCAGTGTCTGTCAGTGTCTGTGTCTGTTGGTTTCTGTCTGTGTGTCTGTCGGTGTCTGTCTGTGTCTGTCTCTTCTGTTGTTTGGAGTCTGTCAGTGCTGTTCGGAGTCTGCCCATGTATGTGTCTTCTGTTGTTCAGTGTCTGTCGGTGTCTGTCTCTTCTGTTGTTCGGTGTCTGTCTGTGCCTGTCTGTCTGCCTGTCTCTGTCTGCCTGTCTCTGTCTGCCTGTCTCTGTCTGCCTGTCTCTGTCTGTCTTCCTCTGCCTGTCTCTGTCTGACTTCCTCTGCCTGTCCCTGTCAGCCTGTCCCTGTCTGCCTGTCCCTGTCTGCCTGTCCCTGTCTGCCTGTCCCTGTCTGCCTGTCCCTGTCTGCCTGTCCCTGTCTGCCTGTCCCAGTCTGCCTGTCCCTGTCTGCCTGTCCCTGTCTGCCTGTCGCTCTCTGCCTGTCTCTCTCTGCCTGTCTCTCTCTGCCTGTCTCTCTCTGCCTGTCTCTCTATGCCTTTCTCTCTATGCCTGTCTCTCTATGCCTGTCTCTCTATGCCTGTCTCTCTATGACTGTCTCTGTCTGCATGTGTCTACCTGTGTGTGTATGTGTCTGTCTGAGTCTGTCTGTGTCTCTGTGTGTCTGTCTGTGTCTATCAGTTTATGCCTGGGTCTGTCTGTGTCTCTGTGTTTGGGTCTGTCTGCTTATGTCTGTCTGTGTCTGTCTGTGTCTGTCTGTGTCTGTCTTTTTCTGTCTGTGTCTTTCTGTGTCCTTCTCTGTCCGTCTGTGTCTGTCTCTTTCTCTCTGTCTTTCTCTTCTGCCGTTTTTCCTTTGCTAGCTTTTCAGTCACTCTGTAAGTGTCAGAATGTGTGAATGTCTTGTGTGTCTGCCTGTGTCTACATTTGTCTGCCTGTAACTGACTGTTACTGCCTGTGTCTGCCTGTGTGTGCCTCTGTCTGCCTGTGTTTGCCTGTGTTTGCCTGTGTTTGTCTGTGATTGCATGTGTCTATCTTGATTCAACATGTGTCAGTCTGTGTCTGTTGGTCTGTGTCTGTCTCTGTCTGTTGTTGGGTGTCTGACTCTGTCTGAGTTTATCTGTGTCTATGTCAGTCTGTGCGTCTGAGTCTGTGTGTGTCTCAGTCTGTGTGTGTGTGTGTCTGCAAGTCTGTGTCTGTCTATATGTCTGAGTCTGTCTGTGTGTCTCTGTCTCTCAGTGTGTGTCTGTCTGTGTGTCTGTGTCTATCATTTGTGTCTGTCAATGTGTCCATGTCAGTGTATGTCTGTGTGTCTCTCGGTGTGTGTCTGTGTGTCTGTGTCTGTCGGTGTGGGTCTGTCTGTGTGTCTATGTCTGTCATTATATGTCTGTCTGTGTGTCTGTGTCTGACAATGTCTGTCTGAGTCTCTGTGTCTCTCTGTGTCTGTCTCTTTCTATGTGTCTATCTAGGTCTGTCTGTCTATTGCTGTCTGTATGTCTCCGTAAATCTGTTTCTGTGTGTCTGTCTATCTCTGTGTCCCACGCTGTGTCCGCCGATGTGTCCGTCGCTGTGTCCGTCGCTGTGTCCGTCGCTGAGTCCGTCGCTGTGTCCGTCGCTGTGTCCGTCGCTGAGTCCGTCGCTGAGTCCGTCGCTGTGTCCGTCGCTGTGTCCGTCGCTGTGTCCGTCGCTGTGTCCGTCTCTGTGTCCGTCTCTGTGTACATCGCTGTGTACGTCTCTGTACGTCTCTCTGCCCGACTCTCTGCCCGACTCTCTACCCGACTCTCTGCCCGACTCTCTGCCCGTCTCTCTGCCCATCTCTCTGCCCGTCTCTGTGTCCATCTCTTTGTCTCTGTGTCAGTCTCTGTCTGTCTCTGTTTCTGTCATACCGTGTCTGTCAGTCCAAGTCTGTCAGTCTGAGTCTGTCAGTCCGAGTCTGTCAGTCCGAGTCTGTCAGTCTGAGTCTGTCAGTCCGAGTCTGTCAGTCTGAGTCTGTCAATCTGACTCTGTCAGTCTGAGTCTGTCGATCTGTGTCTGTTTGTAGCTGACTGTGTCTCTGTGTGTCTGAGTCCTTCTGTGTCTGATGGTTTCTGTCTGTGTGTCTCAGTCAGTGAGTGTCTGTCTGTGTATCTGAGTCTGTCAGTATCTTTCTGTGTCTGAGTCTGTCGGTGTCTATGTCTCTTCTGTTGTTCGGTGTCTGTCGGTGTGTGTCTCTTCTGCTGTTTGATGTCTGTCAGTGTCTGTCAGTGTCTGTGTCTCTCTGTGTGTCTGAGTCGTCTGTGTCTGTTGGTTTCTGTCTGTTTTTCTCAGTCTGTGGGTGTCTGTCTGTGTGTCTGAGTCTGTCAAAGTCAGTCTGTGAGTCTGTGTCTGTCGGTGTCTGTCTGTGTCTGTCTCTTCTGTTGTTTGGAGTCTGTCAGTGTCTGTCTCTTCTGCTGTTCGGAGTCTGTCCGTGTGTGTGTCTACTGTTGTTCAGTGTCTGTCGGTGTCTGTCTCTTCTGTTGTTCGGTGTCTGTGTCTGTATGTTCCTGTGTCTGTCTTTGTGTGTGTGTTTCTGTCTGTGTGTGTGTGTCTGTCTGTGTGTGTGTCTGTCTGTGTGTGTCTGTCTCTGTGTGTGTGTGTCTGTTGGTGTATGTGTGTGTCTGTGTGTGTGTGTCTGTGTGTGTGTCCGACTCTTCTTGTGTCTGTCTGTGCGTGTGTCTGTCTGTCTGTGTGTCTGTCTGTCTGTGTGTCTGTCTGTCTGTCTGTGTGTGTCTGTCTGTGTTTGTCTCTGTGTGTGTGTCTGTCTGTGTGTTTCTGTCTGTGTGTGTCTGTCTGTGTGTGTCTGTCTGTGTGTGTCTGTCTGTGTGTGTCTGTCTGTGTGTGTCTGTCTGTGTGTATCTGTCTGTGTGTATCTGTCTGTGTGTATCTGTCTGTGTGTGTGTGTCTGTCTGTGTGTGTGTCTGTCTGTGTGTGTGTGTCTGTCTGTGTGTGTGTCTGTCTGTGTGTGTCTGTCTGTGTGTGTGTCTGTCTGTGTGTGTGTCTGTCTGTGTGTGTGTCTGTCTGTGTGTGTGTCTGTCTGTGTGTGTGTCTGTCTGTGTGTGTCTGTCTGTGTGTGTGTCTGTCTGTGTCTGTCTATCTGTCTCTGTGTGTGTCTGTCTGTGACTGTTTATCTGTGTCTGTCTCTCTTTTTGTATCTCTGTCTGTCACTGTCTCTCTGTCTGTTTCTGCCTCTCTGATTCTCTGGATCTATCTGTTGGTCTGTATCTGTCTGTCTCTTTCTGTCTCTGTCTATCTCTTTCTCTCTGTACCTGTCTGTATTTCTCTGCCTGTCAGAGTTGGTCTGAGTCTTTTATTGCCTGTTGGCTTCTGTCTGTCTCTGTCTCTGTCTGCCCGTCTCTGTCTGCCCGTCTCTGTCTGCCCGTCTCTGTCTGCCCGTCTCTGTCTGCCCGTCTCTGTCTGCCCGTCTCTGTCTGCCCGTCTCTGTCTGCCCGTCGTCTCTGTCTGCCCGTCGTCTCTGTCTGCCCGTCGTCTCTGTCTGCCCGTCTCTGTCTGCCCGTCTCTGTCTGCCCGTCTCTGTCTGCCCGTCTCTGTCTGCCCGTCTCTGTCTGCCCGTCTCTGTCTGCCCGTCTCTGTCTGCCCGTCTCTGTCTGCCCGTCTCTGTCTGCGTGTCTCTGTCTGCATTTCTCTGTTTGCTTGTCTGGGTCTATCTGGGTCTGTCTTTCTGGGTCTGTCTTTCTGGGTCTGTCTTTCTGGGTCTGTCTTTCTGGGTCTATCTTTCAGGGGCTTTCTGTCTGTCTGGGTATGTCTGTCAGAGTCAGTCTGGCTGTGTCTGTCTGGCTTTGTCTGTTTGTCTCTAATGTCTCTCTGTCTGTCTCTGTCTGTCTGTCTCTGTCTGTCTGTCTGTCTGTCTCTGTCTGTCTGTCTCTGTCTTTCTCTGTCTGTCTGTCTCTGTCTGTCTTTCTCCGTCTGTCTTTCTCTGTCTGTCTCTAACTTTCTGTCTATGACTGTAAGTCTTTCCCTGTCTGACTGTCTGTCTCATTCTCTCTGTCTGTCTCTGTCTGTCTCTGTCTGTCTGTCTCTGTCTGCCAATCATCTCTGTCTCTCTTTCTCTGTCTGCCTGTCTCTGTCTGTTTCTGTCTGCCTGTCTCTGTCTGTCATTGTCTATGTCTGCCAATCGTCTCTCTCTGCCTGTCTCTGTCTGTTTCTGTTTGTATGCCTGTCTGTTTCTATTTCTGTCTGTCTCTGTCTGTCTGTGATTGTCTCTGTCTGTCTCCGTCTGTCATCTGTCTGTATCTGTCTGTGTTTGTCTGACTGTGTATATCTGTCTGTCTCTGTCTGTCTGTGTGATTGCCTCTGTCTGTCAGTCTTTATCTCCCTTTGTCTGCCCGTCTCTGTCTGCCCGTCTCTGTCTGCCCGTCTCTGTCTGCCCGTTACTGTCTGCCCGTCTCTGTCTGCCCGTCTCTGTCTGCCCGTCTCTGTCTGCCCGTCTCTGTCTGCCCGTCTCTGTCTGCCCGTCGTCTCTGTCTGCCCGTCTCTGTCTGCCCGTCTCTGTCTGCCCGTCTCTGTCTGCCCGTCTCTGTCTGCCCATCTCTGTCTGCCCGTCTCTGTCTGCCCATCTCTGTCTGCATTTCTTTGTCTATGTGTCTCTGTCTGCTTGTCTGGGACTGTCTGTCTGGGACTGTCTTCTGGGACTGTATGTCTGGGTCTGTCTGTCTGGGACTGTCTGTCTGGGACTGTCTGTCTGGGTCTGACTGTCTGGGTCTGTCTGTCTGCGTCTGTCTGTCTGCGTCTGTCTGTCTGCGTCTGTCTGCGTCTGTCTGTCTGGGTCTGTCTTTCTGGGTCTGTTTTCTGTGTCTGTCACTCTGTCTGGGTCTCTCCATCTGGCTGTGTCTGTCTGGCTGTGTCTGTCTGGCTGTGTCTGTCTGGCTGTGTCTGTCTGGCTGTGTCTGTCTGGCTGTGTCTGTCTGGCTGTGTCTGTCTGGCTGTGTCTGTCTGGCTGTGTCTGACTGGCTGTGTCTGTCTGGCTGTATCTGTCAATTTGTCTCTCTATTGTCTCTGTCTCTGTCTGTGTCTGCCTGTCTGTGTCTGCCTGTCTGTGTCTGTCTGTGTGGGTCTGTCTGTGTGTGTCTGTCTCTGTGTGTGTCTGTCTGTGTGTGTGTCTGTCTGTGTGTGTGTCTGTCTGTGTGTGTGTCTGTCTGGGTCTGTCTCTCTGTCTCTGTGTGTGTGTCTGTCTGTGACTGTCTATCTGTGTCTCTCTGTGTCTTTTTGTATCTCTGTCTGCTCTGTCTCTCTGTCTGTCTCTGCCTCTCTGATTCTCTAGATCTGTCTGTTGGTCTGTATCTGTCTGTCTCTTTCTGTCTCTGTCTGTCTCTGTCACTCTGTACCTGTCTGTCTTTCTCTGCCTGTCAGAGTTGGTCTGAGTCTTTTACTGCCTGTTGGCTTCTGTCTGTCTCTGTCTCTGTCTGCCCGTCTCTGCCCATCTCTGTCTGCCCATCTCTGTCTGCGTGTCTCTGTCTGCGTGTCTCTGTCTGCGTGTCTCTGTCTGCGTGTCTCTGTCTGCGTGTCTCTGTCTGCGTGTCTCTGTCTGCGTGTCTCTGTTTGCTTGTCTGGGTCTGTCTGGGTCTGTCTGTCTGGGTCTGTCTGTCTTGGGACTGTCTTTCTGGGTCTGTCTTTCTGGGTCTGTCTTTCAGGGGCTTTCTGTCTGTCTGGGTATGTCTGTCAGCGTCAGTCTGGCTGTGTCTGTCTGACTTTGTCTGTTTGTCTCTAATGTCTCTCTGTCTGTCTCTGTCTGTCTGTCTCTGTCTGTCTCTGTCTGTCTCTGTCTGTCTCTGTCTGTCTCTGTCTGTCTCTGTCTGTCTCTGTCTGTCTCTGTCTGTCTCTGTCTGTCTCTGTCTGTCTCTGTCTGTCTGTCTCTATCTTTCTGTCTCTGACTGTAAGTCTTTCATTGTCTGACTGTCTGTCTCATTCTCTCTGTCTGTCTCTGTCTGTCTCTGTCTGTCTGTCTCTGTCTGCCAATCGTCTCTGTCTCTCTTTCTCTGTAGCCTGTCTCTGTCTGTTTCTGTCTGCCTGTCTCTGTCTGTCATTGTCTATGTCTGCCAATCGTCTCTCTCTGCCTGTCTCTGTCTGTTTCTGTTTGTATGCCTGTCTGTTTCTATTTCTGTCTGTCTCTGTCTGTCTGTGATTGTCTCTGTCTGTCTCCGTCTGTCATCTGTCTGTGTCTGTCTGTCTGTCTTTGTCTGACTATGTATATCGGTCTGTCTGTCTGTGTGATTGCCTCTGTCAGTCTCTATCTCTCTGTTTTTGTCTGCCCGTCTCTGTCTGCCCGTCTCTGTCTGTCCGTCTCTGTCTGCCCGTCTCTGTCTGCCCGTCTCTCTGTCTGCCCGTCTCTCTGTCTGCCCGTCTCTCTGTCTGCCCGTCTCTCTGTCTGCCCGTCTCTCTGTCTGCCCGTCTCTCTGTCTGCCCGTCTCTGTCTGCCCGTCTCTGTCTGCCCGTCTCTGTCTGCATTTCTTTGTCTATGTGTCTCTGTCTGCTTGTCTGGGACTGTCTGTCTGGGACTGTCTATCTGGGAGTGTCTGTCTGGGACTGTCTGTCTGGGTCTGTCTGTCTGGGTCAGTCTGTCTGGGTCAGTCTGTCTGGTTCTGTCTGTCTGGGTCAGTCACTCTGTCTGGGTCTCTCTGTCTGGCTGTGTCTGTCTGGCTGTGTCTGTCTGGCTGTGTCTGACTGGCTGTGTCTGTCTGGCTGTGTCTGTCTGGCTGTGTCTGTCAATTTGTCTCTCTATTGTCTCTGTCTCTGTCTGTTTCTGCCTGTCTGTTTCTGCCTGTCTGTTTCTGCCTGTCTGTTTCTGCCTGTCTGTTTCTGCCTGTCTGTCACTGTCTGCCTGTCACTGTCTGCCTGTCACTGTCTGCCTGTCACTGTCTGCCTGTCACTCTCTGCCTGTCACTCTCTGCCTGTCACTCTCTGCCTGTCTCTCTCTGCCTGTCTCTCTCTGCCTGTCTCTCTCTGCCTGTCTCTCTCTGCCTGTCTCTCTCTGCCTGTCTCTTTCTGCCTGTCTTTCTGCCTGTCTCTCTCTGCCTGTCTCTGTATACCTGTCTCTCTCTACCTGTCTCTGTTTGCCTGTCTCTGTCTGTCTTCCTCTGCCTGTCTCTGTCTCTCTTCCTCTGCCTGTCTCTGTCTGACTTCCTCTGCCTGTCACTGTCAGCCTGTCTCTCTCTGCCTGTCCCTGTCTGCCTCTCCCTGTCTGCCTGTCCCTCTCTGCCTGTCCTTGTCTGCCTGTCCCTGTCTGCCTGTCCCTCTATGCCTGTCGCTCTATGCCTGTCCCTCTATGCCTGTCCCTCTATGCCTGTCCCTCTATGCCTGTCCCTCTATGCCTGTCCCTCTATGCCTGTCCCTCTATGCCTGTCCCTCTATGCCTGTCCCTCTATGCCTGTCCCTCTCTGCCTGTACCTCTCTGCCTGTCCCTCTCTGCCTGTCCCTCTCTGCCTGTCCCTCTCTGCCTGTCCCTCTCTGCCTGTCCCTCTCTGCCTGTCCCTCTCTGCCTGTCCCTCTCTGCCTGTGTCTCTATGCCTTTCTCTCTATGCCTGTCTCTCTATGCCTGTGTCTCTATGCCTGTCTCTCTATGCCTGTCTCTCTATGCCTGTCTCTCTATGCCTGTCTCTGTTTCTGTTTGTATGCCTGTCTGTTTCTCTTTCTGTCTGTCTCTGTCTGTCTGTGATTGTCTCTGTCTGTCTTCGTCTGTTTGTCTGTCTTTCTCTGCCCGTCTCTGTCTGCCCGTCTCTGTCTGCCCGTCTCTGTCTGCCCGTCTCTGTCTGCCCGTCTCTGTCTGCCCGTCTCTGTCTGCATTTCTTTGTCTATGTGTCTCTGTCTGCTTGTCTGGGACTGTCTGTCTGTCTGGGACTGTCTGTCTGTCTGGGACGGTCTGTCTGTCTGGGATTGTCTGTCTGTCTGGGACTGTCTGTCTGGGACTGTCTGTCTGGGTCTGTCTGTCTGGGTCTGTCTGTCTGGGTCTGTCTGGCTTTGTCTGACTGTGTATATCTGTCTGTCTCTGTCTGTGTGATTGCCTCTGTCTGTCAGTTTTTATCCTCTGTCTCTGTCTGCCAGTCTCTGTCAGCCCATCTCAGTCTTCCCGTCTCTGTCTTCCCGTCTCTGTCTTCCCGTCTCTGTCTTCCCGTCTCTGTCTGCCCGTCTCTGTCTGCCCGTCTCTGTCTGCCCGTCTCTGTCTGCCCGTCTCTGTCTGCCCGTCTCTGTCTGCCCGTCTCTGTCTGCCCGTCTCTGTCTGCCCGTCTCTGTCTGCCCGTCTCTGTCTGCCCGTCTCTGTCTGCCCATCTCTGTCTGCATTTCTTTGTCTTTGTGTCTCTGTCTGCTTGTCTGGGACTGTCTGTCTGGGACTGTCTGTCTGGGACTGTCTGTCTGGGACTGTCTGTCTGGGACTGTCTGTCTGGGACTGTCTGTCTGGGTCTGTCTGTCTGGGTCTGTCTGTCTGGGTCTGTCAGTCTGGGTCTGTCAGTCTGGGTCTGTCAGTCTGGGTCTGTCTGTCTGGGTCTGTCTGTCTGGGTCTGTCTTTCTTGGTCTGTTTTCTGTGTCTGTCAGTCTGTCTGGGTCTCTCTGTCTGTGTTTGTCTGGCTGTGTCTGTATGGCTGTGTCTGTCTGGCTGTGTCTGTCAGTTTGTCTCTCTATGTGTCCTTGTCTGCCTGCCTGTTTCTGCCTGCCTGTTTCTGCCTGCCTGTTTCTGCCTGCCTGTTTCTGCCTGCCTGTGTCTGCCTGCCTGTGTCTGCCTGCCTGTGTCTGCCTGCCTGTGTCTGCCTGCCTGTGTCTGCCTGTCTCTGTCTGCCTGTCTCTGTCTGCCTGTCTCTGTCTGCCTGTCTCTGTCTGCCTGTCTTCCTCTGCCTGTCTTCCTCTGCCTGTCTTCCTCTGCCTGTCTTCCTCTGCCTGTCCCTGTCAGCCTGTCTCTCTCTCTGCCTGTCTCTCTCTGCCTGTCCCTCTCTGCCTGTCCCTCTCTGCCTGTCCCTCTCTGCCTGTCCCTCTCTGCCTGTCCCTCTCTGCCTGTCCCTCTCTGCCTGTCCCTCTCTGCCTGTCTCTGTCTGCCTGTCTCTGTCTGCCTGTCTCTGTCTGCCTGTCTCTGTCTGCATGTGTCTACCTGTGTGTTTATGTGTCTGTCTGAGTCTGTCTGTGACTCTGTGTGTCTGTCTGTGTCTATCTGTTTATGGCTGGGTCTGTCTGGTTCTCTGTGTTTGGGTCTATCTGCTTATGTCTGTTTGTGTCAGTGTCTATGTTTGTCTGTGTCTGTTTCTGTTTGTGTCTTTCTGTGTCCTTCTCTGTCTGTCTGTGTCTGTCTCTTTCTCTCTGTCTTTCTCTTCTGCCGGTTTTCCTTTGCTAGCTTTTCAGTCAGTCTGTAAGTGTCAGACTGTGTGAATGTCATGTATGTCTGCCTGTGTCTACATGTGTCTGCCTGTGTGTGCCTGTGTCTGCCTCTGTCTGCCTGTATTTGCCTGTGTTTGTCTGCGATTGCATGTGTCTGTCTTGATTCAACATGTGTCAGTCTGTGTCTGTTGGTCTGTGTCTGTCTCTGTCTCTGTCTGTTGTTGTGTGTCTGTCTCTGTCTGTGTCTATCTGTGTCTATGTCAGTCTGTGCATCTGAGTCTATGTATGTCTCAGTCTGTGTGTGTGTCTGTCTGCAAGTCTGTGTCTGTCTATATGTCTGAGTCTGTCTGTGTGTCTCTGTCTCTCAGTGTGTGTCTGTCTGTGTGTCTGTGTCTATCATATGTGTCTCTCAGTGTGTCCATGTCAGTGTATGTCTGTGTGTCTCTCGGTGTGTGTCTGTGTTTCTGTGTCTGTCGGTGTGGGTCTGTCTGTGTGTCTATGTCTGTCATTATATGTCTGTCTGTGTGTCTGTGTCTGACAATGTCTGTCTGTCTGAGTCTCTGTCTCTCTCTGTGTCTGTTTCTTTCTATGTGTCTATCTAGGTCTGTCTATTGCTGTCTGTATGTCTCCGTAAACCTGTTTCTGTGTGTCTGTCTGTCTCTGTGTCCATCGCTGTGTCCGTCGCTGTGTCCGTCGCTGTGTCCGTCGCTGTGTCCGTCGCTGTGTCCGTCGCTGTGTCCGTCGCTGTGTCCGTCGCTGTGCCCGTCTCTCTGCCCGTCTCTCTGCCCGTCTCTCTGCCAGTCTCTCTGCCCGTCTCTCTGCTCGTCTCTCTGCCCATCTCTGTGTCCATCTCTTTGTCTCTGTGTCTGTCTCTGGCTGTTTCTGTCATACCGTGTCTGTCTGTCCGAGTCTGTCAGTCCGAGTCTGTCAGTCCGAGTCTGTCAGTCTGAGTCTGTCAGTCTGACTCTGTCAGTCTGACTCTGTCAGGCTGAGTCTGTCGGTCTGTGTCTGTTTGTCTGTAGCTGAGTTGTCTCTCTGTGTGTCTGAGTCCTTCTGTGTCTGATGGTTTCTCTCTGTGTGTCTCAGTCAGTGAGTGTCTGTCTGTGTGTCTGAGGCTGTTGGTGTCTGTCTGTGTCTCTTCTGTTGTTCAGTGTCTGTCAGTGTGTGTCTCTTCTGCTGTTTGGTGTCTGTCAGTGTGTGTCTCTTCTGCTGTTTGGTGTCTGTCAGTGTCTGTCTCTTCTGCTGTTTGGTGTCTGTCAGTGTCTGTCTCTTCTGTTATTTGGTGTCTGTCAGTGTCTGTCAGAGTCTGTGTCTCTCTGTGTGCCTGAGTCGTTCTGTGTCTGTTGGTTTCTGTCTGTGTGTCTCAGTCTGTGGGTGTCTTTCTGTGTGTCTCAGTCTGTCAGTGTCAGTCTGTGAGTCTGTGTCTGTCGGTGTCTGTCTGTGTCTGTCTCTTCTGTTGTTCAGTGTCTGTCTGTGTCTGTCTCTTCTGTTGTTCAGTGTCTGTCTGTGTCTGTCTCTTCTGTTGTTCATTGTCTGTCTGTGTCTGTCAGTGCCTGTGTCTGTCTGTGTGTGTGTCTGTCTGTGTGTGTGTCTGTCAGTGCCTGTGTCTGTCAGTGCCTGTATCTGTCAGTGCCTGTGTCTGTCTGTGTGCGTGTCTGTCTGTGTGCGTGTCTGTCTGTGTGTGTGTCTGTCTGTGTGTGTGTCTGTCTGTGTGTGTGTCTGTCTGTGTGTGTGTCTGTCTGTGTGTCTGTCTGTGTGTGTCTCTGTCTCTGTCTCTCTGTCTGTCTCTGCCTCTCTGATTCTCTGGATCTGTCTGTCATCTGTTTCTGTCTGTCTGTCTCTGTCTCTGTTTGTCTGTACCTGTCTGTATTTCTCTGCCTTTCAGAGTCGGTCTGAGTCTTTTGCTGTCTGTCAGCTTCTGTCTGACTCTGTCTGTCTGTCCCTGCCTCTCTGTCTGTCCCTGCCTCTCTGTCTGTCCCTGCCTCTCTGTCTGTCCCTGCCTCTCTGTCTGTCCCTGCCTCTCTGTCTGTCCCTGCCTCTCTGTCTGTCCCTGCCTCTCTGTCTGTCCCTGCCTCTCTGTCTGTCCCTGCCTCTCTGTCTGTCCCTGCCTCTCTGTCTGTCCCTGCCTCTCTGTCTGTCCCTGCCTCTCCGTCTGTCCCTGCCTCTCTGTCTGTCCCTGCCTCTCTGTCTCTGTCTGCCTCTCTGTCTCTGTCTGTGTCTCTGTCTCTGTATCTCTCTGTCTGTCTGCCTCTGTCTATATGCTTGTCTCTGTATGCCTGTCTCTGTCTGTATGCCTGTCTCTGTCTGTCTGCCTGACTCTAAGTCTTTCTCTGTCTCTGTCTGTCTGTCTGTCTGTCTGTCTCTGTCTGTCTGTCTCTGTCTGTCTGTCTCTGTCTGTCTGTCTCTCTCTGTCTGTCTGTCTCTCTCTGTCTGTCTGTCTCTCTCTGTCTGTCTGTCTCTCTCTGTCTGTCTGTCTCTCTCTGTCTGTCTCTGTCTGTCTGACTGTCTCTGTCTGCCAATCATCTCTGTCTCTCTGTCTGCCTTTCTCTGTGTCTGTATATTTCTGTCTTTTTCTCTTTCTGTCTGTCTTTGTCTGTGATTGTCTGTCTCTGTCTTTGTCTGTCTCTGACTGTGTCTGTCTGTCTGACTTTGTCTGACTGTGTATGTCTGTCTGTCTCTGTCTGTCTGTCTATATGCCGACATCTTTCAGTCTTTCTCTATCTGTCTCAGTCTGCCCGTCTCAGTCTGCCCATCTCAGTCTGCCCGTCTCAGTCTGCCCGTCTCAGTCTGCCCGTCTCAGTCTGCCCGTCTCAGTCTGCCCGTCTCAGTCTGCCCGTCTCAGTCTGCCCGTCTCTGTCTGCCCGTCTCTGTCTGCCCATCTCTGCCCGTCTCTGTCTGCGTTTCTCTGTCTGCTTGTCTGGGTCTGTCTGTCTGGGTCTGTCTGTCTGGGTCTGTGTGTCTGGGTCTGTCTATCTGGGTCTGTTTGTCTATGTCTGTCTATCTGTCTGGGTGTGTCTGTCTCTCTCGGTATGGCTGTCAGCGTCAGTCTGGCTGTGTCTGTCTGGCTGTGTCTCTTTGTCTCTAATGTCTCTCTGTCTGTGTCTCTCTCTGTCTGTCTGTCTCTCTCTATTTGTCTGTCTCTCTCTGTCTGCTCTCTCTGTCTGTCTGTCTCTGTCTGTCTGTCTGTGTCTGTCTTCTGTCAATGGCTGCCTGCCTCCGGCTGCCTGCCTCCGGCTGCCTGCCTCCGGCTGCGTCTGTCTGTGTCTGTGTCTGTGTCTGTGTCTGTGTCTGTGCCTGTGCCTGTGCCTGTGCCTGTGCCTGTGCCTGTGCCTGTGCCTGTGCCTGTGCCTGTGCCTGTGCCTGTGCCTGTGCCTGTGCCTGTGCCTGTGCCGGTCTGTGTCAGTCTGTGTCCGCCTGTGTCCGTCTTTTTCTCTCAGTCTCTCTCTTCTGCCTGGTTTTCTTTTCTAGCTCTTCAGTCGGTCTGTATGTGTCAGACTGCATGAATGTCTTGTGTGTCTGCCTGGGTCTGCGTGTGTCTGCCTGTGACTCCTGTGACTGCCTGTGACTGCCTTGTCTGCCTATGTCTGTCTGTATCTGTCTATGTCTGTCTGTGTCTGTCTGTGTCTGCATGTGTCTGTCTGATTATATATGTTCTGTCTGTCAGTTGGTCTGTGTATATCTGTGTCTGTTGTTGTGTGTCTGTCTCTGTGCTTGAGTCTGTCTGTGTGTCTGTGTCTGTCTGTTTGTCTGAGTCTGGCTATGTGCCTCTGTGTGGGTGTGTGTCTGCGAGTCTGTGTCTATGTGTCTGAGTCTGTCTGTGTGAATCTGTCTGTCGGTGTGTGCCTGTCAGTGTGTCTGTGTCTATCGGTTTGTGTCTGCCTGTGTGTCTGTGTCAGTCAGTGTCTGTCTGTGTCTCTGTCTACCTGTGTCTGTCTTTTTCTGTGTGTCTTTCTAGTTCTGTCTGTCTGTCGCTGACTATTTGTCTGAATCTGTGTGTCTGTTTCAGTCTGCCTGTCTGACTCTGTCTGTCTGACTCTGTCTGCCTGTCTCGGTCTGCCTGTCTCGGTCTGCCTGTCTCGGTCTGCCTGTCTCGGTCTGCCTGTCTCGGTCTGCCTGTCTCGGTCTGTCTGACTCTGTCTGTCTGACTCGGTCTGCCTGTCTTGGTCTGCCTGTCTCGGTCTGCCTGCCTGGGTCTGCCTGCCTGGGTCTGCCTGCCTGGGTCTGCCTGCCTGGGTCTGCCTGTGTCTGTCTGTGTCTCTGAGTTTGTGTCTGTCTGTGTCTGCTTATGTCTGTCTGTGTCTGTGCCTGTCTGATTTTGTCTGTGTCTGTCTGTCTTTGGCTATCTCTGTCTGTCTGTATCTTTCTATTTGTTTTGTTGCATGTGTCATTGTGTGACTGTGTCTGTGTCTGTCTGTGTCTGTCTCTTTCTCTCTGTGTCTCTGTGTTCTGCCTGGTTTTCCTTTTCTAGCTGTTCAGTCAATCTGTATGTGTCAGACTATGTGAATGTTTTGGGAGTCTGTCTGTGTCTTCCTGTGTCTTCCTGTGTCTTCCTGTGTCTTCCTGTGTCTTCGGCCTGTGTCGGCCTGTGTCGGCCTGTGTCGGCCTGGGTCGGCCTGGGTCGGCCTGGGTCGGCCTGGGTCGGCCTGTGTCTGTCTTTGGTTGTCAGTGTCTGTCTGTGTGTCTGAGTCTGTTGGTGTCTGTCTATTTGTCTGTGTGTCTGAGTCTGTCGGTGTCTGTGTCTGTCTTTTCTGCTGTTCGGTGTCGGTCAGTGTTGTCTGTCTTTTCTGCTGTTCTGTGTCGGTCAGCGTCTGTCTCTTTAGTTGTTCGATGTCGGTCAGTGACTGTGCTGTCTGTGTGTGTGTGAGTCAGCCTGCCTGTGCGCGCGTCAGCCTGCCTGTGCGCGCGTCAGCCTGCCTGTGCGCGCGTCAGCCTGCCTGTGCGCGCCTCTGCCTGCCTGTGCGCGCCTCTGCCTGCCTGTGCGCGCCTCTGCCTGCCTGTGCGCGCCTCTGCCTGCCTGTGCGCGCCTCTGCCTGCCTGTGCGCGCCTCTGCCTGCCTGTGCGCGCCTCTGCCTGCCTGTGCGCGCCTCTGCCTGCCTGTGCGCGCCTCTGACTCTGCCTCGCCTCTGCCTGCCTGTGGCCTCTGCCTCTGCCTCTGCCTCTGCCTCTGCCTCTGCCTCTGCCTCTGCCTCTGCCTCTGTCTCTGCGTCTGTGTCTGCCTCTGTGTCTGTCTCTGTGTCTGTGTCTGTCTGTGTCTGTGTCTGTGTCTGTGTCTGTGTTGTCTGTGTCTATCTGTGTCTCTGTCTCTGTCTCTGTCTCTGTCTCTGTCTCTCTCTGTCTGTCTCTCTGTCTGTCTCTCTGTCTGTCTCTCTGTCTGTCTCTCTGTCTGTCTCTCTGTCTGTCTCTGTCTGTCTCTCTGTCTGTCTCTGTCTGTCTCTCTGTCTGTCTCTGTCTGTCTCTGTCTGTCTCTCTGTCTGTCTCTGTCTGTCTCTCTGTCTGTCTCTGTCTGTCTCTCTGTCTGTCTCTCTGTCTGTCTCTCTGTCTGTCTCTCTGTCTGTCTCTCTCTGTCTCTCTGTCTGTATGTCTCTGTCTCTCTGTCTGTCTCTGTCTCTGTCTGTCTCTGTCTCTCTCTGTCTGTCTTTCTCTGTCTGTCTTTCTCTGTCTGTCTTTCTCTGTCTGTCTTTCTCTGTCTGTCTTTCTCTGTCTGTCTTTCTCTGTCTGTCTTTCTCTGTCTGTCTTTCTCTGTCTGTCTTTCTCTGTCTGTCTGTCAGGGTCAGTCTGGCTGTGTCTGTCTGGCTGTGTCTGTCTCTTTGTCTCTATATCTGTCTCTGTCTGTCTCTGTCTGTCTCTGTCTGTCTCTGTCTGTCTCTGTCTGTCTCTGTCTGTCTCTGTCTGTGTCTGTCTGTGTCTGTCTGTCTCTGTCTGTCTCTGTCTGTGTCTGTCTGTCTCTGTCTGTCTCTGTCTGTCTCTGTCTGTCTCTGTCTGTCTCTGTCTGTCTCTGTCTGTCACTGTCTGTCTGTCACTGTCTGTCTGTCACTGTCTGCCTGTCACTGGCTGCCTGTCACTGGCTGCCTGTCACTGGCTGCCTGTCACTGTCTGCCTGTCACTGTCTGTTTTCCTCTCTCTGTCTGTTTTCCTGTCTCTGTCTGTCTCTCCTTGACTGCCAGTCTGTCTCTGTCTGTCTGCCTGTCTCTGTCTGTCTGCCTGTCTCTGTCTCTCTGCCTGTCTCTGTCTGTCTCTCTGCCTGTCTCTGTCTCTCTCTCTGCCTGTCTCTGTCTGTCTCTGTCTGTCTCTCTGTCTGTCTCTGTCTGTCTCTGTCTGTCTCTCTGCCTGTCTCTGTCTGTCTCTCTGCCTGTCTCTGTCTGCCTGTCTCTGTCGGCCTGTCTCTTTCGGCCTGTCTCTGTCGGCCTGTGTCGGCCCTTGTCAGCCCGTGTCGGCCTGTGTCGGCCTGTTTTTCTGTGTCTGTCTGTGTGTCTGAGTCTGTCTGTGTGTCTGAGTCTGTCTGTGTGTCTCTGTCGGTGTGTGTCTGTGTGTCTGTGCCTATCGGTTTGTGTCTGTGTGTCTCTGTTGGTGTGTCTGTCTGTGTGTTTTTGTCTTTCAGTGTGTGCTTGTGTGTATATGTCTGTCGTTATATGTCTGTCTGTGTGTCTTTGTCAGTGTCTTGTCTGTCTGAGTCTCTCTTTGTCTATCTGTGTCTGTCTCTTTCTTTGTGTCTTACTCAGTCTGTCTGTCTGTCGCTATCTGTTTGTCTCTGTGTGTCTGTTTCAGTGTGTGTCTGACTCTGTCTGTCTGTCTCTGTTTCCGGAATTTCCCTGTTTGTCTGTCTGCTGTCTCTGTCTGTCTGTCTCTATCTGCCAATCATCTCTGTCTGACTTTCTCTGTCTGTCTTTCTCTGTCTGTCTTTCTCTGTCTGTCTTTCTCTGTCTGTCTTTCTCTGTCTGTCTTTCTCTGTCTGTCTTTCTCTGTCTGTCTTTCTCTGTCTGTCTTTCTCTTCTCTGTTGTCTTTTTGTTGTCTTTCTCTGTCTGTCTTTCTCTGTCTCTCTTTCTCTGTCTCTCTTTCTCTGTCTCTCTTTCTCTGTCTGTCTGTCAGGGTCAGTCTGGCTGTGTCTGTCTGGCTGTGTCTGTCTCTTTGTCTCTATATCTGTCTCTCTCTGTGTCTGTCTGTCTCTGTCTGTCTCTGTCTCTGTCTGTCTCTGTCTCTGTCTGTCTCTGTCTGTCTCTGTCTGTCTCTGTCTGTCTCTGTCTGTCTCTGTCTGTCTCTGTCTGTCTCTGTCTGTCTCTGTCTGTCTCTGTCTGTCTCTGTCTGTCTCTGTCTCTGTCTGTCTCTGTCTGTCTCTGTCTCTGTCTGTCTCTGTCTGTCTCTGTCTCTGTCTATCACCTGTCACTGTCTGCCTGTCACTGTCTGCCTGTCACTGTCTGCCTGTCACTGTCTGCCTGTCACTGTCTGCCTGTCACTGTCTGCCTGTCACTGTCTGCCTGTCACTGTCTGTTTTCCTCTCTCTGTCTGTTTTCCTGTCTCTGTCTGTCTCTCCTTGACTGCCAGTCTGTCTCTGTCTGTCTGCCTGTCTCTGTCTGTCTCTCTGCCTGTCTCTGTCTGTCTCTCTGCCTGTCTCTGTCTGTCTCTCTGCCTGTCTCTGTCTGTCTCTCTGCCTGTCTCTGTCTGTCTCTCTGCCTGTCTCTGTCTGCCTGTCTCTGTCTGCCTGTCTCTGTCTGCCTGTCTCTGTCTACCTGTCTCTGTCCACCTGTCTCTGTCTACCTGTCTCTGTCGGCCTGTGTCGGCCTGTGTCGGCCTGTGTTTCTGTGTCTGTTTGTGTGTCTGAGTCTGTCTGTGTGTCTCTGTCTGTCGGTGTGTGTCTGTCTGTGTGTCTGTGTCTATCGGTTTGTGTCTGTGTGTCTCTGTTGGTGTGTGTGTCTGTGTGTCTGTTGGTGTGTGTCTGTCTGTGTGTCTTTGTCTTTCAGTGTGTGCTTGTGTGTATATGTCTGTCGTTATATGTCTGTCTGTGTGTCTTTGTCAGTGTCCTGTCTGTCTGAGTCTCTCTTTGTCTATCTGTGTCTGTCTCTTTCTGTGTGTCTTACTCGGTCTGTCTGTCTGTCGCTATCTGTCTGTCTCTGTGTGTCTGTTTCAGTGTGTGTCTGACTCTGTCTGTCTGTCTCTGTTTTCGGAATTTCCCTGTTTGTCTGTCTGCTGTCTCTGTCTGTCTGTCTCTATCTGCCAATCATCTCTGTCTGAATTTCTATGTCTGCCTGTCTCTGTCTAATGTTTCTGTCTGTCTGTCTGTTTCTCTTTCTGTCTGTCTCTGTTCATCTGCCTGTCTCTGTCTGCCTGTCCCTTCTGTCTGATTCTGTCTGTCTGCCTGTCTGTTTTTTTCTATCTGTCTTTGTCTGTCTGTCAATGTCTGTCTTTGTCTGTCTGTCAAAGTCTGTCTTTGTCTGTCTGTCGCTGTCTCTTCTGTCGCTGTCTGTCTGTCTGTCGCTGTCTGTCTGTCTGTGTCTGTCGCTGTCTGTCTGTGTCTGTCTGTCGGTCTGTCTCTAACTCTCCATCTGTCTCTGCCTCTCCGTCTGTCTCTGCCTCTCCGTCTGTCTCTGCCTCTCCGTCTGTCTCTGCCTCTCCGTCTGTCTCTGCCTCTCCGTCTGTCTCTGCCTCTCCGTCTGTCTCTGCCTCTCCGTCTGTCTCTGCCTCTCCGTCTGTCTCTGCCTCTCTGTCTCTGCTTCTCTGACTATCTCTGCCTTGCTGTCTGTCTATGCCTCTCTATCTCGGTCTTTCTCTCTGTCTTTGTCTGTCTCTCTGTCTTTGTCTCTCTGTCTCTCTGTATCTCTCTGTCTGTCTGCCTGTCTCTGTCTGCCAATCGTCTCTGTCTGCCTATCTCTGTCTTTCTGTTTCTATCTATCTGTCTTTTTCTCTTTCTGTCTGTCTCTGACTGTCTGTCTCTGTCTGTGTCTGTCTGTCTGTCTTTGACTGTGTCTGTCTGTCTGTCTCTGTCTGTACTCCTCTGTCTGTCTTATTCTATCTCTCGGTCTCTGACTGAGTGTCTCTGACTGGGTGTCTCTGACTGCGTGTCTCTGTCGGCGTGTCTCTGTCGGCGTGTCTCTGTCGGCATGTCTCTGTCGGCGTGTGTCTGTTGGCGTGTGTCTGTCGGCGTGTCCGTCTGGGTCTGTCCGTCTGGGTCTGTCCGTCTGGGTCTGTCCGTCTGGGTCAGTCCGTCTGGGTCAGTCCGTCTGGGTCAGTCCGTCTGTGTCTTTCTGTATGTGTCTTTCTGTCTGTCTGGGTCTGTCTGTTAGGGTCAGTCTGGCTGTGTCTTTCGGGCTGTGTCTGTCTGTAAGCTTCTCTATCTGTCTCTGTATCTCTGCCTTTGTCTGTCGTCAGTCTCTGTCAGTTGTCACTGTCTGCCTTTCACTGCCTGTGACTGTGTGCCTGTGACTGTGTGCCTGTGACTGTGTGCCTGTGACTGTCTGCCTGTGACTGTCTGCCTGTGACTGTCTCAGTATGTCTGTCTGTCTCTGTCTGTCTCTGTCTCTCCTTGTCTCTCAGTCTGTCTCTGTGTGTCTCTTTGTCTCTCAGTCTGTCTCTCCTTGTCTCTCGGTCTGTCTCTCCTTGTCTCTCGGTCTGTCTCTCCTTGTCTCTCGGTCTGTCTCTCCTTGTCTCTCGGTCTGTCTCTCCTTGTCTCTCGGTCTGTCTCTCCTTGTCTCTCAGTCTGTCTCTGTCTGTGTACCTGTCTCTGTCTGTGTACCTGTCTCTGTCTGTGTACCTGTCTCTGTCTGTGTGCCTGTCTCTGTCTGTGTGCCTGTCTCTGTCTGTGTGCCTGTCTCTGTCTGAGTGCCTGTCTCTGTCTGAGTGCCTGTCTCTGTCTGAGTGCCTGTCTCTGTCTGTCTGCCTGTCTCTGTCTGCCTGTGTCTGTCTGTGTCTGTCTCTCTGTGTCTCTCTGTGTCTGTCTGTGTCTTTCTCTGTCTTTCTCTGTCTGTCTGTGTCTTTCTCTGTCTGTCTGTGTCTCTGTATTTGTATCTGTCTATGTCTGCTTATGTCTGTCTGTGTCTGTGCCTGTCTGATTCTGTCTGTGTCTGTCTGTGTCTGTCTGACTTTGGCTATCTCTGTCTGTCTGTCTCATTCTGTCTGTTTTGTTGACTGTGTCAGTCTGTGACTGTGTCTGTGTCTGTCTGTGCCTGTCTCTTTCTCTGTGTGTCTCTCTGTTCTGCCTGGTTTTCTTTTTCTAGCTGTTTAGTCGGTCTGTAATTATCAGACTGTGTGAATGTCTTGTGTGTCTGCCTGTGTCTGCCTGTGTCTGCTTGTGACTGCCGGTGACTGCCGGTGACTGCCTGTGTCTATCTCCATCTGCCTGTGTCTGTCTGTGTCTGCATGTTTCTGTTTGATTCTACATGTGTCTGTTCATGTCTGTTGGTCTGTGTCTGTCTATGTCTGTCATTTTGTGTCTGTCTCTGTGTCTGAGTCTGTCTGTGGGTTTGCCTGTCTGTGTATCTGAGTCTGGCTGTGTGTCTCAGTCTGTCAGTGAGTGTCTGTCTGCATGTCTGTGTCTGTCTATGTGTCTGAGTCTCTCTGTGTGTCTCTGTCTGTTGGTGTCGGTCTATATGTCTGAGTCTGTCAGTGTCTGTCTGTGTGTCTGAGTCTGTCGGTGTCTGTCTGTGTGTCTGAGTCTGTCTGTGTCTGTCTCTTCTGTTGTTCGGTGTCTATCGGTGACTGTCTATTCTGTTGTTCGCTGTCTGTAGGTGTTTGTTAGTGTCTATATCTGTCAGTGTCTGTGTCTGTGTGTGTGTGTCTGTTTGTGTGTGTGTGTCTGTCTGTATGTGTGTCTGACTGTGTGTGTGTCTGTCGGTGTGTGTGTCTGTCGGTGTATATGTCTGTCGGTGTGTATGTCTGTCGGTGTGTATGTCTGTCGGTGTGGGTGTCTGTCTGTGTGTGGGTGTCTGTCTGTCTGTGTGTGTGTCTGTCTGTGTGTGTGTGTCTGTCTGTCTGTCTGTGTGTGTGCCTGTCTGCGTGTGTGCCTGTCTGCGTGTGTGCCTGTCTGCGTGTGTGCCTGTCTGCATGTGGGTCTATCTGCATGTGTCTGTCTGTGGGTGTCTGTATGTCTGAGTTTGTCTGTCTGAGTCTGTCTGTATATGTCTGTCTGTGTCTGTCTGTGTCTCTCTTTGTCTGTCTCTGTTTCTATGTCTGTCTGTCTCTGTGACTCTGAGTCTCTTGATCTTTCTGTCTGTCTCTGTCGGTCTGTCTCTGTCGGTCTGTCTCTGTCGGTCTGTCTCTGTCGGTCTGACTCTGTCGGTCTGTCTCTGTCGGTCTGTCTCTGTCGGTCTGTCTCTGTCGGTCTGTCTCTGTTGGTCTGTCTCTGTCAGTCTGTCTCTGTCAGTCTGTCTCTGTCGGTCTGTCTCTGTCGGTCTGTCTCTGTCTGTCAGAGTCAGTCTGAGTCTGATTCTGTCTGCCTGCTTCTGTCTGTCTCTATATGTCTGTCTCTGCCTCTCTGTGTATGTCTGTCGGTGTTTATGTCTGTCAGTGTGTGGGTGTCTGTCTGTGTGTGTGTGTCTGTCTGTCTCTGTATGTGTGTCTGTCTGTCTCTGTATGTGTGTCTGTCTGTCTGTATGTGTGTCTGTCTGTCTCTGTATGTGTGTCTGTCTGTCTCTGTATGTATTTCTGTCTGTGTGTGTGTGCCTGTCTACGTGTGTGCCTGTCTGCGTGTGTGCCTGTCTGTGTGTGTGTCTGTCTCTGTATGTGTGCCTGTCTGCGTGTGTGCCTGTCTGCGTGTGTGCCTGTCTGCGTGTGTGCCTGTCTGCGTGTGTGCCTGTCTGCGTGTGTGCCTGTCTGCGTGTGTGTCTGTCTGCGTGTGTGTCTGTCTCTGTATGTGTGCCTGTCTGCGTGTGTGCCTGTCTGCGTGTGTGCCTGTCTGCGTGTGTGCCTGTCTGCGTGTGTGCCTGTCTGCGTGTGTGCCTGTCTGCGTGTGTGCCTGTCTGCGTGTGTGCCTGTCTGCGTGTGTGCCTGTCTGCGTGTGTGCCTGTCTGCATGTGTCTGTCTGCGTGTGTGTCTGTCTGTGGGTGTCTGTATGTCTGAGTTTGTCTGTCTGAGTCTGTCTGTATATGTCTGTCTGTGTCTGTCTGTGTCTCTCTTTGTCTGTCTCTGTTTCTATGTCTGTCTGTCTCTGTGACTCTGACTCTCTTGATCTTTCTGTCTGTCTCTGTCGGTCTGTCTCTGTCGGTCTGTCTCTGTCGGTCTGTCTCTGTCGGTCTGTCTCTGTCGGTCTGTCTCTGTCGGTCTGTCTCTGTCGGTCTGTCTCTGTTTGTCAGAGTCAGTCTGAGTCTGATTCTGTCTGCCTGCTTCTGTCTGTCTCTATATGTCTGTCTCTGCCTCTCTGTCTGTCTCTGCCTCTGTCTGTCTCTATCTCTGTCTCTGTGTCTCTCTGTCTCTGTGTCTCTCTGTCTCTGTGTCTCTCTGTCTCTGTGTCTCTCTGTCTCTGCGTGTCTCTGTCTCTGCGTGTCTCTGTCTCTGTCTCTCTCTGACTCTGTCTCTCTCTGACTCTGTCTCTCTCTGACTCTGTCTCTCTCTGACTCTGTCTCTCTCTGACTCTGTCTCTCTCTGACTCTGTCTCTCTCTGTCTCTCTGTACCTCTCTATCTGTCTCCCTGTCTCTGTATGCCTGTCTTGTATGCCTGTCTCTGTCTGGCTATGTCTGTCTGTCTATGTCTGTCTGTCTATGTCTGTCTGTCTATGTCTGTCTGTCTATGTCTGTCTGTCTATGTCTGTCTGTCTATGTCTGTCTGTCTATGTCTGTCTGTCTCTGTCTAACAGTGTTTCTCTGTCTCTCTCTTTCTGTATCTTTCTGTCTGTCTGTCTCTCTGTCTGTCTCTCTGTCTGTCTCTGTGTCTGTCTGACTGTCTGTCTGTCTGACTGTCTGTCTGTCTGACTGTCTGTCTGACTGTCTGTCTGTCTGACTGTCTGTCTGTCTGACTGTCTGTCTGTCTGTCTGTCTGACTCTCTGTCTGACTCTCTGTCTGTCTGACTCTCTGTCTGTCTGACTCTCTGTCTCTCAGTCTGTCTCTCTGTCTGTCTCTCTGTCTGTCTCTCTGTCTGTCTCTCTGTCTGTCTCTCTGTCTGTCTCTCTGTCTGTCTCTCTGTCTGTCTCTCTGTCTGACTCTCTGTCTGACTCTCTGTCTGACTCTCTGTCTGACTCTCTGTCTGACTCTCTGTCTGACTCTCTGTCTGACTCTCTGTCTGACTCTCTGTCTGACTCTCTGTCTCTCTGTCTGACTCTCTGTCTCTCTGTCTGACTCTGTCTCTCTGTCTGACTCTGTCTCTCTGTCTGACTCTCTGTCTCTCTGTCTGACTCTCTGTCTCTCTGTCTGACTCTCTGTCTCTCTGACTGACTCTGACTCTCTGACTCTGTCTGACTCTGACTCTCTGACTCTGTCTGACTCTGACTCTCGGAGAGTCGGAGAGTCGGACTCTCTGTACATCTGTCCCTCTGTCCCTCTGTCCCTCTGTCCCTCTGTCCCTCTGTCCCTCTGTCCGTCTGTCCGTCTGTCCGTCTGTCCGTCTGTCCGTCTGTCCGTCTCTCTCTGTCCCTCTCTGTCTCTCTCTCTGTCTCTCTCTCTGTCTCTCTCTCTGTCTCTCTCTGTCTCTGTCTCTCTCTGTCTCTCTCTGTCTCTCTCTGTCTCTCTCTGTCTCTCTCTGTCTCTCTCTGTCTCTCTCTGTCTCTCTCTGTCTCTCTCTCTGTCTCTCTCTCTGTCTCTCTCTCTGTCTCTCTCTGTCTCTCTCTCTGTCTCTCTCTGTCTGTCTCCCTGTCTGTCTCCCTGTCTGTCTGTCTGTCTGTCTCTCCGTCTCCATCTCCATCTCTGTCTCCATCTCCATCTCCGTCTGTTTCTGTCTGTCAGTCTCTGTCTGCCGGTCTTACCCTGTCTATGTGTCTGTCTCAGTTTGTCTGTCTGTCTCTGTCTGTCTGACTGTCTTTGTCTGCCAATTGTCTCTGTCTGCCTTTCTATGTCTGCCTGTCTCTGTCTGTTTATGTCTGTCTGTCTGTTTCTCTTACTGTCTGTCTCTGTCTGTCTGCCTGTCTCTGACTGCCAATCGTTTCTGTCTGCCTGTCTCTGTTTCTGTCTCTCTGCCTCTCTGTTTCTCTTTCTGTCTGTCTCTTTCTGTCTGTCAATGTCTGTCTGTGTCTGTCTGTCTGTGTCTGTCTGTCTCTGTCTCTGTCTGTTTGCTTCTGTCTGGCAGTCTTTATCTCTCTGTCTGTGTCTACTTGTCTCTGTCTGCATATCTCTGCCTGTCTCGGTCTGCCTGTCTCTGTCTGCCTGTCTCTGTCTACCTGTCGCTGTCTGCCTGCGTGTCTCTGCCTGCGTGTCTCTGCCTGCGTGTCTCTGCCTGCGTGTCTCTGCCTGTCTCTCTTGACTGTCTCTCTCTGCCTGTCTCTCTCTGACTGTCTCTCTCTGACTGTCTCTCTCTGACTGTCTCTCTCTGACTGTCTCTCTCTGACTGTCTCTCTCTGACTGTCTCTGTCTGACTGTCTGTGTCTGACTGTGTCTGACTGTGTCTGACTGTGTCTCTGTGTTTGTGTCTGTCTGTGTCTGCTTATGTATGTCTGTGTCTGTGCCTGTCTGAATCTGTCTGTCTGTCTATGTCTGTCTGTCTTTGGCTATCTCTGTCAGTCTGTCACTTTCCGTCTGTTTTATTGACTGTGTCAGTCTGTGACTGTGTCTGTGTCTGTCTGTGTCTATCTCTTTCTCTGTGTGTCTCTCTGTTCTGCCTGGTTTTCCTTTTATAGCTGTTCAGTCGGTCTGTATGTGTCAGACTAAGTGAATGTCTTGTGTGTCTGCCAGTGTCTGCCAGTGTCTGCCTGTGACTGCCAGTGTCTGCCTGTGACTGCCTGTGTCTGCCTGTGTCTGCCTGTGTCTGTCTGTGTCTGTCTATGTCTGCATGTGTCTGTCTGTTTCTACATGTGTCTGTCTTTGTCTGTTGGTCTGTGTGTGTCTGTGTCTGTCGTTGTGAGTCTGTCTCTGTGTCTGATTCTGTCTGTGTGTCTGTGTCTGTCTGTGAGTCTCATTCTGTCTGTGTGTCTCAGTCTGTCTGTGTGTGTCTGTCTGCAAGTCTGTGTCTGTCTATGTGTCTGAGTCTATCTGTGTGTCTCTGTCGGTGTGTGTCTGTGTGTCTGTGTCTATCGGTTTGTGTCTGTCTGTGTGTCTATGTCTGCCGTTATATGTTTGTCTGTGTGTCTGTGTCTGACAGTGTCTGCCTGTGTCTGTCTGTGTCTGTCTATGTCTGCATGTGTCTGTCTGTTTCTACATTTGTCTGTCTTTGTCTGTTGGTCTGTGTGTGTCTGTGTCTGTCGTTGTGAGTCTGTCTCTGTGTCTGATTCTGTCTGTGTGTCTGTGTCTGTCTGTGAGTCTCATTCTGTCTGTGTGTCTCAGTCTGTCTGTGTGTGTCTGTCTGCAAGTCTGTGTCTGTCTATGTGTCTGAGTCTATCTGTGTGTCTCTGTCGGTGTGTGTCTGTGTGTCTGTGTCTTTCGGTTTGTGTCTGTCTGTGTGTCTATGTCTGCTGTTATATGTTTGTCTGTGTGTCTGTGTCTGACAGTGTCTGTCTGTGTCTCTCTGTGTCTATCTATGTCTGTCTCTCTGTCGCTGTCTCTCTTTCTCTGTGTCTGTCGCTGTCTCTCTGTCGGTCTCTGTGTCTGTCGCTGTCTCTCTGCCTGTCTCTGTGTCTGTCTCTGTCTATCTGTCTGACTCTGTCTGGCTGTTTCTGTCTGTTTATCTCTGTCTGTCTCCGTGCCGTCTCCGTGCCTATCTCCGTGCCTGTCTCCGTGCCTGTCTCCGTGCCTGTCTCCATGCCTGTCTCCATGCCTGTCTCCGTGCCTGTCTCCGTGCCTGTCTCCGTGTCTTTCTCTGTCAGAGTCTGTTGGTCCGAGTCTGTACTTCTGAGTCTGTAAGTCTGAGTCTGTCGGTCTGAGTCTTTCGGTCTGAGTCTTTCGGTCTGTGTGTCGGTCTGAGTCTGTCTGTGTGTCTGAATCTGTCTGTCTGTGTCTGTGTCTCTCTGTGTGTCTGAGTCATTTGTGTCATTCGGATTCTGTGTGTCTCAGTCTGTGAGTGTCTGTCTGTGTGTCTGAGTCTGTCAGTGACTTTCTGTGTGTCAGAGTCTTTCAGTGTCTGAATCGATGTCAGTCTGCGTGTCTGTGTGTCTGAGTCAGTGGGTTTCTGTCTGTGTCTGTCTCTTCTGTTGTTCGTTTTCTGTCGATGTCTGTCTCTTCTGCTGTTTGGTGTCTGTCAGTGTCTGTCTCTTCTGCTGTTTGGTGTCTGTCGGTGTCTGTCTCTTCTGTTGTTCAGTGTCTGTCGGTGTCTGTCTCTTCTGTTGTTCAGTGTCTGTCGGTGTTTATCGGTGTCTGTCTGTGTGTGTCTCTGTAAGTGTGTGTGTGTCTGTCTGTGTGTGTGTCTGTGTTTGTCTGTCTGTGTATGTGTGTCTGTCTGTCTGTGTGTCTGTCTGTGTGTGTGTCTGTCTGTCTGTGTGTGTGTGTGTGTGGGCCTGTCTGTGTGTGTGTGTCTGTCTGTGTGTGTGTGTCTTCTGTCTGTGTGTGTGTGTGTGTGGGCCTGTCTGTGTGTGTGTGTCTGTCTGTGTGTCTATCTGTCTGTGTATGTGTCTGTGTGTGTGTCTGTGTGTCTGAGTCAGTCTGTGTCTGTCTGAGTCTGGCTGTCTGAGTCTGTCTGTCTGAGTCAGTCTGTCTGAGTCAGTCTGTCTGAGTGAGTCAGTCTGTCTGAGTCAGTCTGTCTGAGTCAGTCTGTCTGAGTCAGTCTGTCTGAGTCAGTCTGTCTGAGTCTGTCTGTCTGAGTCTGTCTGTCTGAGTCTGTCTGTGTCTCTCTGTCTGTGTCTCTCTGTCTGTGTCTCTCTGTGTGTGTCTCTATGTCTGTGTCTCTCTCTGTCTCTCTCTGTCTCTCTCTGTCACTCTCTGTCACTCTCTGTCACTCTCTGTCTGTCTCTGTCTGTCTCTGTCTCTCTGTCTGTCTCTGTCTGTCTCTGTCTGTCTCTGTCTGTCTCTGTCTGTCTCTGTCTGTCTCTGTCTGTCTCTGTCTGTCTCTGTCTGTCTCTGTCTGTCTCTGTCTGTCTGTCTCTCTCTATCTGTCTCTATCTATCTCTATCTATCTCTATCTGTCTGTCTCTGTCTCTATCTGTCTGTCTCTGTCTCTATCTGTCTGTCTGTCTGCCTCTCTAACTCTCTGGATCAGTGTCTGTCTCTGTCTGTCTGTCTGTGCCTGTCTGTCTCTGTTTCTGTCTGTCTGTCTCTGCCTGTCAGAGTCGGTCTGTGTCTGTTTGTCTGCCTGCTTCTGTCTGTCTCTGTCTGTCTCTGCCTCTCTGTCTGTCTCTGCCTCTCTGTCTGTCTCTGCCTCTGTCTGTCTCTGCCTCTGTCTGTCTCTGCCTCTCTGTCTGTCTGTCTCTGCCTCTCTGTCTGTCTGTCTCTGTCTCTCTGTCTGTCTGTCTCTGCCTCTCTTGTCTGTCTGTCTCTGCCTCTCTTGTCTGTCTGTCTCTGCCTCTCTGTCTGTCTCTGCCTCTCTGTCTGTCTGTCTCTGCCTCTCTGTCTGTCTCTGCCTCTCTGTCTCTGTCTGCCTCTCTGTCTCTGTCTGCCTCTCTGTCTCTGTCTGCCTCTCTGTCTCTGTCTGCCTCTCTGTCTCTGTCTGCCTCTCTGTCTTTGTCTGTCTCTCTGTTTCTGTCTGTCTCTGTTTCTGTCTGTCTGTCTCTGACTATCAGAGTCAGTCTGTGTCTGTTTCTGTCTGCTTCTGTCTGTCTCTGTCTGTCTCTGCCTCTCTGTCTGTCTCTGCCTCTCTGTCTGTCTCTGCCTCTCTGTCTGTCTCTGCCTCTCTGTCTGTCTCTGCCTCTCTGTCTGTCTCTGCCTCTCTGTCTGTCTCTGCCTCTCTGTCTCTGCCTCTCTGTCTCTGTCTGCCTCTCTGCCCCTGTCTGTCTCTCTGTCTCTGTCTGTCTCTCTGTCTCTGTCTCTCTGTCTCTGTCTCTCTGTCTCTGTCTCTCTGTCTCTGTCTGTCTGTCTCTGTCTGTCTCTCTCTGTCTCTCTCTGTCTCTCTCTGTCTCTGTCTGTCTCTCTCTGTCTCTGTCTGTCTCTGTCTGTCTGCCTGTCTCTGTCTGTCTGCCTGTCTCTGTCTGTCTGCCTGTCTCTGTCTGTCTGCCTGTCTCTGTCTGTCTGCCTGTCTCTGTCTGTCTGCCTGTCTCTGTCTGTATGCCTGTCTCTGTCTGTCTGTTGTCTGTCGGTCTCTGTCTGACTCTGTCTGTCTGTCTCTGTCTCTTAGTCTTTCTCTGTCTCTCTCTCTGTATCCCTGTCTGTCTCTGTCTGTCTCTGTCTATTAGTCTTTCTCTGTCTCTCTCTCTGTATCCCTCTATCTGTCTCTGTCTGTCTATATGTCTGTCTGTCGGTCTTTCCCTGTCTGTCTGTCAGTCTGTCTCAGTCTGTATCTCTGTTTGCCAATCGTCTCTGTCTGCCTTTATCTGTCTGCCTGTCTCTGTCTGTTCTTCTGTCTGTTTCTTTTTCTGTCTGTCTCTGTCTATCTGCCTGTCTCTGTCTGCCAATCATCTCTGTCTGCCTGTCTCTGTCTGTTTCTGTCTGTTTGCCTATCTTATTTTCTTTCTGTCTGTCTGTCAATGTCTGTCCTGTCGGTCTGACTCTGTGTCTGACTGTCTTTGTCTGACTGTATCTGTCTGTCTGACTCTGTCTGTCTGTCTGTATGCCTCTGTCAGTCTTTATCTCTCTGTCTCTGTCTGCCTGTCTCTGTGTGTCTCTGTCTGCATGTCTCTGTCTGTGATTCTCTATCTGCATATGACTGTCTGTGTGTCTCGGTCAGCATGTCTCTGTCTGCTTGTCTGTGTCTGACTGGGTCTGTCTGTCTGGGTCTGTCTCTCTTTCTGGGTCTGTCTTTCTAGGTCATTCTGGCTGTGTCTGGCTGGCTGTGTCTGTCTGGCTGTGGCTGTCTGTCTCTCTATTTGTCTCTGTCTCTTTGTATTGTCTATCTGTCTGTCTCTGTCACCGTCTGCCTGTCACCGTCTGCCTGTCACCGTCTGCCTGTCACCGTCTGCCTGTCACCGTCTGCCTGTCACCGTCTGCCTGTCACCGTCTGCCTGTCACCCTCTGCCTGTCACCCTCTGCCTGTCACCCTCTGCCTGACTCTCTCTGCCTGACTCTCTCTGCCTGTGTCTGCCTGTGTCTGCATGTGTCTGTCTGATTCTACATGTGTCTCTCTGTGTCTGTTGGTCTATGACTATCTGTGTCTGTCATTGTGTGTCTCTCTGTGTCTGAGTCTGTCTGTGTGTCTATGTCTGTCTGTGTGTCTGAGTCTGTCTGTGTCTCATTCTGTCTTTATGTGTGTCTGTCTGCGAGTCTGTGTCTGTCTATGTGTCTGATTCTGTCTGTGTGTCTCTGTCTGTTGGGGTATGTCTGTCTGTGTGTCTGTGTCTATTGGTTTGTGTCTGTCTGTGTGTCTATGTTGGTGTGTGTCTGTGTGTCTGTCGGTGTGTGTCTGACTGTGTGTCTATGTCTGTTGTTATATGTCTGTCTGTGTGTCTGTGTCTGTCAGTGTCTGTCTGTCTGAGTCTGTGTCTATCTGTGTCTGTCTCTTTCTGTGTGGCTTTCTCGGTCAGTCTGTCTGTTGCTGTCTGTCTGTCTCTGTGTGTCTGTTTCTGTGTGCGTGTCTGTCTCTGTGTGTCTGTTTCTGTGTGTCTGTCTGTCTCTGTGTGTCTGTTTCGGTGTGTCTGTCTGTCTCTGTGTGTCTGTTTCGGTGTGTCTGTCTGTCTCTGTGTGTCTGTTTCGGTGTTTCTGTCTGATATTTTGTGTCTGTTTCTGTGTGTCTGTCTGATGCTCTGTGCCTGGCTCTGTGCCTGGCTCTGTGCCTGGCTCTGTGCCTGGCTCTGTGCCTGGCTCTGTGCCTGGCTCTGTGCCTGGCTCTGTGCCTGGCTCTGGGTCTGTCTCTGTCTGTCTGTCTCTACAAGTCAGACTCGGTCTGTGTCTGTTTCTGTCTGCCTGCTTCTGTCTGTCTCTGTCTGTCTGTCTCTGTCTGTCCGTCTCTGCCTCTCTGTCTGTCTCTGCCTCTCTGTCCGTCTCTGCCTCTCTGTCCGTCTCTGCCTCTCTGTCCGTCTCTGCCTCTCTGTCCGTCTCTGCCTCTCTGTCCGTCTCTGCCTCTCTGTCCGTATCTGCCTCTCTGTCCGTCTCTGCCTCTCTGTCCGTCTAAGCCTCTCTGTCCGTCTCTGCCTCTCTGTCCGTCTCTGCCTTTCTGTCCGTCTCTGCCTCTCTGTTCGTCTCTGCCTCTCTGTCTGTCTCTGCCTCTCTGTCCGTCTCTGCTTCTCTGTTCGTCTCTGCCTCTCTGTCCTTCTCTGCCTCTCTGTCTCTGTCAGTCTCTGTGTCTGTCTGTCTCTCTGTATCTCTCTGTCTGTCTGCACG
Organism: Cricetiscus sungorus; assembly: GCA_030556225.1. NCBI lineage: Eukaryota > Metazoa > Chordata > Mammalia > Rodentia > Cricetidae > Cricetiscus > Cricetiscus sungorus. The sequence continues at coordinate 112,132 of JANBXA010000260.1, forward strand.
TCTCTGTATGCCTGTCTCTGTCTGTATGCCTGTCTCTGTCTGTATGCCTGTCTCTGTCTGTCTGTCTCTGACAGTCTGTCTGTCTCTGACAGTCTGTCTGACTCTGTCTGTCTGACTCTGTCTATCAGTCTTTCTCTGTCTCTCTCTCTCGGTATCTGTCTGTCTGTCTGTCTCTATCTCTGTCTGTGTCAGTAGGTCTTTCCCTGTCTACCTTTCTCTGTCTGTCTGCCTGTCTCTGTCTGTCTGCCTGTCTCTGTCTGTCTGCCTGTCTCTGTCTGTCTGCCTGTCTCTGTCTGTCTGCCTTTCTGTCTGTCTGCCTGTCTTGTTGTTGTATGCCTCTGTCTGTCCTTCTCTATCTCTCTGTGTCTGTCTGCCTGTCTCTGTCCGCGTGCCTCTGTCCGCCTGCCTCTGTCCGCCTGCCTCTGTCTGCCTGCCTCTGTCCGCCTGCCTCTGTCCGCCTGCCGCTGTCCGCCTGCCGCTGTCCGCCTGCCGCTGTCCGCCTGCCGCTGTCCGCCTGCCGCTGTCCGCCTGCCTCTGTCTGCGTGCCTCTGTCCGCATGTCTCTGTCCGCGTGTCTCTGTCCACGTGTCTCTGTCCGCGTGTCTCTGTACACGTGTCTCTGTCCGCATGTCTCTGTCTGCATGTCTCTGCATGTCTCTATCTGCATGTCTGGGTCTGTCTAGGTCTATCTGTCTGGGTCTGTCTGTCTGTCTGGGTCTGTCTGCCAGGGTCTGTCTGGCTGTGTCTTTCTGGCTGTGTCTGTCTGTTTGCCTCTCTATCTTTCTCTATATAGCTGTCTTTGTCATCTGTCTGTCGGTTGTCACCCTCTGTCTGTCACCCTCTGCCTGTCACCCTCTGCCTGTCACTGCCTGCCTGTGTCTGTCTATCTTCCTCTGTCTCTGTATGTCTGCCCGTCGTCTCTGTCTGCCCGTCGTCTCTGTCTGCCCGTCGTCTCTGTCTGCCCGTCGTCTCTGTCTGCCCGTCGTCTCTGTCTGCCCGTCGTCTCTGTCTGCCCGTCGTCTCTGTCTGCCCGTCTCTGTCTGCCCGTCTCTGTCTGCCCGTCTCTGTCTAAGAGTGCCCATCTCTGTCTGCCTGTGTTTGTCTGCCTGTGTCTGTCTGCCTGTGCCTGTATGTCTGTGCCTGTATGTCTGTGTCTGTATGTCTGTTTTTGTCTGGGTCTGTCAGTGTCTGTGTCTGTCTGTGTCTTTCTCTGTCTGTGTCTCTCTATTTGTGTCTGTCTACGTCTTCTTATATCTGTCTGTGTCTGTGCCTGTCTGATTCTGTGTCTGTCTGTCTTTGGCTATCCCTGTTTGTCTGTCCCTTTCTGTCTGTTTTGTTGACTGTGTCAGTCTGTGAGTGTTTCTGTGTCTGTCTGTGTCTGTCTCTTTCTCTCTATGTCTTCTGTTCTGCCTGGTTTTCCTTTCTAGCTGTTCAGTCAATCTGTAATTATCAGACTGTGTCTTGTCTGTCTGCCTGTGTCTGCCTGTGTCTGCCTGTGACTGCCTGTGACTGCCTTTGTCTGCCTGTGTCTGCCTGTGTCCATCTGTGTCTGCATGTTTCTATCAGATGCTACATGTGTCTGTCTGTGTCTGTTGGTCTGTGTCTGCCTGTGTCTATTGTTGTGTGTCTGTCTCTTTCTGTGTCTCTTTCTCGGTCTGTCTGTCAATGTCTGTCCTGTCGGTCTGACTCTGTGTCTGACTGTCTTTGTCTGACTGTATCTGTCTGTCTGACTCTGTCTGTCTGTCTGTATGCCTCTGTCAGTCTTTATCTCTCTGTCTCTGTCTGCCTGTCTCTGTGTGTCTCTGTCTGCATGTCTCTGTCTGTGATTCTCTATCTGCATATGACTGTCTGTGTGTCTCGGTCAGCATGTCTCTGTCTGCTTGTCTGTGTCTGACTGGGTCTGTCTCTCTTTCTGGGTCTGTCTTTCTAGGTCATTCTGGCTGTGTCTGGCTGGCTGTGTCTGTCTGGCTGTGGCTGTCTGTCTCTCTATTTGTCTCTGTCTCTTTGTATTGTCTATCTGTCTGTCTCTGTCACCGTCTGCCTGTCACCGTCTGCCTGTCACCGTCTGCCTGTCACCGTCTGCCTGTCACCCTCTGCCTGTCACCCTCTGCCTGTCACCCTCTGCCTGTCACCCTCTGCCTGTCACCCTCTGCCTGTCACCCTCTGCCTGTCACCCTCTGCCTGTCACCCTCTGCCTGACTCTCTCTGCCTGTGTCTGCCTGTGTCTGCATGTGTCTGTCTGATTCTACATGTGTCTCTCTGTGTCTGTTGGTCTATGACTATCTGTGTCTGTCATTGTGTGTCTCTCTGTGTCTGAGTCTGTCTGTGTGTCTATGTCTGTCTGTGTGTCTGAGTCTGTCTGTGTCTCATTCTGTCTTTATGTGTGTCTGTCTGCGAGTCTGTGTCTGTCTATGTGTCTGATTCTGTCTGTGTGTCTCTGTCTGTTGGGGTATGTCTGTCTGTGTGTCTGTGTCTATTGGTTTGTGTCTGTCTGTGTGTCTATGTTGGTGTGTGTCTGTGTGTCTGTCGGTGTGTGTCTGACTGTGTGTCTATGTCTGTTGTTATATGTCTGTCTGTGTGTCTGTGTCTGTCAGTGTCTGTCTGTCTGAGTCTGTGTCTAACTGTGTCTGTCTCTTTCTGTGTGGCTTTCTCGGTCAGTCTGTCTGTTGCTGTCTGTCTGTCTCTGTGTGTCTGTTTCTGTGTGCGTGTCTGTCTCTGTGTGTCTGTTTCTGTGTGTCTGTCTGTCTCTGTGTGTCTGTTTCGGTGTGTCTGTCTGTCTCTGTGTGTCTGTTTCGGTGTGTCTGTCTGTCTCTGTGTGTCTGTTTCGGTGTTTCTGTCTGATATTTTGTGTCTGTTTCTGTGTGTCTGTCTGATGCTCTGTGCCTGGCTCTGTGCCTGGCTCTGTGCCTGGCTCTGTGCCTGGCTCTGTGCCTGGCTCTGTGCCTGGCTCTGTGCCTGGCTCTGTGCCTGGCTCTGTGCCTGGCTCTGGGTCTGTCTCTGTCTGTCTGTCTCTACAAGTCAGACTCGGTCTGTGTCTGTTTCTGTCTGCCTGCTTCTGTCTGTCTCTGTCTGTCTGTCTCTGTCTGTCCGTCTCTGCCTCTCTGTCCGTCTCTGCCTCTCTGTCCGTCTCTGCCTCTCTGTCCGTCTTCCTCGTGTTTGCCTTCTGTCCGTCTCTGCCTCTCTGTCCGTTTCCGCTCTGCCCGCTTGTTCCTTGTCGTCTAAGCCTCTCTGTCCGTCTCTGCCTCTCTGTCCGTCTCTGCCTTTCTGTCCATCTCTGCCTCTCTGTTCGTCTCTGCCTCTCTGTCTGTCTCTGCCTCTCTGTCCATCTCTGCTTCTCTGTTCGTCTCTGCCTCTCTGTCCTTCTCTGCCTCTCTGTCTCTGTCAGTCTCTGTGTCTGTCTGTCTCTCTGTATCTCTCTGTCTGTCTGCACGTCTCTGTATGCCTGTCTCTGTCTGTATGCCTGTCTCTGTCTGTATGCCTGTCTCTGTCTGTCTGTCTCTGACAGTCTGTCTGTCTCTGACAGTCTGTCTGACTCTGTCTGTCTGACTCTGTCTATCAGTCTTTCTCTGTCTCTCTCTCGGTATCTGTCTGTCTGTCTGTCTCTATCTCTGTCTGTGTCAGTAGGTCTTTCCCTGTCTACCTTTCTCTGTCTGTCTGCCTGTCTCTGTCTGTCTGCCTGTCTCTGTCTGTCTGCCTTTCTCTGTCTGTCTGCCTGTCTCTGTCTGTCTGCCTGTCTCTGTCTGTCTGTATGCCTCTGTCTGTCCTTCTCTATCTCTCTGTGTCTGTCTGCCTGTCTCTGTCCGCGTGCCTCTGTCCGCCTGCCTCTGTCCGCCTGCCTCTGTCCGCCTGCCTCTGTCCGCCTGCCGCTGTCCGCCTGCCGCTGTCCGCCTGCCGCTGTCCGCCTGCCGCTGTCCGCCTGCCGCTGTCCGCCTGCCTCTGTCCGCGTGTCTCTGTCCGCGTGTCTCTGTCCACGTGTCTCTGTCCGCGTGTCTCTGTACACGTGTCTCTGTCCGCATGTCTCTGTCTGCATGTCTCTGCATGTCTCTATCTGCATGTCTGGGTCTGTCTAGGTCTATCTGTCTGGCTCTGTCTGTCTGTCTTGGTCTGTCTCTCAGGGTCTGTCTGGCTGTGTCTTTCTGGCTGTGTCTGTCTGTTTGCCTCTCTATCTTTCTCTATATAGCTGTCTTTGTCATCTGTCTGTCGGTTGTCACCCTCTGTCTGTCACCCTCTGCCTGTCACCCTCTGCCTGTCACTGCCTGCCTGTGTCTGTCTATCTTCCTCTGTCTCTGTATGTCTGCCCGTCGTCTCTGTCTGCCCGTCGTCTCTGTCTGCCCGTCGTCTCTGTCTGCCCGTCGTCTCTGTCTGCCCGTCGTCTCTGTCTGCCCGTCGTCTCTGTCTGCCCGTCGTCTCTGTCTGCCCGTCGTCTCTGTCTGCCCGTCTCTGTCTGCCCGTCTCTGTCTGCCCGTCTCTGTCTGCCCGTCTCTGTCTAAGAGTGCCCATCTCTGTGCCTGTGTCTGTCTGCCTGTGTCTGTCTGCCTGTGCCTGTATGTCTGTGCCTGTATGTCTGTGTCTGTATGTCTGTTTTTGTCTGGGTCTGTCAGTGTCTGTGTCTGTCTGTGTCTTTCTCTGTCTGTGTCTCTCTATTTGTGTCTGTCTACGTCTTCTTATATCTGTCTGTGTCTGTGCCTGTCTGATTCTGTGTCTGTCTGTCTTTGGCTATCCCTGTTTGTCTGTCCCTTTCTGTCTGTTTTGTTGACTGTGTCAGTCTGTGAGTGTTTCTGTGTCTGTCTGTGTCTGTCTCTTTCTCTCTATGTCTTCTGTTCTGCCTGGTTTTCCTTTCTAGCTGTTCAGTCAATCTGTAATTATCAGACTGTGTCTTGTCTGTCTGCCTGTGTCTGCCTGTGTCTGCCTGTGACTGACTGTGACTGCCTTTGTCTGCCTGTGTCTGCCTGTGTCCATCTGTGTCTGCATGTTTCTATCAGATGCTACATGTGTCTGTCTGTGTCTGTTGGTCTGTGTCTGCCTGTGTCTATTGTTGTGTGTCTGTCTCTTTCTGTGTCTCTTTCTCGGTCTGTCTGTCACTGTCTGACTATCTGTCAGTCTCTGTGCCGGTCTCTGTGCCGGTCTCTGTGCCGGTCTCTGTGCCGGTCTCTGTGCCGGTCTCTGTGCCGGTCTCTGTGCCGGTCTCTGTCAGTTTCTGTTGGTCTATGTCTGTCGGTCTGAGTCTGTCTGTCTGTGTCTGTCTGTCTGTGTCTCTCTGTGTCTGAGTCATTCTGTGTCTGTTGGTTTCTGTCTGTGTGTCTCAGTCTGTGGGTGTCTTTCTGAGTGTCTGATTCTGTCGGTGTCTGTCTGTGTGTCTGTGTGTCTGAGTCTGTTGGTGTCTGTCTGTGTCTGTCTCTTCTGTAGTTCAGTGTCTGTCGGTGTCTGTCAGTGTCTGTATCTGTCAGTGTCTGTGTCTGTCTGTGTGTGTTTCTGTGTGTGTGTCTGTCTGTGTGTGTGTCTGTCTGTGTGTGTGTCTGTCTGCGTGTGTGTCTGTCTGCGTGTGTGTCTGTCTGCGTGTGTGTCTGTCTGCGTGTGTGTCTGTCTGCGTGTGTGTCTGTCTGCGTGTGTGTCTGTCTGCGTGTGTGTCTGTCTGCGTGTGTGTCTGTCTGCGTGTGTGTCTGTCTGCGTGTGTGTCTGTCTGCGTGTGTGTCTGTCTGTGTGTGTCTGTCAGTGTCTGTGTGTGTGTGTCTTTCTGTCTGAGTCTGTCTGTCTGAGTCTGTCTGTCTGAGTCTGTCTGTCTGAGTCTGTCTGTCTGAGTCTCTCTGTGTCTGTCTCTGTTTCTATGTCTGTCTGTCTCTGCCTCTCTGACTCTCTGGATCTATCTGACTGTCTGTCTCTGTCTGCCTGTCTCTGTCGGTCTGTGTCTGTCTTTCTTCTCTGTCTGTCAGAGTCAGTCTGTGTTGATTCTGTCTGTCTCTGTCTGTCTGTCTCTGTCTGTCTGTCTCTGCCTCTCTGTCTGTCTGTCTCTGCCTGTCTGTCTGTCTCTGACTCTCTGTTGTCTGGCTCTGACTCTCTGTCTGTCTGGCTCTGACTGTCTGTCTGGCTCTGCCTCTCTGTCTGTCTGTCTCTGTCTCTCTGTCTGTCTGTCTCTGCTCTCTGTCTGTCTGTCTCTGCCTCTCTGTCTGTCTGTCTCTGCCTCTCTGTCTGTCTGTGTCTGCCTCTCTGTCTGTGTCTGCCTCTCTGTCTCTGTCTGCCTCTCTGTCCCTCTGTATCTCTGTCCCTCTGTATCTCTGTCCCTCTGTATCTCTGTCCCTCGGTATCTCTGTCTCTCTGCCTCTCTGACTGTATGCCTGTCTCTGTCTACCTGTCTCTGTCTGTCTGCCTGTCTCTGTCTGTCTGCCTGTCTCTGTCTGTCTGCCTGTCTCTGTCTCTGTCTGCCTCTCTGTCCCTCTGTATCTCTGTATCTCTCTGTCTCTCTGCCTCTCTGTGTGTATGCCTGTCTCTGTCTGTATGCCTGTCTCTGTCTGTATGCCTGTCTCTGTCTGTATGCCTGTCTCTGTCTGTATGCCTGTCTCTGTCTGTATGCCTGTCTATGTCTATATGCCTGTCTTTGTCTGTCTGCCTGTCTCTGTCTGTCTGCCTGTCTTTGTCTGTCTGCCTGTCTATGTCTGTCTGCCTGTCTCTGTCTGTCTGTCTGTCTCTCTCTGTCTATCAGTGTTTCTCTGTCTCTCTCTTTCTGTATCTCTCTGTCTGTCTGTCTCTGTCTGTCTCCATCTGTCGGTCTTTCCCTGTCTGTCTGTCTGTCTCAGTTTGTCTGTCTGTTTCTGTCTGTCTGACTCTCTCTGTCTGTCAATTGTCTCTGTCTGCCTTTCTCTGTCTGTCTGTTTCTGTCTGTCTGTCTCTTTCTGTCTGTTTCTTTCTGTCTGCCTGTCTCTGTCTGCCAATCATCTCTATCTGCTTGTCTTGTCTGTCTGTTTCGGTCTGTCTGGCTGTGTGTTTCTCTTTCTGTCTGTCTCTGTCAATGTCTGTTTCTGTCTCTGTCTGTCTGTCTGTGTGTGTCTGTCGGTCTTTCTTTGTCTGACTGTGTCTGTCTGTCTGTCTTTGTCTGTTTGCCTCTGTCTTGCAGTCTTTCCCTATCTCTCTGTTTCTGTCTGCCTGTCTCTGTCTGCCTGTCTCTGTCTGCTTGTCTCTGTCTGTCTGTCTCTGTCTGCCTGTCTCTCTCTGCCTGTCTCTCTCTGCCTGTCTCTCTCTGCCTGTCTCTCTCTGCCTGTCTCTCTCTGCCTGTCTCTCTCTGCCTGTCTCTCTCTACCTGTCTCTCTCTGCCTGTCTCTCTGTGCGTCTGTGTGTGTCCGACTGTTCTCGTGTCTGTCTGTGTGTGTGTCCGACTGTTCTTGTGTCTGTCTGTGTCTGTCCGACTGTTCTTGTGTCTGTCTGTGTTTGTGTGCGTGCGTCTGTCTGTCTGTGTGTGTCTGTCTGTGTGTGTGTGTGTCTGTCTGTGTGTGTGTGTGTCTGTCTGTGTGTGTGTGTGTCTGTGTGTGTATGTCTGTCTGTGTGTGTGTCTGTCTGTGTGTCTGTGTGTCTGTGTGTCTGTGTGTCTGTGTGTCTGTGTGTCTGTGTGTCTGTGTGTCTGTGTGTCTGTGTGTCTGTGTGTCTGTGTGTCTGTGCGTCTGTGCGTCTGTGTGTCTGTGCGTCCGTCTGTCTCTCTGTCCGTCTGTCTCTGTGTCTGTCTGTCTCTGTGTCTGTCTGTCTCTGTGTCTGTCTGTCTCTGTGTCTGTCTGTCTCTGTGTCCGTCTGTCTCTGTGTCCGTCTGTCTCTGTGTCCGTCCGTCTCTGTGTCCGTCGCTGTGCCCGTCTCTCTGCCCGTCTCTCTGCCCGTCTCTCTGCCCGTCTCTTTGTCTCTGTGTCAGTCTCTGTCTGTCTCTGTCTGTTTCTGTCATACCGTGTCTGTCAGTCCAAGTCTATCAGTCCGAGTCTGTCAGTCCGAGTCTGTCAGTCTGACTCTGTCAGTATGAGTCTGTCAATCTGACTCTGTCAGTCTGATCTGTCGGTCTGTGTCTGTTTGTAGCTGACTTTGTCTCTCTGTGTGTCTAAGTCCTTCTGTGTCTGATGGTTTCTGTCTGTGTGTCTCATTCAGTGAGTGTCTGTCTGTGTATCTGAGTCTGTCAGTTTCTGTCTGTGTGTCTGAGTCTGTTGGTGTCTATGTCTCTTCTGTTGTTCGATGTCTGTCGGTGTGTGACTCTTCTGCTGTTCGGTGTCTGTCGGTGTCTGTCTCTTCTGCTGTTTGGTGTCTGTCAGTGTCTGTCTCTTCTGTTGTTTGATGTCTGTCAGTGTCTGTCAGTGTCTGTGTCTATCTGTGTGTCTGAGTCGTCTGTGTCTGTTGGTTTCTGTCTGTGTGTCTCAGTCTGTGGGTTTCTGTCTGTGTGTCTGAGTCTGTCAGTGTCAGTCTGTGAGTCTGTGTCTGTCGGTGTCTGTCTGTGTCTGTCTCTTCTGTTGTTCGGAGTCTGTCAGTGTCTGTCTCTTCTGCTGTTCGGAGTCTGTCCGTGTGTGTGTCTTCTGTTGTTCAGTGTCTGTTGGTGTCTGTCTCTTCTGTTGTTCGGTGTCTGTGTCTGTATGTTCCTGTGTCTGTCTTTGTGTGTGTGTGTCTGTCTGTATGTGTGTGTCTATCTGTGTGTGTGTCTGTCTGTGTGTATGTGTCTGTGTGTGTATATTTGTGTCTGTGTGTGTGTGTGTCTGTGTGTGTGTCCGACACTTCTTGTGACTGTCTGTGCGTGTCTCTGTCTTTGCGTGTCTCTGTCTTTGCGTGTCTCTGTCTGTGCGTGTCTCTGTCTGTGCGTGTCTCTGTCTGTGCGTGTCTCTGTCTGTGCATCTTTCTGTCTGTCTGTGTGTCTTTCTGTCTGTCTGTGTGTCTGTCTGTCTGTCTGTGTGTCTGTCTGTGTGTCTGTCTGTCTGTCTGTGTGTGTGTCTGTCTGTGTGTGTCTGTCTGTGCGTGTCGGTCTGTGTGTGTGTGTCTGTGTGTGTGTCTCTGTCTGTGTGTGTCTGTCTGTGTGTGTCTGTCTGTGTGTGTCTGTCTGTGTGTGTCTGTCTCTGTGTGTGTCTGTCTCTGTGTGTGTCTGTCTCTGTGTGTGTCTGTCTCTGTGTGTGTCTGTCTGTGTGTGTGTCTGTCTCTGTGTGTGTGTCTGTCTGTGTCTGTCTATCTGTGTCTGTCTGTGTCTTTTTGTATCTCTGTCTGTCTCTGTCTCTCTGTCTGTCTCTGCCTCTCTGATTCTCTGGATCTGTCTGTTGGTCTGTATCTGTCTGTCTCTTTCTGTCTCTGTCTGTCTGTGTCTCTCTGTACCTGTCTGTCTTTCTCTGCCTGTCAGAGTTGGTCTGAGTCTTTTACTGCCTGTAGGCTTCTGTCTGTCTCCGTCTCTGTCTGCCCGTCTCTTTCTGCCCGTCTCTGTCTGCCCGTCTCTGTCTGCCCGTCTCTGTCTGCCCGTCTCTTTCTGCCCATCTCTGTCTGCCCGTCTCTGTCTGCCCGTCTCTGTCTGCCCGTCTCTGTCTGCCCGTCTCTGTCTGCATTTCTCTGTTTGCTTGTCTGGGTCTGTCTGGGTCTGTCTGTCTGGGTCTGTCTGTCTGGGTCTGTCTGTCTGGGTCTGTCTGTCTGGGTCTGTCTGTCTGGGTCTGTCTGTCTGGGTCTGTCTGTCTGGGTCTGTCTGTCTGGGTCTGTCTTTCTGTGTCTGTCTTTCTGGGGCATTCTGTCTGTCTGGGTATGTCTGTCAGCGTCAGTCTGGCTGTGTCTGTCTGGCTTTGTCTGTTTGTCTTTAATGTCTCTCTGTCTGTCTCTGTCTGCCTGTCTCTGTCTGCCTGTCTCTGTCTGCCTGTCTCTGTCTGCCTGTCTCTGTCTGCCTGTCTCTGTCTGCCTGTCTCTGTCTGCCTGTCTCTGTCTGCATGTGTCTACCTGTGTGTGTATGTGTCTGTCTGAGTCTGTCTGTGTCTCTGTGTGTCTGTCTGTGTCTATCTGTTTATGCCTGGGTCTGTCTGTGTCTCTGTTTTTGGGTCTATCTGCTTATGTCTGTCTGTGTCTGTCTGTGTCTGTGTTTGTCTGTGTCTGTCTGTTTCTGTCTGTGTCTTTCTGTGTCCTTCTCTGTCTGTCTGTGTCTGTCTCTTTCTCTCTGTCTCTCTCTTCCGCCGGTTTTCCTTTGCTAGCTTTTCTGTCAGTCTGTAAGTGTCAGAATGTGTGAATGTCTTGTGTGTCTGCCTGTGTCTACATGTGTCTACTGGTGAGTGCCTGTAACTGACTGTTACTGCCTGTGTCTGCCTCTGTCTGCCTGTGTTTGCCTGTGTTTGTCTGTGATTGCATGTGTCTGTCTTGATTCAACATGTGTCAGTCTGTGTCTGTTGGTCTGTGTCTGTCTCTGTATGTTGTTGTGTGTCTGTCTCTGTCTGAGTCTATCTGTGTCTATGTCAGTCTGTGCGTCTGAGTCTGTGTGTGTCTCAGTCTGTCTGTGTGTGTGTCTGTCTGCAAGTCTGTGTCTGTCTATGTGTCTGAGTCTGTCTGTGTGTCTCTGTCTCTCAGTGTGTGTCTGTCTGTGTGTCTGTGTCTATCATTTGTGTCGGTCAGTGTGTCCATGTCAATGTATGTCTGTGTGTCTCTCGGTGTGTATCTGTGTGTCTCTGTCTGTCGGTGTGGGTCGATCTGAGTGTCTATGTCTGTCATTATATGTCTGTCTGTGTGTCTGTGTCTGACAATGTCTGTCTGTCTGAGTCTCTGTGTCTCTCTATGTCTGTCTCTTTCTATGTGTCTATCTAGGTCTGTCTGTCTATTGTTGTCTGTATGTCTCCGTAAATCTGTTTCTGTGTGTCTGTCTATTACTGTGTCCGTCGCTGTGTCCGTCGCTGTGTCCGTCGCTGTGTCCGTCTCTCTGCCTGTCTCTCTGCCTGTCTCTCTGCCCGTCTCTCTGCCCGTCTCTCTCTGCCCGTCTCTCTCTGCCCGTCTCTCTCTGCCCGTCTCTCTCTGCCCGTCTCTCTCTGCCCGTCTCTCTCTGCCCGTCTCTCTCTGCCCATCTCTCTCTGCCCATCTCTCTCTGCCAGTGTCTCTGCCCGTCTCTCTGCCCGTCTCTCTGCCCGGCTCTCTGCCCGGCTCTCTGCCCGGCTCTCTGCCCGGCTCTCTGCCCGGCTCTCTGCCCGGCTCTTTGTCTCTGTGTCAGTCTCTGTCTGTCTCTGTCTGTTTCTGTCATACCGTGTCTGTCAGGCCAAGTCTATCAGTCCGAGTCTGTCAGTCCGAGTCTGTCAGTCTGACTCCGTCAGTCTGAGTCTGTCAATCTGACTGTCAGTCTGATCTGTCGGTCTGTGTCTGTTTGTAGCTGACTTTGTCTCTCTGTGTGTCTAAGTCCTTCTGTGTCTGATGGTTTCTGTCTGTGTGTCTCATTCAGTGAGTGTCTGTCTGTGTATCTGAGTCTGTCAGTTTCTGTCTGTGTGTCTGAGTCTGTTGGTGTCTATGTCTCTTCTGTTGTTCGATGTCTGTCGGTGTGTGACTCTTCTGCTGTTCGGTGTCTGTCGGTGTCTGTCTCTTCTGCTGTTTGGTGTCTGTCAGTGTCTGTCTCTTCTGTTGTTTGATGTCTGTCAGTGTCTGTCAGTGTCTGTGTCTATCTGTGTGTCTGAGTCGTCTGTGTCTGTTGGTTTCTGTCTGTGTGTCTCAGTCTGTGGGTTTCTGTCTGTGTGTCTGAGTCTGTCAGTGTCAGTCTGTGAGTCTGTGTCTGTCGGTGTCTGTCTGTGTCTGTCTCTTCTGTTGTTCGGAGTCTGTCAGTGTCTGTCTCTTCTGCTGTTCGGAGTCTGTCCGTGTGTGTGTCTTCTGTTGTTCAGTGTCTGTTGGTGTCTGTCTCTTCTGTTGTTCGGTGTCTGTGTCTGTATGTTCCTGTGTCTGTCTTTGTGTGTGTGTGTCTGTCTGTATGTGTGTGTCTATCTGTGTGTGTGTCTGTCTGTGTGTATGTGTCTGTGTGTGTATATTTGTGTCTGTGTGTGTGTGTGTGTCTGTGTGTGTGTCCGACACTTCTTGTGACTGTCTGTGCGTGTCTCTGTCTTTGCGTGTCTCTGTCTTTGCGTGTCTCTGTCTTTGCGTGTCTCTGTCTGTGCGTGTCTCTGTCTGTGCGTGTCTCTGTCTGTGCATCTTTCTGTCTGTCTGTGTGTCTTTCTGTCTGTCTGTGTGTCTGTCTGTGTGTCTGTGTGTCTGTCTGTGTGTGTGTCTGTCTGTGTGTGTCTGTCTGTGCGTGTCGGTCTGTGTGTGTGTGTCTGTGTGTGTGTCTCTGTCTGTGTGTGTCTGTCTGTGTGTGTCTGTCTGTGTGTGTCTGTCTCTGTGTGTGTCTGTCTCTGTGTGTGTCTGTCTCTGTGTGTGTCTGTCTCTGTGTGTGTCTGTCTGTCTGTCTATCTGTCTCTGTGTGTGTGTCTGTCTGTGTCTGTCTATCTGTGTCTGTCTGTGTCTTTTTGTATCTCTGTCTGTCTCTGTCTCTCTGTCTGTCTCTGCCTCTCTGATTCTCTGGATCTGTCTGTTGGTCTGTATCTGTCTGTCTCTTTCTGTCTCTGTCTGTCTGTGTCTCTCTGTACCTGTCTGTCTTTCTCTGCCTGTCAGAGTTGGTCTGAGTCTTTTACTGCCTGTAGGCTTCTGTCTGTCTCCGTCTCTGTCTGCCCGTCTCTGTCTGCCCGTCTCTGTCTGCCCGTCTCTGTCTGCCCGTCTCTGTCTGCCCGTCTCTGTCTGCCCGTCTCTGTCTGCCTGTCTCTGTCTGCCCGTCTCTGTCTGCCCGTCTCTGTTTGCCCGTCTCTGTCTGCCCGTCTCTGTCTGCCCGTCTCTGTCTGCCCGTCTCTGTCTGCATTTCTCTGTTTGCTTGTCTGGGTCTGTCTGGGTCTGTCTGTCTGGGTCTGTCTGTCTGGGTCTGTCTGTCTGGGTCTGTCTGTCTGGGTCTGTCTGTCTGGGTCTGTCTGTCTGGGTCTGTCTGTCTGGGTCTGTCTGTCTGGGTCTGTCTTTCTGGGGCATTCTGTCTGTCTGGGTATGTCTGTCAGCGTCAGTCTGGCTGTGTCTGTCTGGCTTTGTCTGTTTGTCTTTAATGTCTCTCTGTCTGTCTCTGTCTGCCTGTCTCTGTCTGCCTGTCTCTGTCTGCCTGTCTCTGTCTGCCTGTCTCTGTCTGCCTGTCTCTGTCTGCCTGTCTCTGTCTGCCTGTCTCTGTCTGCCTGTCTCTGTCTGCCTGTCTCTGTCTGCATGTGTCTACCTGTGTGTGTATGTGTCTGTCTGAGTCTGTCTGTGTCTCTGTGTGTCTGTCTGTGTCTATCTGTTTATGCCTGGGTCTGTCTGTGTCTCTGTTTTTGGGTCTATCTGCTTATGTCTGTCTGTGTCTGTCTGTGTCTGTGTTTGTCTGTGTCTGTCTGTTTCTGTCTGTGTCTTTCTGTGTCCTTCTCTGTCTGTCTGTGTCTGTCTCTTTCTCTCTGTCTCTCTCTTCCGCCGGTTTTCCTTTGCTAGCTTTTCTGTCAGTCTGTAAGTGTCAGAATGTGTGAATGTCTTGTGTGTCTGCCTGTGTCTACATGTGTCTACTGGTGAGTGCCTGTAACTGACTGTTACTGCCTGTGTCTGCCTCTGTCTGCCTGTGTTTGCCTGTGTTTGTCTGTGATTGCATGTGTCTGTCTTGATTCAACATGTGTCAGTCTGTGTCTGTTGGTCTGTGTCTGTCTCTGTATGTTGTTGTGTGTCTGTCTCTGTCTGAGTCTATCTGTGTCTATGTCAGTCTGTGCGTCTGAGTCTGTGTGTGTCTCAGTCTGTCTGTGTGTGTGTCTGTCTGCAAGTCTGTGTCTGTCTATGTGTCTGAGTCTGTCTGTGTGTCTCTGTCTCTCAGTGTGTGTCTGTCTGTGTGTCTGTGTCTATCATTTGTGTCGGTCAGTGTGTCCATGTCAATGTATGTCTGTGTGTCTCTCGGTGTGTATCTGTGTGTCTCTGTCTGTCGGTGTGGGTCGATCTGAGTGTCTATGTCTGTCATTATATGTCTGTCTGTGTGTCTGTGTCTGACAATGTCTGTCTGTCTGAGTCTCTGTGTCTCTCTATGTCTGTCTCTTTCTATGTGTCTATCTAGGTCTGTCTGTCTATTGTTGTCTGTATGTCTCCGTAAATCTGTTTCTGTGTGTCTGTCTATTACTGTGTCCGTCGCTGTGTCCGTCGCTGTGTCCGTCGCTGTGTCCGTCTCTCTGCCCGTCTCTCTCTGCCCGTCTCTCTCTGCCCGTCTCTCTCTGCCCGTCTCTCTCTGCCCGTCTCTCTCTGCCCGTCTCTCTCTGCCCGTCTCTCTCTGCCCGTCTCTCTCTGCCCATCTCTCTCTGCCCATCTCTCTCTGCCCATCTCTCTCTGCCCGTCTCTCTGCCCGTCTCTCTGCCCGTCTCTCTGCCCGGCTCTCTGCCCGGCTCTCTGCCCGGCTCTCTGCCCGGCTCTCTGCCCGGCTCTTTGTCTCTGTGTCAGTCTCTGTCTGTCTCTGTCTGTTTCTGTCATACCGTGTCTGTCAGGCCAAGTCTATCAGTCCGAGTCTGTCAGTCCGAGTCTGTCAGTCTGACTCCGTCAGTCTGAGTCTGTCAATCTGACTGTCAGTCTGATCTGTCGGTCTGTGTCTGTTTGTAGCTGACTTTGTCTCTCTGTGTGTCTAAGTCCTTCTGTGTCTGATGGTTTCTGTCTGTGTGTCTCATTCAGTGAGTGTCTGTCTGTGTATCTGAGTCTGTCAGTTTCTGTCTGTGTGTCTGAGTCTGTTGGTGTCTATGTCTCTTCTGTTGTTCGATGTCTGTCGGTGTGTGACTCTTCTGCTGTTCGGTGTCTGTCGGTGTCTGTCTCTTCTGCTGTTTGGTGTCTGTCAGTGTCTGTCTCTTCTGTTGTTTGATGTCTGTCAGTGTCTGTCAGTGTCTGTGTCTATCTGTGTGTCTGAGTCGTCTGTGTCTGTTGGTTTCTGTCTGTGTGTCTCAGTCTGTGGGTTTCTGTCTGTGTGTCTGAGTCTGTCAGTGTCAGTCTGTGAGTCTGTGTCTGTCGGTGTCTGTCTGTGTCTGTCTCTTCTGTTGTTCGGAGTCTGTCAGTGTCTGTCTCTTCTGCTGTTCGGAGTCTGTCCGTGTGTGTGTCTTCTGTTGTTCAGTGTCTGTTGGTGTCTGTCTCTTCTGTTGTTCGGTGTCTGTGTCTGTATGTTCCTGTGTCTGTCTTTGTGTGTGTGTGTCTGTCTGTATGTGTGTGTCTATCTGTGTGTGTGTCTGTCTGTGTGTATGTGTCTGTGTGTGTATATTTGTGTCTGTGTGTGTGTGTGTCTGTGTGTGTGTCCGACACTTCTTGTGACTGTCTGTGCGTGTCTCTGTCTTTGCGTGTCTCTGTCTTTGCGTGTCTCTGTCTTTGCGTGTCTCTGTCTGTGCGTGTCTCTGTCTGTGCGTGTCTCTGTCTGTGCGTGTCTCTGTCTGTGCATCTTTCTGTCTGTCTGTGTGTCGTTCTGTCTGTCTGTGTGTGTCTGTCTGTGTGTCTGTCTGTGTGTCTGTCTGTCTGTCTGTCTGTGTGTGTGTGTCTGTGTGTGTCTGTCTGTGCGTGTCGGTCTGTGTGTGTGTCTCTGTCTGTGTGTGTCTGTCTGTGTGTGTCTGTCTGTGTGTGTCTGTCTGTGTGTGTCTGTCTCTGTGTGTGTCTGTCTCTGTGTGTGTCTGTCTCTGTGTGTGTCTGTCTCTGTGTGTGTCTGTCTGTCTGTCTATCTGTCTCTGTGTGTGTGTCTGTCTGTGTCTGTCTATCTGTGTCTGTCTGTGTCTTTTTGTATCTCTGTCTGTCTCTGTCTCTCTGTCTGTCTCTGCCTCTCTGATTCTCTGGATCTGTCTGTTGGTCTGTATCTGTCTGTCTCTTTCTGTCTCTGTCTGTCTGTGTCTCTCTGTACCTGTCTGTCTTTCTCTGCCTGTCAGAGTTGGTCTGAGTCTTTTACTGCCTGTAGGCTTCTGTCTGTCTCCGTCTCTGTCTGCCCGTCTCTGTCTGCCCGTCTCTGTCTGCCCGTCTCTGTCTGCCCGTCTCTGTCTGCCCGTCTCTGTCTGCCCGTCTCTGTCTGCCCGTCTCTGTCTGCCCGTCTCTGTCTGCCCGTCTCTGTCTGCCTGTCTCTGTCTGCATTTCTCTGTTTGCTTGTCTGGGTCTGTCTGGGTCTGTCTGTCTGGGTCTGTCTGTCTGGGTCTGTCTGTCTGGGTCTGTCTGTCTGGGTCTGTCTGTCTGGGTCTGTCTGTCTGGGTCTGTCTGTCTGGGTCTGTCTGTCTGGGTCTGTCTTTCTGGGTCTGTCTTTCTGGGTCTGTCTTTCTGGGTCTGTCTTTCTGGGGCTTTCTGTCTGTCTGGGTATGTCTGTCAGCGTCAGTCTGGCTGTGTGTGTCTGGCTTTGTCTGTTTGTCTTTAATGTCTCTCTGTCTGTCTCTGTCTGCCTGTCTCTGTCTGCATGTGTCTACCTGTGTGTGTATGTGTCTGTCTGAGTCTGTCTGTGTCTCTGTGTGTCTGTCTGTGTCTATCTGTTTATGCCTGGGTCTGTCTGTGTGTCTGTTTTTGGGTCTATCTGCTTATGTCTGTCTGTGTCTGTCTGTGTCTGTGTTTGTCTGTGTCTGTCTGTTTCTGTCTGTGTCTTTCTGTGTCCTTCTCTGTCTGTCTGTGTCTGTCTCTTTCTCTCTGTCTCTCTCTTCCGCCGGTTTTCCTTTGCTAGCTTTTCTGTCAGTCTGTAAGTGTCAGAATGTGTGAATGTCTTGTGTGTCTGCCTGTGTCTACATGTGTCTACTGGTGAGTGCCTGTAACTGACTGTTACTGCCTGTGTCTGCCTCTGTCTGCCTGTGTTTGCCTGTGTTTGCCTGTGATTGCATGTGTCTGTCTTGTTTCAACATGTGTCAGTCTGTGTCTGTTGGTCTGTGTCTGTCTCTGTCTGTTGTTGTGTGTCTGTCTCTGTCTGAGTCTATCTGTGTCTATGTCAGTCTGTGCGTCTGAGTCTGTGTGTGTCTCAGTCTGTCTGTGTGTGTGTCTGTCTGCAAGTCTGTGTCTGTCTATGTGTCTGAGTCTGTCTGTGTGTCTCTGTCTCTCAGTGTGTGTCTGTCTGTGTGTCTGTGTCTATCATTTGTGTCGGTCAGTGTGTCCATGTCAATGTATGTCTGTGTGTCTCTCGGTGTGTATCTGTGTGTCTCTGTCTGTCGGTGTGGGTCGATCTGAGTGTCTATGTCTGTCATTATATGTCTGTCTGTGTGTCTGTGTCTGACAATGTCTGTCTGTCTGAGTCTCTGTGTCTCTCTGTGTCTGTCTCTTTCTATGTGTCTATCTAGGTCTGTCTGTCTATTGTTGTCTGTATGTCTCCGTAAATCTGTTTCTGTGTGTCTGTCTATTACTGTGTCCGTCGCTGTGTCCGTCGCTGTGTCCGTCTCTCTGCCCGTCTCTCTGCCCGTCTCTCTGCCCGTCTCTCTCTGCCCGTCTCTCTCTGCCCGTCTCTCTCTGCCCGTCTCTCTCTGCCCGTCTCTCTCTGCCCGTCTCTCTCTGCCCGTCTCTCTCTGCCCGTCTCTCTGCCCGTCTCTCTGCCCATCTCTCTGCCCGTCTCTTTGTCTCTGTGTCAGTCTCTGTCTGTCTCTGTCTGTTTCTGTCATACCGTGTCTGTCAGGCCAAGTCTATCAGTCCGAGTCTGTCAGTCTGACTCCGTCAGTCTGAGTCTGTCAATCTGACTCTGTCAGTCTGATCTGTCGGTCTGTGTCTGTTTGTAGCTGACTTTGTCTCTCTGTGTGTCTAAGTCCTTCTGTGTCTGATGGTTTCTGTCTGTGTGTCTCAGTCAGTGAGTGTCTGTCTGTGTATCTGAGTCTGTCAGTTTCTGTCTGTGTGTCTGAGTCTGTTGGTGTCTATGTCTCTTCTGTTGTTCGATGTCTGTCGGTGTGTGACTCTTCTGCTGTTCGGTGTCTGTCGGTGTCTGTCTCTTCTGCTGTTTGGTGTCTGTCAGTGTCTGTCTCTTCTGTTGTTTGATGTCTGTCAGTGTCTGTCAGTGTCTGTGTCTATCTGTGTGTCTGAGTCGTCTGTGTCTGGTGGTTTCTGTCTGTGTGTCTCAGTCTGTGGGTTTCTGTCTGTGTGTCTGAGTCTGTCAGTGTCAGTCTGTGAGTCTGTGTCTGTCGGTGTCTGTCTGTGTCTGTCTCTTCTGTTGTTCGGAGTCTGTCAGTGTCTGTCTCTTCTGCTGTTCGGAGTCTGTCCGTGTGTGTGTCTTCTGTTGTTCAGTGTCTGTTGGTGTCTGTCTCTTCTGTTGTTCGGTGTCTGTGTCTGTATGTTCCTGTGTCTGTCTTTGTGTGTGTGTGTCTATCTGTGTGTGTGTCTGTCTGTGTGTATGTGTCTGTGTGTGTATATTTGTGTCTGTGTGTGTGTGTGTCTGTGTGTGTGTCCGACTCTTCTTGTGTCTGTCTGTGCGTGTCTCTGTCTTTGTGTGTGTTGTCTGTCTGTGCGTGTCTGTCTGTCTGCACGTGTCTGTCTGTCTGTGTGTGTCTGTCTGTGTGTGTCTGTCTGTGTGTGTCTGTCTGTGTGTGTCTGTCTGTGCGTTTCTCTGTCTGTGCGTCTTTCTGTCTGTCTGTGTGTCTTTCTGTCTCTCTGTGTGTCTGTCTGTGTGTCTGTCTGTCTGTCTGTCTGTGTGTGTGTCTGTCTGTCTGTCTGTGTGTCTGTCTGTCTGTGTGTGTCTGTCTGTGTGTGTCTGTCTGTGTGTGTCTGTCTGTCTGTGTGTGTCTGTCTGTCTGTATGTGTCTGTCTGTCTGTGTGTGTCTGTCTGTCTGTGTGTGTCTGTCTGTCTGTGTGTGTCTGTCTGTCTGTGTGTGTCTGTCTGTCTGTGTGTGTCTGTCTGTGTGTGTCTGTCTGTGTGTGTCTGTCTGTGTGTCTGTCTCTGTGTGTGTCTGTCTGTCTGTCTATCTGTCTCTGTGTGTGTGTCTGTCTGTGTCTGTCTATCTGTGTCTGTCTGTGTCTTTTTGTATCTCTGTCTCTGTCTCTCTGTCTGTCTCTGCCTCTCTAATTCTCTGGATCTGTCTGTCGGTCTGTATCTGTCTGTCTCTTTCTGTCTCTGTCTGTCTGTATCTCTCTGTACCTGTCTGTCTTTCTCTGCCTGTCAGAGTTGGTCTGAGTCTTTTACTGCCTGTAGGCTTCTGTCTGTCTCTGTCTCTGTCGTCTGCCCGTCTCTGTCGTCTGCCCGTCTCTGTCGTCTGCCCGTCTCTGTCGTCTGCCCGTCTCTGTCGTCTGCCCGTCTCTGTCGTCTGCCCGTCTCTGTCGTCTGCCCGTCTCTGTCGTCTGCCCGTCTCTGTCGTCTGCCCGTCTCTGTCTGCCCGTCTCTGTCTGCCCGTCTCTGTCTGCCCGTCTCTGTCTGCCCGTCTCTGTCTGCCTGTCTCTGTCTGCCCGTCTCTGTCTGCCCGTCTCTATCTGCATTTCTTTGTCTATGTGTCTCTGTCTGCTTGTCTGGGACTGTCTGGGACTGTCTGTCTGGGACTGTCTGTCTGGGACTGTCTGTCTGGGACTGTCTGTCTGGGACTGTCAGTCTGGGACTGTCTGTCTGGGTCTGTCAGTCTGGGTCTGTCAGTCTGGGTCTGTCAGTCTGGGTCTGTCAGTCTGGGTCTGTCAGTCTGGGCTCAGTCTGGGTCTGTCAGTCTGGGTCTGTCAGCTGGGTGGTCTGCGCGTCGTGGGTCTGTCTGCCTGGGTCTGTCTGCCTGGGTCTGTCTGCCTGGGTCTGTCTGCCTGGGTCTGTCTGTCTGGGTCTGTCTGTCTGGGTCTGTCTGTCTGGGTCTGTCTGTCTGGGTCTGTCTGTCTGGGTCTGTCTGTCTGGGTCTGTCTTTCCGGGTCTGTCTTTCTGGGTCTGTTTTCTGTGTCTGTCAGTCTGTCTGGGTCTCTCTGTCTGTGTCTGTCTGGCTGTGTCTGTCTGGCTGTGTCTGTCTGTCTGTGTCTGTCTGGCTGTGTCTGTTTGGCTGTGTCTGCCGGTTCGTCTCTCTATGTGTCTCTGTCTGCCTGTCTCTCTCTGCCTGTCTCTCTCTGCCTGTCTCTCTCTGCCTGTCTCTCTCTGCCTGTCTCTCTCTGCCTGTCTCTCTCTGCCTGTCTCTCTCTGCCTGTCTCTCTCTGCCTGTCTCTGTCTACCTGTCTCTGTCTACCTGTCTCTGTCTACCTGTCTCTGTCTACCTGTCTCTGTCTACCTGTCTCTGTCTACCTGTCTCTGTCTACCTGTCTCTGTCTACCTGTCTCTGTCGGCCTGTGTCGGCCTGTGTCGGCCTGTGTCGGCCTGTGTCGGCCTGTTTCTGTGTCTGTCTGTGTGTCTGAGTCTGTCTGTGTGTCTGAGTCTGTCGGTGTGTCTCTGTCTGTCGGTGTGTGTCTGTCTGTCGGTGTGTGTCTGTCTGTGTATCTTTGTCTATCGGTTTGTGTCTGTGTGTCTCTGTTGGTGTGTGTCTGTGTGTCTGTTGGTGTGTGTCTGTCTGTGTGTCTTTGTCTTTCAGTGTGTGCTTGTGTGTATATGTCTGTCGTTATATGTCTGTCTGTGTGTCTTTGTCAGTGTCTTTTCTGTCTGAGTCTCTCTTTGTCTATCTGTGTCTGTCTCTTTCTGTGTGTCTTACTCAGTCTGTCTGTCTGTTGCTATCTGTCTGTCTCTGTGTGTCTGTTTCAGTGTGTGTCTGAATCTGTCTGTCTGTCTCTGTTTTCGATATTTCCCTGTTTGTCTGTCTGCTGTCTCTGTCTGTCTGTCTCTATCTGCCAATCATCTCTGTCTGACTTTCTATGTCTGCCTATCTCTGTCTATATGTTTCTGTCTGTCTGTCTGTTTCTCTTTCTGTCTGTCTCTGTTCATCTGCCTGTCTCTGTCTGCCAATCAGCTCTGTCTGCCTGTCCCTTCTGTCTGATTCTGTCTGTCTGCCTGTCTGTTTTTTTCTGTCTGTCTTTGTCTGTCTGTCAATGTCTGTCTTTGTCTGTCTGTCGCTGTCTGTCTCTGTCTATCGCTGTCTGTCTGTCTGTCGCTTTCTGTCTGTTTGTGTCTGTCTGTCGGTCTCTCTGACTCTCTGTCTCTGCCTCTCCGTCTGTCTCTGCCTCTCCGTCTGTCTCTGCCTCTCCGTCTGTCTCTGCCTCTCCGTCTGTCTCTGCCTCTCCGTCTGTCTCTGCTTCTCCGTCTGTCTCTGCCTCTCCGTCTGTCTCTGCCTCTCTGTCTCTGCTTCTCTGACTATCTCTGCCTTACTGTCTGTCTATGCCTCTCTATCTCTGTCTTTCTCTCTGTCTCTGTCTGTCTCTCTGTCTTTGTCTCTCTGTCTGTCTGTATCTCTCTGTCTGTCTGCCTGTCTCTGTCTGCCAATCGTCTCTGTCTGCCTATCTCTGTCTGTCTGTTTCTATCTGTCTTTTTCTCTTTCTGTCTGTCTCTGACTGTCTGTCTCTGACTGTCTGTCTCTGACTGTCTGTCTCTGACTGTCTGTCTCTGACTGTCTCTGTCGGTGTCTGTCTGTGTCTGTCTGTCTGTCTTTGACTGTGTCTGTCTGTCTGTCTCTGTCTGTACTCCTCTGTCTGTCTTATTCTATCTCTCGGTCTCTGACTGGGTGTCTCTGACTGGGTGTCTCTGACTGGGTGTCTCTGACTGGGTGTCTCTGACTGGGTGTCTCTGACTGGGTGTCTCTGACTGGGTGTCTCTGTCGGCGTGTCTCTGTCGGCGTGTCTCTGTCGGCGTGTCTCTGTCGGCATGTGTCCGTCTGGGTCAGTCCGTCTGGGTCAGTCCGTCTGGGTCAGTCCGTCTGGGTCAGTCCGTCTGGGTCAGTCCGTCTGTCTCTTTCTGTCTGTGTCTTTCTGTCTGTCTGGGTCTGTCTGTTAGGGTCAGTCTGGCTATGTCTTTCGGGCTGTGTCTGTCTGTAAGCTTCTCTATCTGTCTCTGTATCTCTGCCTTTGTCTGTCGTCAGTCTCTGTCAGTTGTCACTGTCTGCCTTTCACTGCCTGTGACTGTGTGCCTGTGACTGTGTGCCTGTGACTGTCTGCCTGTGACTGTCTGCCTGTGACTGTCTGCCTGTGACTGTCTGAGTATGTCTGTCTGTCTCTGTCTGTCTCTGTCTCTCCTTGTCTCTCAGTCTGTCTCTGTGTGTCTCTCCTTGTCTCTCAGTCTGTCTCTCCTTGTCTCTCGGTCCTTCTCTCCTTGTCTCTCGGTCTGTCTCTCCTTGTCTCTCGGTCTGTCTCTCCTTGTCTCTCGGTCTGTCTCTCCTTGTCTCTCGGTCTGTCTCTCCTTGACTCTCGGTCTGTCTCTGTCTGTGTACCTGTCTCTGTCTGAGTGCCTGTCTCTGTCTGAGTGCCTGTCTCTGTCTGTCTGCCTGTCTCTGTCTGCCTGTGTCTGTCTGTGTCTGTCTCTCTGTGTCTCTCTGTGTCTGTCTGTGTCTTTCTCTGTCTGTCTGTGTCTCTGTATTTGTATCTGTCTATGTCTGCTTATGTCTGTCTGTGTCTGTGCCTGTCTGATTCTGTCTGTGTCTGTCTGTGTCTGTCTGACTTTGGCTATCTCTGTCTGTCTGTCTCTTTCTGTCTGTTTTGTTGACTGTGTCAGTCTGTGACTGTGTCTGTGTCTGTCTGTGCCTGTCTCTTTCTCTGTGTGTCTCTCTGTTCTGCCTGGTTTTCCTTTTCTAGCTGTTTAGTCAGTCTGTAATTATCAGACTGTGTGAATGTCTTGTGTGTCTGCCTGTGTCTGCTTGTGACTGCCGGTGACTGCCGGTGACTGCTGGTGACTGCCTGTGTCTATCTCCATCTGCCTGTGTCTGTCTGTGTCTGCATGTTTCTGTCTGATTCTACATGTGTCTGTTCATGTCTGTTGGTCTGTGTCTGTCTATGTCTGTCATTTTATGTCTGTCTCTGTGTCTGAGTCTGTCTGTGGGTTTGCCTGTCTGTGTATCTGAGTCTGGCTGTGTGTCTCAGTCTGTCAGTG
>JANBXA010000260.1:140000-162500 GCA_030556225.1 Cricetiscus sungorus
TCGATGTCAGTCTGTGTGTCTGTGTGTCTGAGTCAGTGGGTTTCTGTCTGTGTCTGTCTCTTCTGTTGTTCGTTTTCTGTCGATGTCTGTCTCTTCTGCTGTTTGGTGTCTGTCAGTGTCTGTCTCTTCTGCTGTTTGGTGTCTGTCAGTGTCTGTCTCTTCTGTTGTTCAATGTCTGTCGGTGTCTGTCTCTTCTGTTGTTCGGTGTCTGTCGGTGTTTATCGGTGTCTGTCTGTGTGTGTCTCTGTAAGTGTGTGTGTGTCTGTCTGTGTGTGTGTCTGTGTTTGTCTGTCTGTGTATGTGTGTCTGTCTGTGTGTCTGTCGTGTCTGTCTGTGTGTCTGTCGGGTGTCTGTGTGTGTGTCTGTTTGTCTGTCTGTGTGTGTGTGGGCCTGTCTTGTGTGTGTGTGTCTGTCTGTGTGTGTGTCTGTCTGTCTGTGTGTGTGTGGGGGGGGGGGGGGCTGTCTGTGTGTGTGTATCTGTCTGTGTGTCTATCTGTCTGTGTATGTGTCTGTGTGTGTGTCTGTGTGTCTGTCTGTCTGAGTCTGTCTGTCTGAGTCTGTCTGTCTGAGTCTGTCTGTCTGAGTCTGTCTGTCTGAGTCTGTCTGTCTGAGTCTGTCTGTCTGAGTCTGTCTGTCTGAGTCTGTCTGTCTGAGTCAGTCTGTCTGAGTCAGTCTGTCTGAGTCAGTCTGTCTGAGTCGGGTGTCTGAGTCTCTCTGTCTGTGTCTCTCTGTCTGTGTCTCTGTCTGTGTCTCTGTCTGTGTCTCTCTGTCTGTGTCTCTCTGTCTGTGTCTCTCTCTGTCTCTCTCTGTCTCTGTCTCTCTCTGTCTCTGTCTCTCTCTGTCTGTCTCTGTCTGTCTCTGTCTGTCTCTGTCTGTCTCTGTCTGTCTCTGTCTGTCTCTGTCTGTCTCTGTCTGTCTGTCTCTGTCTGTCTCTCTCTATCTGTCTCTATCTCTATCTATCTCTATCTGTCTGTCTCTGTCTCTGTCTGTCTCTGTCTCTATCTGTCTGTCTGTCTGCCTCTCTAACTCTCTGGATCAGTGTCTGTCTGTCTCTGTCTGTCTGTCTGTGTCTGTCTGTCTCTGTTTCTGTCTGTCTGTCTCTGCCTGTCAGAGTCGGTCTGTGTCTGTTTCTGTCTGCCTGCTTCTGTCTGTCTCTGCCTCTCTGTCTGTCTCTGCCTCTCTGTCTGTCTCTGCCTCTCTGTCTGTCTGTCTCTGCCTCTCTGTCTGTCTGTCTCTGCCTCTCTGTCTGTCTGTCTCTGCCTCTCTGTCGGTCTGTCTCTGCCTCTCTGTCGGTCTGTCTCTGTCTCTCTGTCGGTCTGTCTCTGTCTCTCTGTCGGTCTGTCTCTGCCTCTCTGTCTGTCTCTGCCTCTCTGTCTGTCTCTGCCTCTCTGTCTGTCTCTGCCTCTCTGTCTCTGTCTGCCTCTCTGTCTCTGTCTGCCTCTCTGTCTCTGTCTGCCTCTCTGTCTCTGTCTGCCTCTCTGTCTTTGTCTGTCTCTCCGTTTCTGTCTGTCTCTGTTTCTGTCTGTCTGTCTCTGCCTATCAGAGTCAGTCTGTGTCTGTTTCTGTCTGCTTCTGTCTGTCTCTGTCTGTCTCTGCCTCTCTGTCTGTCTCTGCCTCTCTGTCTGTCTCTGCCTCTCTGTCTGTCTCTGCCTCTCTGTCTGTCTCTGCCTCTCTGTCTCTGTCTGCCTCTCTGCCCCTGTCTGTCTCTCTGTCTCTGTCTGTCTCTCTGTCTCTGTCTGTCTCTCTGTCTCTGTCTCTCTGTCTCTGTCTGTCTCTCTCTGTCTGCCTGTCTCTGTCTGTCTGCCTGTCTCTGTCTGTCTGCCTGTCTCTGTCTGTATGCCTGTCTCTGTCTGTCTGTTGTCTGTCGGTCTCTGTCTGACTCTGTCTGTCTGTCTCTGTCTATTAGTCTTTCTCTGTCTCTCTCTCTCTGTATCCCGGTCTGTCTCTGTCTGTCTGTCTCTGTCTATTAGTCTTTCTCTGTCGCTCTCTCTGTATCCCTCTGTCTGTCTGTCTCTGTCTGTCTATATGTCTGTCTGTCGGTCTTTCCCTGTCTGTCTGTCAGTCTGTCTCAGTCTGTCTATCTCTGTTTGCCAATCGTCTCTGTCTGCCTTTCTCTGTCTGCCTGTCTCTGTCTGTTCTTCTGTCTGTTTCTTTTTCTGTCTGTCTCTGTCTATCTGCCTGTCTCTGTCTGCCAATCATCTCTGTCTGCCTGTCTCTGTCTGTTTCTGTCTGTTTGCCTATCTTATTTTCTTTCTGTCTGTCTGTCAATGTCTGTCCTGTCGGTCTGACTCTGTGTCTGACTGGCTGTCTTTGTCTGACTGTATCTGTCTGTCTGACTCTGTCTGTCTGTCTGTATGCCTCTGTCAGTCTTTCTCTATCTCTCTGTCTCTGTCTGCCTGTCTCTGCATGTCTCTGTCTGCATGTCTCTGTCTGTGAGTCTCTATCTGCATATGACTGTCTGTGTGTCTCGGTCAGCATGTCTCTGTCTGCTTGTCTGTGTCTGACTGGGTCTGTCTGTCTGGGTCTGTCTCTCTTTCTGGGTCTGTCTTTCTAGATCATTCTGGCTGTGTCTGGCTGGCTGTGTCTGTCTGGCTGTGGCTGTCTGTCTCTCTATTTGTCTCTGTCTCTTTGTATTGTCTATCTGTCTGTCTCTGTCACCGTCTGCCTGTCACCGTCTGCCTGTCACCGTCTGCCTGTCACCCTCTGCCTGTCACCCTCTGCCTGTCACCCTCTGCCTGTCACCCTCTGCCTGTCACCCTCTGCCTGTCACCCTCTGCCTGTCACCCTCTGCCTGTCACCCTCTGCCTGACTCTCTCTGCCTGACTCTCTCTGCCTGTGTCTGCCTGTGTCTGCATGTGTCTGTCTGATTCTACATATGTCTCTCTGTGTCTGTTGGTCTATGACTATCTGTGTCTGTCATTGTGTGTCTCTCTGTGTCTGAGTCTGTCTGTGTGTCTATGTCTGTCTGTGTGTCTGAGTCTGTCTGTGTCTCATTCTGTCTTTATGTGTGTCTCTCTGCGAGTCTGTGTCTGTCTATGTGTCTGATTCTGTCTGTGTGTCTCTGTCTGTCGGGGTATGTCTGTCTGTGTGTCTGTGTCTATTGGTTTGTGTCTGTCTGTGTGTCTATGTTGGTGTGTGTCTGTGTGTCTGTCGGTGTGTGTCTGACTGTGTGTCTATGTCTGTTGTTATATGTTTGTCTGTGTGTGTCTGTCAGTGTCTGTCTGTCTGAGTCTGTGTCTAACTGTGTCTGTCTCTTTCTGTGTGGCTTTCTCGGTCAGTCTGTCTGTTGCTGTCTGTCTGTCTCTGTGTGTCTGTTTCGGTGTGTCTGTCTGTCTCTGTGTGTCTGTTTCGGTGTGTCTGTCTGTCTCTGTGTGTCTGTTTCGGTGTGTCTGTCTGATATTTTGTGTCTGTTTCTGTGTGTCTGTCTGATACTCTGTGCCTGGCTCTGTGCCTGGCTCTGTGCCTGGCTCTGTGCCTGGCTCTGTGCCTGGCTCTGGGTCTGTCTCTGGGTCTGTCTATGGGTCTGTCTCTGTCTGTCTGTCTCTACAAGTCAGACTCGGTCTGTGTCTGTTTCTGTCTGCCTGCTTCTGTCTGTCTCTGTCTGTCTGTCTCTGTCTGTCCGTCTCTGCCTCTCTGTCTGTCTCTGCCTCTCTGTCCATCTCTGACTCTCTGTCCGTCTCTGCCGCTGCCTCTCTGTCCGTCTCTGCCTCTCTGTCCGTCTCTGCCTCTCTGTCCGTCTCTGCCTCTCTGTCCGTCTCTGCCTCTCTGTCCGTCTAAGCCTCTCTGTCCGTCTAAGCCTCTCTGTCCGTCTCTGCCTCTCTGTCCGTCTCTGCCTCTCTGTCCGTCTCTGCCTCTCTGTCTGTCTCTGCCTCTCTGTCCGTCTCTGCCTCTCTGTCCTTCTCTGCCTCTCTGTCTCTGTCAGTCTCTGTGTCTGTCTGTCTCTCTGTATCTCTCTGTCTGTCTGCCTGTCTCTGTATGCCTGTCTCTGTCTGTATGCCTGTCTCTGTCTGTCTGTCTCTGACAGTCTGTCTGTCTCTGACAGTCTGTCTGTCTCTGACAGTCTGTCTGACTCTGTCTGTCTGTCTCTGTCTATCAGTCTTTCTCTGTCTCTCTCTCTCGGTATATGTCTGTCTGTCTGTCTCTATCTCTGTCTGTGTCAGTAGGTCTTTCCCTGTCTACCTTTCTCTGTCTGTCTGCCTGTTCTGTGTCTGCCTGTCTCTGTCTGTCTGCCTGTCTCTGCGGCTGTCTCTGTCTGTCCGCCTGTCTCTGTCCGCCTGTCTCTGTCTGTCTGCCTGTCTCTGTCTGTCTGCCTGTCTCTGTCTGTCTGCCTGTCTCTGTCTGTCTGCCTGTCTCTGTCGGCCAATCGTCTGTCTGCCTTCTCTGTCTGTTTCTGTCTGTCTGTCTGTTTCTCTTTCTGTCTGTCTATGTCTGTCAGTCAATGTCTGTTTCTGTCTGTCTCTGTCTGACTGTCTGTCTCTGTCTGTGTCTGTCTGTCTGTTTTTGTCTGATTGTGTTTTGCCTGTCTTTGTCTGTCTGTATGCCTCTGTCTGTCCTTCTCTATCTCTCTGTGTCTGTCTGCCTGTCTCTGTCCGCCAGTCTCTGTCTGCCTGCCGCTGTCCGCCTGCCGCTGTCCGCCTGCCGCTGTCCGCCTGCCGCTGTCCGCCTGCCGCTGTCCGCCTGCCTTTGTCCGCGTGTCTCTGTCCGCGTGTCTCTGTCCGCGTGTCTCTGTCCGTGTGTCTCTGTCCGCGTGTCTCTGTCTGCATGTCTCTGTCTGCATGACTCTATCTGCATGTCTGGGTCTGTCTAGGTCTATCTGTCTGGGTCTGTCTGTCTGTCTGGGTCTGTCTGCAAGGGTCTGTCTGGCTGTGTCTTTCTGGCTGTGTCTGTCTGTTTGCCTCTCTATCTTTCTCTATATAGCTGTCTGTCATCTGTCTGTCGGTTGTCACTATCTGCCTGTCACTCTCTGCCTGTCACTGTCTGCCTGTCACTCTCTGCCTGTCACTCTCTGCCTGTCACTGTCTGCCTGTCACTGCCTGCCTGTGTCTGTCTATCTTCCTCTGTCTCTGTATGTCTGCCCGTCGTCTCTGTCTGCCCGTCGTCTCTGTCTGCCCGTCGTCTCTGTCTGCCCGTCGTCTCTGTCTGCCCGTCGTCTCTGTCTGCCCGTCGTCTCTGTCTGCCCGTCGTCTCTGTCTGCCCGTCGTCTCTGTCTGCCCGTCGTCTCTGTCTGCCCGTCGTCTCTGTCTGCCCGTCTCTGTCTGCCCGTCTCTGTCTGCCCGTCTCTGTCTGCCCGTCTCTGTCTGCCCGTCTCTGTCTGCCCGTCTCTGTCTAAGAGTGACCATCTCTGTCTGCCTGTGTCTGTCTGCCTGTGTCTGTCTGCCTGTGTCTGTCTGCCGGTGTCTGTCTGCCTGTGCCTGTATGTCTGTGCCTGTATGTCTGTGTCTGTATGTCTGTTTCTGTCTGGGTCTGTCAGTGTCTGTCTGTGTCTTTCTCTGTCTGTGTCTTTCTCTGTCTGTGTCTTTCTCTGTCTGTGTCTTTCTCTGTCTGTGTCTCTCTATTTGTGTCTGTCTGCGTCTTCTTACATCTGTCTGTGTCTGTGCCTGTCTGATTCTGTGTCTGTCTGTCTTGGGCTATCTCTGTTTGTCTGTCTCTTTCTGTCTGTTTTGTTGACTGTGTCAGTCTGTGAGTGTGTCTGTGTCTGTCTGTGTCTGTCTCTTTCTCTCTATGTCTTCTGTTCTGCCTGGTTTTCCTGTCTAGCTGTTCAGTCAATCTGTAATTATCAGACTGTGTCTTGTCTGTCTGCCTGTGTCTGCCTGTGACTGCCTGTGACTGCCTGTGACTGCGTGTGACTGCCTGTGACTGCCTTTGTCTGCCTGTGTCTGCCTGTGTCCATCTGTGTCTGCATGTTTCAATCTGATGCTACATGTGTCTGTCTGTGTCTGTTGGTCTGTGTCTGCCTGTGTCTATTGTTGTGTGTCTGTCTCTTTCTGTCTCTCTTTCTCGGTCTGTCTGTCACTGTCTGACTATCTGTCGGTCTCTGTGCCGGTCTCTGTGCTGGTCTTGGTGCCGGTCTCTGTGCCGGTCTCTGTCAGTCTCTGTCAGTTTCTGTTGGTCTATGTCTGTCGGTCTGAGTCCATCTGTCTGTGTCTGTCTGTCTGTCTGTGTCTCTCTGTGTCTGAGTCATTCTGTGTCTGTTGGTTTCTGTCTGTGTGTCTCAGTCTGTGGGTGTCTTTCTGAGTGTCTGATTCTGTCGGTGTCTGTCTGTGTGTCTGTGTGTCTGAGTCTGTTGGTGTCTGTCTGTGTCTGTCTCTTCTGTAGTTCAGTGTCTGTCGGTATCTGTCAGTGTCTGTATCTGTCAGTGTCTGTGTCTGTCTGTGTGTGTTTCTGTGTGTTGTGTCTGTCTGTGTGTGTGTCTGTCTGTGTGTGTGTCTGTCTGCGTGTGTGTCTGTCTGCGTGTGTGTCTGTCTGCGTGTGTGTCTGTCTGCGTGTGTGTCTGTCTGCGTGTGTGTCTGTCTGCGTGTGTGTCTGTCTGAGTGTGTGTCTGTCTGAGTGTGTGTCTGTCTGCGTGTGTGTCTGTCAGTGTCTGTGTGTGTGTGTGTCTTTCTGTCTGAGTCTGTCTGTCTGAGTCTGTCTGTCTGAGTCTCTCTGTGTCTGTCTCTGTTTCTATGTCTGTCTGTCTCTGCCTCTCTGACTCTCTGGATCTATCTGACTGTCTGTCTCTGTCTGCCAGTCTCTGTCGGTCTGTGTCTGTCTTTCTTCTCTGTCTGTCAGAGTCAGTCTGTGTTGATTCTGTCTGTCTCTGTCTGTCTCTGTCTGTCGGTCTCTGCCTCTCTGTCTGTCTGTCTCTGCCTCTCTGTCTGTCTCTGACTCTCTGTCTGTCTGTCTGTCGGCTCTGACTCTCGTCGCTGGCCTGACGGGTCTCTGCCTCTCTGTCTGTCTGTCTCTGCCTGTCTGCCTCTGTCTGTCTGTCTCTGCCTCTCTCTGTCTGTCTTTGCCTCTCTGTCTGTCTCTGCGTCTCTGTCTGTGTCTGCCTCTCTGTCTCTGTCTGCCTCTCTGTCCATCTGTATCTCTGTACCTCTGTATCTCTGTCCCTCTGTATCTCTGTCTCTCTGCCTCTCTGACTGTATGCCTGTCTCTGTCTGCCTGTCTCTGTCTGTCTGCCTGTCTCTGTCTGTCTGCCTGTCTCTGTCTGTCTGCCTGTCTCTGTCTCTGTCTACCTCTCTGTCCCTCTGTATCTCTGTATCTCTCTGTCTCTCTGCCTCTCTGTCTGTATGCCTGTCTCTGTCTGTATGCCTGTCTCTGTCTATATGCCTGTCTCTGTCTGTATGCCTGTCTCTGTCTGTCTATGTCTGTCTCTCTCTGTCTATCAGTGTTTCTCTGTCTCTCTCTTTCTGTATCTCTCTGTCTGTCTGTCTCTGTCTGTCTCCATCTGTCGGTCTTTCCCTGTCTGTCTGTCTGTCTCAGTTTGTCTGTCTGTTTCTGTCTGTCTGACTCTCTCTGTCTGTCAATTGTCTCCGTCTGCCTTTCTCTGTCTGTCTGTTTCTGTCTGTCTGTCTCTTTCTGTCTGTTTCTTTCTGTCTGCCTGTCTCTGTCTGCCAATCATCTCTATCTGCTTGTCTTGTCTGTCTGTTTCGGTCTGTCTGCCTGTGTGTTTCTCTTTCTGTCTGTCCCTGTCAATGTCTGTTTCTGTCTCTGTCTGTCTGTCTATGTGTGTCTGTCGGTCTTTCTCTCTTTGTCTGACTGTGTCTGTCTGTCTGTCTTTGTCTGTTTGCCTCTGTCTTGCAGTCTTTCCCTATCTCTCTGTTTCTGTCTGCCTGTCTCTGTCTGCTTGTCTCTGTCTGTCTGTCTCTCTCTGTCTGTCTCTCTCTGCCTGTCTATCTCTGCCTGTCTATCTCTGCCTGTCTCTCTCTGCGTCTGTGTGTGTGTCCGACTGTTCTCGTGTCTGTCTGTGTGTGGGTCCGACTGTTCTCGTGTCTGTCTGTGTGTGTGTCCGACTGTTCTTGTGTCTGTCTATGTTTGTGTGTGTGTGTGTCTGTCTGTGTGTGTGTGTGTCTGTCTGTGTGTGTCTGTCTGTCTGTGTGTGTCTGTCTGTGTGTGTGTGTGTCTGTCTGTGTGTGTGTGTGTCTGTCTGTGTCTGTGTGTGTATGTCTGTCTGTGTGTGTGTCTGTCTGTGTGTGTGTGTGTCTGTCTGTGTGTGTATGTCTGTCTGTGTGTGTGTGTCTGTCTGTGTGTGTCTGTGTGTCTGTGTGTCTGTGTGTCTGTGTGTCCGTCTGTCTCTGTGTCCGTCTGTCTCTGTGTCCGTCTGTCTCTGTGTCCGTCTGTCTCTGTGTCCGTCTGTCTCTGTGTCCGTCTGTCTCTGTGTCCGTCTGTCTCTGTGTCCGTCTGTCTCTGTGTCCGTCTGTCTCTGTGTCCGTCTGTCTCTGTGACCGTCTGTCGCTGTGTCCGTCGCTGTGTCCGTCGCTGTGCCCGTCTCTCTGGCCGTCTCTCTGCCCATCTCTCTGCCCGTCTCTCTGCCCGTCTCTCTGCCCGTCTCTCTGCCCGTCTCTTTGTCTCTGTGTCAGTCTCTGTCTGTCTCTGTCTGTTTCTGTCATACGGTGTCTGTCAGTCCGAGTCTGTCAGTCCGAGTCTGTCAGTCCGAGTCTGTCAGTCTGAGTCTGTCAGTCTGAGTCTGTCAGTCTGAGTCTGTCAATCTGACTCTGTCAGTCTGACTCTGTCAGTCTGATCTGTCGGTCTGTGTCTGTTTGTAGCTGACTGTGTCTCTCTGTGTGTCTGAGTCCTTCTGTGTCTGATGTTTTCTGTCTGTGTGTCTCAGGCAGTGAGTGTCTGTCTGTGTATCTGAGTCTGTCAGTTTCTGTCTGTGTGTCTGATTCTGTTGGTGTCTATGTCTCTTCTGTTGTTCGATGTCTGTCGGTGTGTGACTCTTCTGCTGTTCGGTGTCTGTCGGTGCCTGTCTCTTCTGCTGTTTGGTGTCTGTCAGTGTCTGTCTCTTCTGTTGTTTGATGTCTGTCAGTGTCTGTCAGTGTCTGTGTCTATCTGTGTGTCTGAGTCGTCTGTGTCTGGTGGTTTCTGTCTGTGTGTCTCAGTCTGTGGGTTTCTGTCTGTGTGTCTGAGTCTGTCAGTGTCAGTCTGTGAGTCTGTGTCTGTCGGTGTCTGTCTGTGTCTGTCTCTTCTGTTGTTCGGAGTCTGTCAGTGTCTGTCTCTTCTGCTGTTCGGAGTCTGTCCGTGTGTGTGTCTTCTGTTGTTCAGTGTCTGTTGGTGTCTGTCTCTTCTGTTGTTCGGTGTCTGTGTCTGTATGTTCCTGTGTCTGTCTTTGTGTGTTTCTGCTGTGTGTGTGTCTGTCTGTGTGTGTGTCTGTCTGTGTGTATGTGTCTGTGTGTGTATATTTGTGTCTGTGTGTGTGTGTGTCTGTGTGTGTGTCCGACTCTTCTTGTGTCTGTCTGTGCGTGTCTCTGTCTGTGTGTGTGTCTGTCTGTCTGTGCGTGTCTCTGTCTGTGCGTGTCACGTCTGTCGTGTCTGTCTGTGCGTGTCTCTGTCTGTGCGTGTGTCTGTCTGTGCGTGTCTCTGTCTGTGCGTGTCTCTGTCTGTGCGTGTCTCTGTCTGTGCGTGTCTCTGTCTGTGCGTGGCCTCTGTCTGTGCGTGTCTCTGTCTGTGCGTGTCTCTGTTGTGCATCTGTCTGTGTGTGCGTCTGTCTGTCTGTGTGTCTGTCTGTCTGTGTGTGTCTGTCTGTCTGTGTGTGTGTCTGTCTGTCTGTCTATCTGTCTCTGTGTGTGTGTCTGTCTGTGTCTGTCTATCTGTGTCTGTCTGTGTCTTTTTGTATCTCTGTCTGACTCTGTCTCTCTGTCTGTCTCTGCCTCTCTGATTCTCTGGATCTGTCTGTTGGTCTTTATCTGTCTGTCTCTTTCTGTCTCTGTCTGTCTGTGTCTCTCTGTACCTGTCTGTCTTTCTCTGCCTGTCAGAGTTGGTCTGAGTCTTTTACTGCCTGTAGGCTTCTGTCTGTCTCCGTCTCTGTCTGCCCGTCTCTGTCTGCCCATCTCTGTCTGCCCGTCTCTGCCTGTCTCTGTCTGCCCATCTCTGTCTGCCCGTCTCTGTCTGCCCATCTCTGTCTGCCCATCTCTGTCTGCCCGTCTCTGTCTGCATTTCTCTGTTTGCTTGTCTGGGTCTGTCTGGGTCTGTCTGTCTGGGTCTGTCTGTCTGGGTCTGTCTGTCTGGGTCTGTCTGTCTGGGTCTGTCTGTCTGGGTCTGTCTGTCTGGGTCTGTCTTTCTAGGTCTGTCTTTCTGGGTCTGTCTTTCTGGGTCTGACTTTCTGGGTCTTTCTGTCTGTCTGAGTATGTCTGTCAGCGTCAGTCTGGCTGTGTCTGTCTGGCTTTGTCTGTTTGTCTTTAATGTCTCTCTGTCTGGCTGTCTCTGTCTGCCTGTCTCTGTCTGCCTGTCTCTGTCTGCCTGTCTCTGTCTGCCTGTCTCTGTCTGCATGTGTCTACCTGTGTGTGTATGTATCTGTCTGAGTCTGTCTGTGTCTTTCTGTGTCCTTCTCTGTCTGTCTGTGTCTGTCTCTTTCTCTCTGTCTCTCTCTTCCGCCGGTTTTCCTTTGCTAGCTTTTCAGTCAGTCTGTGTCAGAATGTGTGAATGTCTTGTGTGTCTGCCTGTGTCTACATGTGTCTACTGGTGAGTGCCTGTAACTGACTGTTACTGCCTGTGTCTGCCTCTGTCTGCCTGTGTTTGCCTGTGTTTGTCTGTGATTGCACGTGTCTGTCTTGATTCAACATGTGTCAGTCTGTGTCTGTTGGTCTGTGTCTGTCTCTGTCTGTTGTTGTGTGTCTGTCTCTGTCTGAGTCTATCTGTGTCTATGTCAGTCTGTGCGTCTGAGTCTGTGTGTGTCTCAGTCTGTCTGTGTGTGTGTCTGTCTGCAAGTCTGTGTCTGTCTATGTGTCTGAGTCTGTCTGTGTGTCTCTGTCTCTCAGTGTGTGTCTGTCTGTGTGTCTGTGTCTATCATTTGTGTCGGTCAGTGTGTCCATGTCAATGTATGTCTGTGTGTCTCTCGGTGTGTATCTGTGTGTCTCTGTCTGTCGGTGTGGGTCGATCTGAGTGTCTATGTCTGTCATTATATGTCTGTCTGTGTGTATGTGTCTGACAATGTCTGTCTGTCTGAGTCTCTGTGTCTCTCTGTGTCTGTCTCTTTCTATGTGTCTATCTAGGTCTGTCTGTCTATTGCTGTCTGTATGTCTCTGTAAATCTGTTTCTGTGTGTCTGTCTATCACTGTGTCCGTCGCTGTGTCCGTCGCTGTGTCCGTCGCTGTGTCCGTCGCTGTGTCCGTCGCTGTGTCCGTCGCTGTGTCCGTCGCTGTGTCCGTCGCTGTGTCCGTCGCTGTGTCCGTCGCTGGCCGCGCTGTTCCGTCGCTGTGTCCGTCGCTGTGTCCGTCGTGTGTCCGTCGCTGTGTCCGTCGCTGTGTCCGTCGCTGTGTCCGTCTCTCTGCCCGTCTCTCTGCCCGTCTCTCTGCCCGTCTCTCTGCCCGTCTCTCTGCCCGTCTCTCTGAACGATTCTGTGTCAATCTCTTTGTCTCTCTCTGTGTCAGTCTCTGTCTGTCTCTGTCTGTTTCTGTCATACCGTGTCTGTCAGTCCAAGTCTGTCAGTCCGAGTCTGTCAGTCTGAGTCTGTCAGTCTGAGTCTGTCAGTCTGAGTCTGTCAGTCTGACTCTGTCAGTCTGATTCTGTCATTCTGACTCTGTCAGTCTGACTCTGTCAGTCTGTGTCTGTTTGTAGCTGACTGTGTCTCTCTGTGTGTCTGAGTCCTTCTGTGTCTGATGGTTTCTGTCTGTGTGTCTCAGTCAGTGAGTGTCTGTCTGTGTATCTGAGTCTGTCAGTTTCTGTCTGTGTGTCTGATTCTGTTGGTATCTATGTCTCTTCTGTTGTTCGATGTCTGTCGGTGTGTGACTCTTCTGCTGTTCGTTGTCTGTCGGTGCCTGTCTCTTCTGCTGTTTGGTGTCTGTCAGTGTCTGTCTCTTCTGTTGTTTGATGTCTGTCAGTGTCTGTCAGTGTCTGTGTCTATCTGTGTGTCTGAGTCGTCTGTGTCTGGTGGTTTCTGTCTGTGTGTCTCAGTCTGTGGGTTTCTGTCTGTGTGTCTGAGTCTGTCAGTGTCAGTCTGTGAGTCTGTGTCTGTCGGTGTCTGTCTGTGTCTGTCTCTTCTGTTGTTCAGAGTCTGTCAGTGTCTGTCTCTTCTGCTGTTCGGAGTCTGTCTGTGTGTGTGTCTTCTGTTGTTCAGTGTCTGTTGGTGTCTGTCTCTTCTGTTGTTCGGTGTCTGTGTCTGTATGTTCCTGTGTCTGTCTTTGTGTGTGTGTTTCTGTCTGTGTGTGTGTGTCTGTCTGTGTGTGTGTCTGTCTGTGTGTATGTGTCTGTGTGTGTATATTTGTGTCTGTGTGTGTGTGTGTCTGTGTGTGTGTCCGACTCTTCTTGTGTCTGTCTGTGCGTGTCTCTGTCTGTGTGTGTGTGTCTGTCTGTGCGTGTCTGTCTGTCTGTGTGTCTGTCTGTCTGTGTGTCTGTCTGTCTGTCTGTGTGTCTGTCTGTCTGTCTATCTGTCTCTGTGTGTGTGTGTGTCTCTCTGTGTCTGTCTATCTGTGTCTGTCTGTGTCTTTTTGTATCTCTGTCTGTCTCTGTCTCTCTGTCTGTCTCTGCCTCTCTGATTCTCTGGATCTGTCTGTTGGTCTGTATCTGACTGTCTCTTTCTGTCTCTGTCTGTCTGTGTCTCTCTGTACCTGCCTGTCTTTCTCTGCCTGTCAGAGTTGGTCTGAGTCTTTTGCTGCCTGTAAGCTTCTGTCTGTCTCCGTCTCTGTCTGCCCGTCTCTGTCTGCCCGTCTCTGTCTGCCCGTCTCTGTCTGCCCGTCTCTGTCTGCCCGTCTCTGTCTGCCCGTCTCTGTCTGCCCGTCTCTGTTTGCCCGTCTCTGTCTGCCCGTCTCTGTCTGCCCGTCTCTGTCTGCCCGTCTCTCTCTGTCTGCATTTCTCTGTTTGCTTGTCTGGGTCTGTCTGGGTCTGTCTGTCTGGGTCTGTCTGTCTGGGTCTGTCTGTCTGGGTCTGCCTGTCTGGGTCTGTCTGTCTGGGTCTGCCTGTCTGGGTCTGCCTGTCTGGGTCTGTCTGTCTGGGTCTGTCTGTCTGGGTCTGTCTGTCTGGGTCTGTCTGTCTGGGTCTGTCTGTCTGGGTCTGTCTTTCGGGGTCTGTCTTTCTGGGTCTGTCTTTCTGGGGCTTTCTGTCTGTCTGGGTATGTCTGTCAGCGTCAGTCTGGATGTGTCTGTCTGGCTTTGTCTGTTTGTCTTTAATGTCTCTCTGTCTGTCTCAGTCTGTCTATCTCTGTCTGTCTGTCTCTGTCTGTCTGTCTCTGTCTGTCTGTCTCTGTCTGTCTGTCTCTGTCTGTCTGTCTCTGTCTGTCTGTCTCTGTCTGTCTGTCTCTGTCTGTCTGTCTCTGTCTGTCTGTCTCTGCCTCTCTCTGACTATAAGTCTTTCCCTGTCTGACTGTCTGTCTCATTCTCTCTGTCTGTCTCTGTCTGTCTCTGTCTGCCAATCATCTCTGTCTCTCTTTCTCTGTCTGCCTGTCTCTGTCTGTTTCTGTCTGCCTGTCTCTGTCTGTGATTGTCTATGTCTGCCAATCGTCTCTGTCTGCCTGTCTCTGTCTGTTTCTGTTTGTATGCATGTCTGTTTCTATTTCTGTCTGTCTCTCTCTGTCTGTGATTGTCTCTGTCTGTCTCCATCTGTCATCTGTCTCTGTCTGTCTGTCTTTGTCTGACTGTGTATATCTGTCTGTCTCTGTCTGTCTGTGTGATTGCATCTGTCTGTCAGTCTTTATCTCTCTGTCTCTGTCTGCCCGTCTCTGTCTGCCCGTCTCTGTCTGCCCGTCTCTGTCTGCCCGTCTCTGTCTGTCTGCCCGTCTCTCTGTCTGCCCGTCTCTCTCTGTCTGCCCGTCTCTCTCTGTCTGCCCGTCTCTCTCTGTCTGCCCGTCTCTCTCTGTCTGCCTGTCTCTCTCTGTCTGCCCGTCTCTCTCTGTCTGCCCGTCTCTCTCTGTCTGCCCGTCTCTCTCTGTCTGCCCGTCTCTGTCTGCCCGTCTCTGTCTGCCCGTCTCTGTCTGCATTTCTTTGTCTATGTGTCTCTGTCTGCTTGTCTGGGACTGTCTGTCTGGGTCTGACTGTCTGGGTCTGACTGTCTGGGTCTGACTGTCTGGGTCTGACTGTCTGGGTCTGACTGTCTGGGTCTGACTGTCTGGGTCTGACTGTCTGGGTCTGTCTGTCTGGGTCTGTCTGTCTGGGTCTGTCTTTCTGGGTCTGTCTTTTTCTGGGTCTGTTTTCTGTGTCTGTCAGTCTGTCTCGGTCTCTCTGTCTGTCTGTCTGGCGGTGTCTGTCTGGCTGTGTCTGTCAATTCATCTCTCTATCTGTCTCTGTCTCTCTGTCTTTGTCTGCCTGTCTGTTTCTGCCTGTCTGTTTCTGCCTGTCTGGCTGTCTCTGTCTGCCTGTCTCTGTCTGCCTGTCTCTGTCAGTCTTCCTCTGCCTGTCCCTCTCAGCCTGTCTCTCTCAGCCTGTCCCTCTCAGCCTGTCCCTCTCAGCCTGTCCCTCTCAGCCTGTCCCTCTCAGCCTGTCCCTCTCAGCCTGTCCCTCTCAGCCTGTCCCTCTCTGCCTGTCCCTCTCTGTCTGTCCCTCTCTGTCTGTCCCTCTCTGTCTGTCCCTCTCTGTCTGTCCCTCTCTGTCTGTCCCTCTCTGTCTGTCCCTCTCTGTCTGTCTGTCCCTCTCTGTCTGTCTGTCCCACTCTTTTTGTCCCTCTCTGTCTGTCCCTCTCTGTCTGTCCCTCTCTGTCTGTCCCTCTCTGCCTGTCCCTCTCTGCCTGTCCCTCTCTGCCTGTCTCTCTGCCTGTCTCTCTGCCTGTCTCTCTATGCCTGTCTCTCTATGCCTGTCTCTCTATGCCTGTCTCTCTATGCCTGTCTCTCTATGCCTGTCTCTCTATGCCTGTCTCTGTCTGCATGTGTCTACCTGTGTGTGTATGTGTCCGTCTGATTCTGTCTGTGTCTCTGTGTGTCTGTCTGTGTCTATCTGTTTATGCCTGGGTCTGTCTGTGTCTCTGTGTTTGGGTCTATCTGCTTATGCCTGTCTGTGTCTGTCTGTGTCTGTGTTTGTCTGTGTCTGTCTGTTTCTGTCTGTGTTTTTCTGTGACCTTCTCTGTCTGTCTGTGTCTGTCTCTTTCTCTCTGTCTTTCTCTTCTGCCTGTTTTCATTTGCTAGCTTTTCAGTCAGTCTGTAAGTGTCAGACTGTGTGAATGTCTTGTGTGTTTGCCTGTGTCTACATGTGTCTGCCTGTGTGTGACTGTAACTGACTGTTACTGCCTGTGTCTCCCTGTGTCTGCCTCTGTCTGCCTCTGTCTGCCTGTGTTTGTCTGTGCTTGTCTGTGGTTGCATGCGTCTGTCTTGATTCAACATGTGTCAGTCTGTGTCTGTTGGTTTGTGTCTGTCTCTGTCTGAGTCTATCTGTGTCTATGTCAGTCTGTGCGTCTGAGTCTGTGTGTGTCTCAGTCTGTCTGTGTGTGTGTCTGTCTGCAAGTCTGTGTCTGTCTATATGTCTGAGTCTGTCTGTGTGCCTCTGTCTCTCAGTGTGTGTCTGTCTGTGTGTCTGTGTCTATCATTTGTGTCAGTCAATGTGTCCATGTCAGTGTATGTCTGTGTGTCACTCGGTGTGTGTCTGTGTGTCACTCAGTGTGTGTCTGTGTGTCTGTGTCTGTCGGTGTGGGTCTGTCTGTGTGTCTATGTCTGTCATTATATGTCTGTCTGTGTGTCTGTGTCTGACAATGTCTGTCTGTCTGAGTGTCTGTGTCTCTCTGTGTCTGTCTCTTTCTATGTGTCTATCTAGGTCTGTCTGCCTATTGCTGTCTGTATGTCTCCGTAAATCTGTTTCTGTGTGTCTGTCTGTCTCTGTCCGTTGCTGTGGCCGTCGCTGTGGCCGTCGCTGTGGCCGTCGCTGTGGCCGTCTCTGTGGCCGTCGCTGTGGCCGTCGCTGTGGCCGTCTCTCTGCCCGTCTCTGTCTGCATTTCTCTGTTTGTTTGTCTGGGTCTGTCTGGGTCTGTCTGTCTGGGTCTGTCTGGGTCTGCCTGTCTGGGTCTGTCTATCTGGGTCTGTCTGTCTGGGTCTGTCTGTCTGGGTCTGTCTGTCTGGGTCTGTCTGTCTGGGTCTGTCTTTCTGGGGCTTTCTGTCTGTCTGGGTATGTCTGTCAGCGTCAGTCTGGAAATGTCTGTCTGGCTTTGTCTGTTTGTCTTTAATGTCTCTCTGTCTGTCTCAGTCTGTCTATCTCTGTCTGTCTGTCTCTGTCTGTCTGTCTCTGCCTCTCTCTGACTGTAAGTCTTTCCCTGTCTGACTGTCTGTCTCATTCTCTCTGTCTGTCTGTCTCTGTCTGCCAATCATCTCTGTCTCTCTTTCTCTGTCTGCCTGTCTCTGTCTGTTTCTGTCTGCCTGTCTCTGTCTGTGATTGTCTATGTCTGCCAATCGTCTCTGTCTGCCTGTCTCTGTTTCTGTTTGTATGCCTGTCTGTTTCTATTTCTGTCTGTCTCTGTCTGTCTGTGATTGTCTCTGTCTGTCTCCATCTGTCATCTGTCTCTGTCTGTCTGTCTTTGTCTGACTGTGTATATCTGTCTGTCTCTGTCTGTCTGTGTGATTGCATCTGTCTGTCAGTCTTTATCTCTCTGTCTCTGTCTGCCCATCTCTGTCTGCCCGTCTCTGTCTGCCCGTCTCTGTCTGCCCGTCTCTGTCTGCCCGTCTCTGTCTGCCCGTCTCTGTCTGCCCGTCTCTGTCTGCCCGTCTCTGTCTGCCCGTCTCTGTCTGCCCGTCTCTGTCTGCCCGTCTCTGTTGCCCGTCTCTGTCTGCCCGTCTCTGTCTGCCCGTCTCTGTCTGCCCGTCTCTGTCTGCCCGTCTCTGTCTGCCCATCTCTGTCTGCATTTCTTTGTCTATGTGTCTCTGTCTGCTTGTCTGGGACTGTCTGTCTGGGACTGTCTGTCTGGGTCTGACTGTCTGGGTCTGACTGTCTGGGTCTGACTGTCTGGGTCTGACTGTCTGGGTCTGACTGTCTGTCTGGGTCTGTCTGTCTGGGTCTGTCTGTCTGGGTCTGTCTTTCTGGGTCTGTCTTTTTCTGGGTCTGTTTTCTGTGTCTGTCAGTCTGTCTCGGTCTCTCTGTCTGTCTGTCTGGCGGTGTCTGTCTGGCTGTGTCTGTCAATTCATCTCTCTATCTGTCTCTGTCTCTCTGTCTTTGTCTGCCTGTCTGTTTCTGCCTGTCTGTTTCTGCCTGTCTGGCTGTCTCTGTCTGCCTGTCTCTGTCAGTCTTCCTCTGCCTGTCCCTCTCAGCCTGTCCCTCTCAGCCTGTCCCTCTCTGTCTGTCCCTCTCTGTCTGTCCCTCTCTGTCTGTCCCTCTCTGTCTGTCTGTCCCTCTCTGTCTGTCTGTCCCTCTCTGTCTGTCTGTCCCTCTCTGTCTGTCTGTCCCTCTCTGTCTGTCTGTCCCTCTCTGTCTGTCTGTCCCTCTCTGTCTGTCTGTCCCTCTCTGTCTGTCTGTCCCTCTCTGTCTGTCTGTCCCTCTCTGTCTGTCTGTCCCTCTCTGTCTGTCTGTCCCTCTCTGTCTGTCTGTCCCTCTCTGTCTGTCTGTCCCTCTCTGTCTGTCTGTCCCTCTCTGTCTGTCTGTCCCTCTCTGTCTGTCTGTCCCTCTCTGTCTGTCTGTCCCTCTCTGTCTGTCTGTCCCTCTCTGTCTGTCCCTCTCTGTCTGTCTGTCCCTCTCTGTCTGTCCCTCTCTGTCTGTCCCTCTCTGTCTGTCCCTCTCTGTCTGTCCCTCTCTGCCTGTCCCTCTCTGCCTGTCCCTCTCTGCCTGTCCCTCTCTGCCTGTCCCTCTCTGCCTGTCCCTCTCTGCCTGTCCCTCTCTGCCTGTCCCTCTCTGCCTGTCCCTCTCTGCCTGTCTCTCTATGCCTGTCTCTCTATGCCTGTCTCTCTATGCCTCTCTCTCTATGCCTGTCTCTCTATGCCTGTCTCTGTCTGCATGTGTCTACCTGTGTGTATGTGTCTGGCTGATTCTGTCTGTGTCTCTGTGTGTCTGTCTGTGTCTATCTGTTTATGCCTGGGTCTGTCTGTGTCTCTGTGTTTGGGTCTATCTGCTTATGCCTGTCTGTGTCTGTCTGTGTCTGTGTTTGTCTGTGTCTGTCTGTTTCTGTCTGTGTTTTTCTGTGACCTCTGTCTGTCTGTGTCTTTCTCTTTCTCTCTGTCTTTCTCTTCTGCCTGTTTTCATTTGCTTGCTTTTCAGTCAGTCTGTAAGTGTCAGACTGTGTGAATGTCTTGTGTGTCTGCCTGTGTCTACATGTGTCTGCCTGTGTGTGCCTGTAACTGACTGTTACTGCCTGTGTCTCCCTGTGTCTGCCTCTGTTTGTCTGTGTTTGTCTGTGGTTGCATGCGTCTGTCTTGATTCAACATGTGTCAGTCTGTGTCTGTTGGTTTGTGTCTGTCTCTGTCTGAGTCTATCTGTGTCTATGTCAGTCTGTGCGTCTGAGTCTGTGTGTGTCTCAGTCTGTCTGTGTGTGTGTCTGTCTGCAAGTCTGTGTCTGTCTATATGTCTGAGTCTGTCTGTGTGCCTCTGTCTCTCAGTGTGTGTCTGTCTGTGTGTCTGTGTCTATCATTTGTGTCAGTCAATGTGTCCATGTCAGTGTATGTCTGTGTGTCACTCGGTGTGTGTCTGTGTGTCACTCAGTGTGTGTCTGTGTGTCTGTGTCTGTCGGTGTGGGTCTGTCTGTGTGTCTATGTCTGTCATTATA
Organism: Cricetiscus sungorus; assembly: GCA_030556225.1. Taxonomy (NCBI): domain Eukaryota; kingdom Metazoa; phylum Chordata; class Mammalia; order Rodentia; family Cricetidae; genus Cricetiscus; species Cricetiscus sungorus. The sequence continues at coordinate 158,793 of JANBXA010000260.1, forward strand.
TGTCTGTCTGTGTGTCTGTGTCTGACAATGTCTGTCTGTCTGAGTGTCTGTGTCTCTCTGTGTCTGTCTCTTTCTATGTGTCTATCTAGGTCTGTCTGCCTATTGCTGTCTGTATGTCTCCATAAATCTGTTTCTGTGTGTCTGTCTGTCTCTGTCCGTTGCTGTGGCCGTCGCTGTGGCCGTCGCTGTGGCCGTCGCTGTGGCCGTCGCTGTGGCCGTCGCTGTGGCCGTCGCTGTGGCCGTCTCTCTGCCCGTCTCTCTGCCCGTCTCTCTGCCCGTCTCTCTGCCCGTCTCTCTGCCCGTCTCTCTGCCCGTCTCTGTCTGCCCGTCTCTGTCTGCCCGTCTCTGTCTGCCCGTCTCTGTCTGCCCGTCTCTGTCTGCCCGTCTCTGTCTGCCCGTCTCTGTCTGCCCGTCTCTGTCTGCCCGTCTCTGTCTGCCCGTCTCTGTCTGCCCGTCTCTGTCTGCCCGTCTCTGTCTGCCCGTCTCTGTATGCGTGTCTCTGTATGCGTGTCTCTGTATGCGTGTCTCTGTCTGCATTTCTCTGTTTGCTTGTCTGGGTCTGTCTGGGACTGTCTGTCTGGGTCTGTCTTTCTGTGTCTGTCTTTCTGGGGCTTTCTGTCTGTCTGGGTATGTCTGTCAGCCTCAGTCTGGCTGTGTCTGTCTGGCTGTGTCTGTCTGGCTTTGACTGTTTGTCTCTAATGTCTCTCTTTCTGTCTCTGTCTGTGTGTTCTGTCTGTCTGTCTCTGTCTGTCTATCTCTGTCTGTCTCTATCTTTCTGTCTCTGACTGTAAGTCTTTCCCTGTCTGACCGTCTGTCTCATTCTGTCTGTCTGTCCCTGTCTGTCTGTCTCTGTCTGCCAATCATCTCTGTTTCTCTTTCTCTGTCTGCTTGTCTCTGTCTGGTTCTGGCTGCCTGTCTCTGTCTGTCATTGTCTATGTCTGCCAATCGTCTATCTCTGCCTGTCTCTGTCTGTTTCTGTTTGTATGCCTGTCTGTTTCTATTTCTGTCTGTCTTCATCTGTCTGTCTGTGTCTGTCTGTCTTTGTCTGACTGTGTATATCTCTCCATCTCTGTCTGCCCGTCTCTGTCTGCCCGTCTCTGTCTGCCTGTCTCTGTCTGCCCGTCTCTGTCTGCCCGTCTCTGTCTGCCCGTCTCTGTCTGCCCGTCTCTGTCTGCCCGTCTCTGTCTGCCCGTCTCTGTCTGCCGTCTGCCCGTTCGTCTGCCGTCTCTGTCTGCCCGTCTCTGTCTGCCCGTGTCTATCTGCATTTCTTTGTCTATGTGTCTGTCTGCTTGTCTGGGACTGTCTGTCTGGGACTGTCTGTCTGGGACTGTCTGTCTGGGACTGTCTGTCTGGGACTGTCTGTCTGGGACTGTCTGTCTGGGACTCTCTGTCTGGGACTCTCTGTCTGGGACTCTCAGTCTGGGTCTGTCAGTCTGGGTCTGTCAGTCTGGGTCTGTCAGTCTGGGTCTGTCAGTCTGGGTCTGTCAGTCTGGGTCTGTCAGTCTGGGTCTGTCAGTCTGGGTCTGTCTGTCTGGGTCTGTCTGTCTGGGTCTGTCTGTCTGGGTCTGTCTGTCTGGGTCTGTCTGTCTGGGTCTGTCTTTCCGGGTCTGTCTTTCTGGGTCTGTCAGTCTGTCTGGGTCTCTCTGTCTGTGTCTCTCTGTCTGTGTCTGTCTGTCTGTGTCTGTCTGGCTGTGTCTGTCTGGCTGTGTCTGTCTGGCTGTGTCTGTCTGGCTGTGTCTGTCAGTGTCTCTCTATGTGTCTCTGTCTGCCTGTCTCTGTCTGCCTGTCTCTGTCTGCCTGTCTCTGTCTGCCTGTCTCTGTCTGCCTGTCTCTCTCTGCCTGTCTCTCTCTGCCTGTCTCTCTCTGCCTGTCTCTCTCTGCCTGTCTCTCTCTGCCTGTCTCTCTCTGCCTGTCTCTGTCTGCCTGTCTCTGTCTGCCTGTCTCTGTCTGCCTGTCTCTCTCTGCCTGTCTCTCTCTGCCTGTCTCTCTCTGCCTGTCTCTCTCTGCCTGTCTCTCTCTGTCCTGTCTCTGTCTACCTGTCTCTGTCTACCTGTCTCTGTCTACCTGTCTCTGTCGGCCTGTGTCGGCCTGTGTTGGCCTGTGTCGGCCTGTGTTTCTGTGTCTGTCTGTGTGTTTGAGTCTGTCGGTGTGTTTCTGTCTGTCGGTGTGTGTCTGTCTGGCGGTGTGTGTCTGTCTGTGTATCTGTGTCTATCGGTTTGTGTCTGTGTGTCTCTGTTGGTGTGTGTCTGTGTGTCTGTTGGTGTGTGTCTGTCTGTGTGTCTTTGTCTTTCAGTGTGTGCTTGTGTGTATATGTCTGTCGTTATATGTCTGTCTGTGTGTCTTTGTCAGTGTCTTTTCTGTCTGAGTCTCTCTTTGTCTATCTGTGTCTGTCTCTTTCTGTGTGTCTTACTCGGTCTGTCTGTCTGTCGCTATCTGTCTGTCTCTGTGTGTCTGTTTCAGTGTGTGTCTGACTCTGTCTGTCTGTCTCTGTTTTCGGTATTTCCCTGTTTGTCTGTCTGCTGTCTCTGTCTGTCTGTCTCTATCTGCCAATCATCTCTGTCTGACTTTCTATGTCTGCCTATCTCTATGTTTCTGTCTGTCTGTCTGTTTCTCTTTCTGTCTATCTCTGTTCATCTGCCTGTCTCTGTCTGCCAATCAGCTCTGTCTGCCTGTCCCTTCTGTCTGATTCTGTCTGTCTGCCTGTCTGTTTTTTTCTGTCTGTCTTTTCTGTCTGTCAATGTCTGTCTTTTTCTGTCTGTCAATGTCTGTCTTTGTCTGTCTGTCGCTGTCTTTGTCTGTCTGTCTCTGTCTGTCTCTGTCGCTGTCTGTCTCTGTCTGTCGCTGTTTGTCTGTCGCTGTCTGTCTGTCTGTCGCTGTCTGTCTCTGCCTCTCCGTCTGTCTCTGCCTCTCCATCTGTCTCTGCCTCTCCATCTGTCTCTGCCTCTCCGTCTGTCTCTGCCTCTCCGTCTATCTCTGCCTCTCTGTCTCTGCTTCTCTGACTATCTCTGCCTTACTGTCTCTCTATGCCTCTCTATCTCTGTCTTTCTCTCTGTCTCTGTCTGTGTCTCTGTCTTTGTCTCTCTGTCTCTCTGTATCTCTCTGTCTGTCTGCCTGTCTCTGTCTGCCAATCGTCTCTGTCTGCCTATCTCTGTCTGTTTCTATCTGTCTTTTTCTCTTTCTGTCTGTCTCTGACTGTCTCTGACTGTCTGTCTCTGACTGTCTCTGTCTGTGTCTGTCTGTCTGTCTTTGACTGTGTCTGTCTGTCTGTCTCTGTCTGTACTCCTCTGTCTGTCTTATTCTATCTCTCGGTCTCTGACTGGGTGTCTCTGACTGGGTGTCTCTGACTGGTTGTCTCTGACTGGGTGTCTCTGACTGGGTGTCTCTGACTGGGTGTCTCTGACTGGGTGTCTCTGACTGGGTGTCTCTGTCGGCGTGTCTCTGTCGGCGTGTCTCTGTCGGCGTGTCTCTGTCGGCGTGTCTCTGTCGGCGTGTCTCTGTCGGCATGTCTCTGTCGGCATGTCTCTGTCGGCGTGTGTCTGTCGGCGTGTCTCTGTCGGCATGTCTCTGTCGGCGTGTGTCTGTCAGCGTGTGTCTGTCGGCTTGGGTCCGTCTGGGTCAGTCTGTCTGGGTCAGTCCGTCTGGCACAGTCCGTCTGGGACAGTCCGTCTGGGTCAGTCCGTCTGTGTCTTTCTGTCTGTCTGGGTCTGT
>JANBXA010000260.1:170000-175000 GCA_030556225.1 Cricetiscus sungorus
CTGTCTCTGTCTGCATATCTCTGCCTGTCGCTGTCTGCCTGTCGCTGTCTGCCTGTCGCTGTCTGCTTGTCGCTGTCTGCCTGTCGCTGTCTGCCTGTCGCTGTCTGCCTGTCGCTGTCTGCCTGTCGCTCTCTGCCTGTCGCTCTCTGCCTGTCGCTCTCTGCCTGTCGCTCTCTGCCTGTCGCTCTCTGCCTGTCGCTCTCTGCCTGCCCATGTCTGCCTGCCCATGTCTGCCTGCCCATGTCTGCCTGCCCATGTCTGCCTGCCCATGTCTGCCTGCCCATGTCTGTCTGCGTGCTTCTCTCTACCTGTCTCTCTCTGCCTGTCTCTCTCTGCCTGTCTCTGTCTGCCTGTCTCCTCTGCCTGTCTCTCTCTGCCTGTCTCTCTCTGCCTGTCTCTCTCTGCCTGTCTCTCTCTGCCTGTCTCTCTCTGACTGTCTTCTCTCTGACTGTGTCTGACTGTGTCTCTGTGTTTGTGTCTGTCTGTGTCTGCTTATGTATGTCTGTGTCTGTGCCTGTCTGATTCTGTCTGTGTCTGTCTGTGTCTGTCTGTCTTTGGCTATCTCTGTATGTCTGTCTCTTTCCGTCTGTTTTATTGACTGTGTCAGTCTGTGACTGTGTCTGTGTCTGTCTGTGTCTATCTCTTTCTCGGTGTGTCTCTCTGTTCTGCCTGGTTTTCCTTTTATAGCTGTTCAGTCGGTCTGTATGTGTCAGACTAAGTGAATGTCTTGTGTGTCTGCCAGTGTCTGCCAGTGTCTGCCAGTGTCTGCCTGTGACTGCCAGTGACTGCCAGTGACTGCCAGTGACTGCCTGTGACTGCCTGTGACTGCCTGTGTCTGCCTGTGTCTGCCTGTGTCTGTCTATGTCTGCATGTGTCTGTCTGGTTCTACATGTGTCTGTCTGTGTCTGTTGGTCTGTGTGTGTCTGTGTCTGTCGTTGTGAGTCTGTCTCTGTGTGTGATTCTGTCTGTGTGTCTGTGTCTGTCTGTGATTCTCATTCTGTCTGTGTGTCTCAGTCTGTCTGTGTATGTCTGTCTGCAAGTCTGTGTCTGTCTATGTGTCTGAGTCTATATGTGTGTCTCTGTTTGTCGGTGTGTGTCTGTGTGTCTGTGTCTATCGGTTTGTGTCTGTCTGTGTGTCTGTCTGCCGTTATATGTTTGTCTGTGTGTCTGTGTCTGACAGTGTCTGTCTGTGTCTCTCTGTGTCTATCTATGTCTGTCTCTCTGTCGCTGTCTCTCTGTCTCTGTGTCTGTCTCTGTCTCTCTGTCGGTCTCTGTGTCTGTCGCTGTCTCTGTCTGTCTCTGTGTCTGTCTCTGTCTATCTGTCTGACTCTGTCTGGCTGTTTCTGTCTGTTTATCTCTGTCTGTCTCCATGCCGTCTCCGTGCCATCTCCGTGCCGTCTCCATGCCTGTCTCCATGCCTGTCTCCATGCCTGTCTCCATGCCTGTCTCCATGCCTGTCTCCATGCCTGTCTCCATGCCTGTCTCCATGCCTGTCTCTGTGCTTTCTCTGTCAGAGTCTGTTGGTCTGAGTCTGTAAGTCTGAGTCTGTCGGTCTGAGTCTGTAGGTCTGAGTCTTTCGGTCTGTGTGTTGGTCTGAGTCTGTGTGTCTGAATCTGTCTGTCTGTGTCTCTCTGTGTGTCTGAGTCATTCTGTGTCATTCGGATTCTGTCTGTGTGTCTCAGTCTGTGAGTGTCTGTTTGTGTGTCTGAGTCTGTCAGTGACTTTCTGTGTGTCCGAGTCTTTCAGTGTCTGAATCGATGTCAGTCTGCGTGTCTGTGTGTCTGAGTCAGTGGGTTTCTGCCTGTGTCTGTCTCTTCTGTTCGTTTTCTGTCGATGTCTGTCTATTCTGCTGTTTGGTGTCTGACGGTGTCTGTCTCTTCTGTTGTTTAGTGTCTTTCGGTGTCTGTCTCTTCTGTTGTTCGGTGTCTGTCGGTGTCTGTCTCTTCTGTTGTTCAGTGTCTGTCAGTGTTTATGGGTGTCTGTCTGTGTGTGTCTCTGTGAGTGTGTGTGTGTCTGTCTGCGTGTGTGTCTGAGTCAGTCTGAGTCTGTCTGTCTGAGTCTGTCTCTCTCTGCCCGTCTCTGCCCGTCTCTGCCCGTCTCTGTCTCTGTCCGTCTCTGCCTCTCTGTCCGTCTCTGCCTCTCTGTCCGTCTCTGCCTCTCTGTCCGTCTCTGCCTCTCTGTCCGTCTCTGCCTCTCTGTCCGTCTCTGCCTCTCTGTCCGTCTCTGCCTCTCTGTCCGTCTCTGCGTCTCTGTCCGTCTCTGCCTCTCTGTCCATCTCTGCCTCTCTGTCTCTGTCAGTCGCTGTGTCTGTCTGTCTCTCTGTATCTCTCTGTCTGTCTGCCTGTCTCTGTCTGTATGCCTGTCTCTGTCTGTCTGCCTGTCTCTGTCTGTCTGCCTGTCTCTGTGTGTATGCCTGTCTCTGTGTGTATGCCTGTCTCTGTGTGTATGCCTGTCTCTGTCTGTCTGTCTCTGACAGTCTGTCTGACTCTGTCTGTCTGTCTCTATCAGTCTTTCTCTGTCTCTCTCTCTCTGTATCTGTCTGTCTGTCTCTGTATCTGTCTGTGTCAGTAGATCTTTCCCTGTCTGTCTGTCTCAGTCTGTCTGTCTGTCTGTCTCTGTCTGTCTGTCTGCCTTCTCTGTCTGTCTGCCTTCTCTGTCTGTCTGCCTTCTCTGTCTGTCTGCCTGTCTCTGTCTGTCTGCCTTTCTCTGTCTGTCTGCCTTTCTCTGTCTGTCTGCCTTCTCTGTCTGTCTGCCTTTCTCTGTCTGTTTCTGTCTGTCTGTCTGTTTCTCTTTCTGTCTGTCTCTGTCTGTCAGTCAATGTCTGTCTCTGTCTGTCTCTGTCTGACTGTCTCTGTCTGTGTCTGTCTGTCTGTTTTTGTCTGACTGTGTTTTGCCTGTCTCTGTCTGTCTGTATGCCTCTGTCTGTCCTTCTCTATCTCTCTGTGTCTGTCTGCCTGTCTCTGTCCGCGTGCCTCTGTCCGCCTGCCTCTGTCCGCCTGCCTCTGTCCGCCTGCCTCTGTCCGCCTGCCTCTGTTCGCCTGCCTCTGTCCGCCTGCCTCTGTCCGCCTGCCTCTGTCCGCCTGCCTCTGTCCGCCTGCCTCTGTCCGCCTGCCTCTGTCCGCCTGCCTCTGTCCGCGTGCCTCTGTCCGCGTGTCTCTGTCCGCGTGTCTCTGTCTGCATGTCTCTGCATGCTTCTGTCTGCGTGTCTCTATCTGCATGTCTGGGTCTGTCTGGGTCTATCTGTCTGGGTCTGTCTGTCTGTCTGGGTCTGTCTGTCTGGGTCTGTCTGCCAGGGTCTGTCTGGCTGTGTCTTTCTGGCTGTGTCTGTCTGTTTGCCTCTCTATCTTTCTCTATATCGCTGTCTTTGTCGTCTGTCTGTCGGTTGTCACTATCTGCCTGTCACTCTCTGCCTTTCACTGTCTGCCTGTCACTGCCTGCCTGTGTCTGTCTATCTTCCTCTGTCTCTGTATGTCTGCCCGTCGTCTCTGTCTGCCCGTCGTCTCTGTCTGCCCGTCGTCTCTGTCTGCCCGTCGTCTCTGTCTGCCCGTCGTCTCTGTCTGCCCGTCGTCTCTGTCTGCCTGTCTCTGTCTGCCTGTCTCTGTCTGCCTGTCTCTGTCTGCCTGTCTCTGTCTGCCTGTCTCTGTCTGCCTGTCTCTGTCTGCCTGTCTCTGTCTGTCTGTGCCTGTATGTCTGTGTCTGTATGTCTGTTTCTGTCTGGGTCTGTCAGTGTCTGTCTGTGTCTTTCTCTGTCTGTGTCTCTGTATTTGTGTCTGTCTGTGTCTTCTTATATCTGTCTGTGTCTGTGCCTGTCTGATTCTGTGTCTGTCTGTGTCTGTCTGTCTTTGGCTATCTCTGTTTGTCTGTCTCTTTCTGTCTGTTTTGTTGACTGTGTCAGTCTGTGAGTGTGTCTGTGTCTGTCTGTGTCTGTCTCTTTCTCTCTATGTCTTCTGTTCTGCCTGGTTTTCCTTTCTAGCTGTTCAGTCAATCTGTAATTATCAGACTGTGTCTTGTCTGTCTGCCTGTGACTGCCTGTGACTGCCTGTGACTGCCTGTGACTGCCTGTGTCTGCCTGTGTCTGCCTGTGTCTGCCTGTGTCTGCCTGTGTCTGCCTGTGTCTGCCTGTGTCTGCCTGTGTCTGCCTGTGTCCATCTGTATCCGTCTGTGTCTGCATGTTTCTATCTGATGCTACATGAGTCTGTCTGTGTCTGTTGGTCTGTGTCTGCCTGTGTCTGTTGTTGTGTGTCTGTCTCTTTCTGTGTCTCTTTCTCGGTCTGTCTGTCACTGTCTGACTATCTGTCGGTCTCTGTGCCGGTCTCTGTGCCGGTCTCTGTGCCGGTCTCTGTGCCGGTCTCTGTGCCGGTCTCTGTGCCGGTCTCTGTGCCGGTCTCTGTGCCGGTCTCTGTGCCGGTCTCTGTGCCGGTCTCTGTGCCGGTCTCTGTGCCGGTCTCTGTGCCGGTCTCTGTGCCGGTCTCTGTGCCGGTCTCTGTGCCGGTCTCTGTCGGTCTCTGTCAGTTTCTGTTGGTCTATGTCTGTCGGTCTGAGTCTGTCTGTCTGTGTCTGTCTGTCTGTATCTCTCTGTGTCTGAGTCATTCTGTGTCTGTCGGTTTCTGTCTGTGTGTCTCAGTCTGTGGGTGTCTTTCTGAGTGTCTGATTCTGTCGGTGTCTGTCTGTGTGTCTGTGTGTCTGAGTCTGTCGGTGTCTGTGTCTGTCTCTTCTGTTGTTCGGTGTCTGTCAGTGTCTGTGTCTGTCTGTGTGTGTGTCTGTCTGTGTGTGTGTCTGTCTGCGTGTGTGTCTGTCTGCGTGTGTGTCTGTCTGCGTGTGTGTCTGTCTGCGTGTGTGTCTGTCTGCGTGTGTGTCTGTCTGCGTGTGTGTCTGTCTGCGTGTGTGTCTGTCTGCGTGTGTGTCTGTCTGCGTGTGTGTCTGTCTGCGTGTGTGTCTGTGTGTGTGTGTGTCTGTCTGTCTGAGTCTGTCTGTCTGAGTCTGTCTGTCTGAGTCTCTCT
>JANBXA010000260.1:180000-202500 GCA_030556225.1 Cricetiscus sungorus
TCTGTCTGTGTCTATCTCTTTCTCTGTGTGTCTCTCTGTTCTGCCTGGTTTTCCTTTTATAGCTGTTCAGTCGGTCTGTATGTGTCAGACTAAGTGAATGTCTTGTGTGTCTGCCAGTGTCTGCCAGTGTCTGCCTGTGACTGCCTGTGACTGCCTGTGACTGCCTGTGTCTGCCTGTGTGCTGTGTCTGCCTGTGTCTGCCTGTGGCTTGTCTGCCTGTGTCTGCCTGTGTCTGCCTGTGTCTGCATGTGTCTGTCTGTTTCTACATGTGTCTGTCTGTGTCTGTTGGTTTGTGTGTGTCTGTGTCTGTCGTTGTGAGTCTGTCTCTGTGTCTGATTCTGTTTGTGTGTCTGTGTCTGTCTGTGAGTCTCATTCTGTCTGTGTGTCTCAGTCTGTCTGTGTGTGTCTGTCTGCAAGTCTGTGTCTGTCTATGTGTCTGAGTCTATCTGTGTGTCTCTGTCGGTATGTGTCTGTGTGTCTGTGTCTATCGGTTTGTGTCTGTCTGTGTGTCTATGTCTGCTGTTATATGTTTGTCTGTGTGTCTGTGTCTGACAGTGTCTGTCTGTGTCTCTCTGTGTCTATCTATGTCTGTCTCTCTGTCGCTGTCTTTCTTTCTCTGTGTCTGTCGCTGTCTCTCTGTCGGTCTCTGTGTCTGTTGCTGTCTCTCTGCCTGTCTCTGTGTCTGTCGCTGTCTCTCTGCCTGTCTCTGTGTCTGTCTCTGTCTATCTGTCTGACTTTGTCTGGCTGTTTCTGTCTGTTTATCTCTGCCTGTCTCCGTGCCTGTCTCCGTGCCTGTCTCCGTGCCTGTCTCGTGCCGTCTCCGTGCCTGTCTCCGTGCCTGTCTCCGTGCCTGTCTCCGTGCCTGTCTCCGGCTGTCTCCGTGCCTGTCTCCGTGCCTGTCTCTGTGCCTGTCTCTGTGTCTTTCTCTGTCAGAGTCTGTTGGTCTGAGTCTGTCGGTCTGAGTCTGTCGGTCTGAGTCTGTCGGTCTGAGTCTGTCGTTCTGAGTCTTTCAGTCTGTGTGTCGGTCTGAGTCTGTCTGTGTGTCTGAATCTGTCTGTCTGTGTCTGTGTCTCTCTGTGTGTCTGAGTCATTCTGTGTCATTCGGATTCTGTGTGTCTCAGTCTGTGAGTGTCTGTCTGTGTGTCTGAGTCTGTCAGTGACTTTCTGTGTGTCAGAGTCTTTCAGTGTCTGAATCGATGTCAGTCTGTGTGTCTGTGTGTCTGAGTCAGTGGGTTTCTGTCTGTGTCTGTCTCTTCTGTTGTTCGTTTTCTGTCGATGTCTGTCTCTTCTGCTGTTTGGTGTCTGTCAGTGTCTGTCTCTTCTGCTGTTTGGTGTCTGTCAGTGTCTGTCTCTTCTGTTGTTCAATGTCTGTCGGTGTCTGTCTCTTCTGTTGTTCGGTGTCTGTCGGTGTTTATCGGTGTCTGTCTGTGTGTGTCTCTGTAAGTGTGTGTGTGTCTGTCTGTGTGTGTGTCTGTGTTTGTCTGTCTGTGTATGTGTGTCTGTCTGTGTGTCTGTCTGTCTGTCTGTGTGTCTGTCTGTGTGTGTGTCTGTTTGTCTGTCTGTGTGTGTGTGGGCCTGTCTGTGTGTGTGTGTCTGTCTGTGTGTGTGTCTGTCTGTCTGTGTGTGTGTGGGGGGGGGGGCTGTCTGTGTGTGTGTATCTGTCTGTGTGTCTATCTGTCTGTGTATGTGTCTGTGTGTGTGTCTGTGTGTCTGTCTGTCTGAGTCTGTCTGTCTGAGTCTGTCTGTCTGAGTCTGTCTGTCTGAGTCTGTCTGTCTGAGTCTGTCTATCTGAGTCTGTCTGTCTGAGTCTGTCTGTCTGAGTCTGTCTGTCTGAGTCTGTCTGTCTGAGTCTGTCTGTCTGAGTCTGTCTGTCTGAGTCAGTCTGTCTGAGTCAGTCTGTCTGAGTCAGTCTGTCTGAGTCAGTCTGTCTGAGTCTCTCTGTCTGTGTCTCTCTGTCTGTGTCTCTGTCTGTGTCTCTGTCTGTGTCTCTCTGTCTGTGTCTCTCTGTCTGTGTCTCTCTCTGTCTCTCTCTGTCTCTGTCTCTCTCTGTCTCTGTCTCTCTCTGTCTGTCTCTGTCTGTCTCTGTCTGTCTCTGTCTGTCTCTGTCTGTCTCTGTCTGTCTCTGTCTGTCTCTGTCTGTCTCTGTCTGTCTGTCTCTGTCTGTCTGTCTCTGTCTGTCTCTCTCTATCTGTCTCTATCTCTATCTATCTCTATCTGTCTGTCTCTGTCTCTGTCTGTCTCTGTCTCTATCTGTCTGTCTGTCTGCCTCTCTAACTCTCTGGATCAGTGTCTGTCTGTCTCTGTCTGTCTGTCTGTGTCTGTCTGTCTCTGTTTCTGTCTGTCTGTCTCTGCCTGTCAGAGTCGGTCTGTGTCTGTTTCTGTCTGCCTGCTTCTGTCTGTCTCTGCCTCTCTGTCTGTCTCTGCCTCTCTGTCTGTCTCTGCCTCTTTGTCTGTCTGTCTCTGCCTCTCTGTCTGTCTGTCTCTGCCTCTCTGTCTGTCTGTCTCTGCCTCTCTGTCGGTCTGTCTCTGCCTCTCTGTCGGTCTGTCTCTGTCTCTCTGTCGGTCTGTCTCTGTCTCTCTGTCGGTCTGTCTCTGCCTCTCTGTCTGTCTCTGCCTCTCTGTCTGTCTCTGCCTCTCTGTCTGTCTCTGCCTCTCTGTCTCTGTCTGCCTCTCTGTCTCTGTCTGCCTCTCTGTCTCTGTCTGCCTCTCTGTCTCTGTCTGCCTCTCTGTCTTTGTCTGTCTCTCCGTTTCTGTCTGTCTCTGTTTCTGTCTGTCTGTCTCTGCCTATCAGAGTCAGTCTGTGTCTGTTTCTGTCTGCTTCTGTCTGTCTCTGTCTGTCTCTGCCTCTCTGTCTGTCTCTGCCTCTCTGTCTGTCTCTGCCTCTCTGTCTGTCTCTGCCTCTCTGTCTGTCTCTGCCTCTCTGTCTCTGTCTGCCTCTCTGCCCCTGTCTGTCTCTCTGTCTCTGTCTGTCTCTCTGTCTCTGTCTGTCTCTCTGTCTCTGTCTCTCTGTCTCTGTCTGTCTCTCTCTGTCTGCCTGTCTCTGTCTGTCTGCCTGTCTCTGTCTGTCTGCCTGTCTCTGTCTGTATGCCTGTCTCTGTCTGTCTGTTGTCTGTCGGTCTCTGTCTGACTCTGTCTGTCTGTCTCTGTCTATTAGTCTTTCTCTGTCTCTCTCTCTCTCTGTATCCCGGTCTGTCTCTGTCTGTCTGTCTCTGTCTATTAGTCTTTCTCTGTCGCTCTCTCTCTGTATCCCTCTGTCTGTCTGTCTCTGTCTGTCTATATGTCTGTCTGTCGGTCTTTCCCTGTCTGTCTGTCAGTCTGTCTCAGTCTGTCTATCTCTGTTTGCCAATCGTCTCTGTCTGCCTTTCTCTGTCTGCCTGTCTCTGTCTGTTCTTCTGTCTGTTTCTTTTTCTGTCTGTCTCTGTCTATCTGCCTGTCTCTGTCTGCCAATCATCTCTGTCTGCCTGTCTCTGTCTGTTTCTGTCTGTTTGCCTATCTTATTTTCTTTCTGTCTGTCTGTCAATGTCTGTCCTGTCGGTCTGACTCTGTGTCTGACTGGCTGTCTTTGTCTGACTGTATCTGTCTGTCTGACTCTGTCTGTCTGTCTGTATGCCTCTGTCAGTCTTTCTCTATCTCTCTGTCTCTGTCTGCCTGTCTCTGCATGTCTCTGTCTGCATGTCTCTGTCTGTGAGTCTCTATCTGCATATGACTGTCTGTGTGTCTCGGTCAGCATGTCTCTGTCTGCTTGTCTGTGTCTGACTGGGTCTGTCTGTCTGGGTCTGTCTCTCTTTCTGGGTCTGTCTTTCTAGATCATTCTGGCTGTGTCTGGCTGGCTGTGTCTGTCTGGCTGTGGCTGTCTGTCTCTCTATTTGTCTCTGTCTCTTTGTATTGTCTATCTGTCTGTCTCTGTCACCGTCTGCCTGTCACCGTCTGCCTGTCACCGTCTGCCTGTCACCCTCTGCCTGTCACCCTCTGCCTGTCACCCTCTGCCTGTCACCCTCTGCCTGTCACCCTCTGCCTGTCACCCTCTGCCTGTCACCCTCTGCCTGTCACCCTCTGCCTGTCACCCTCTGCCTGTCACTCTCTGCCTGACTCTCTCTGACTCTCTCTGCCTGTGTCTGCCTGTGTCTGCATGTGTCTGTCTGATTCTACATATGTCTCTCTGTGTCTGTTGGTCTATGACTATCTGTGTCTGTCATTGTGTGTCTCTCTGTGTCTGAGTCTGTCTGTGTGTCTATGTCTGTCTGTGTGTCTGAGTCTGTCTGTGTCTCATTCTGTCTTTATGTGTGTCTCTCTGCGAGTCTGTGTCTGTCTATGTGTCTGATTCTGTCTGTGTGTCTCTGTCTGTCGGGGTATGTCTGTCTGTGTGTCTGTGTCTATTGGTTTGTGTCTGTCTGTGTGTCTATGTTGGTGTGTGTCTGTGTGTCTGTCGGTGTGTGTCTGACTGTGTGTCTATGTCTGTTGTTATATGTTTGTCTGTGTGTCTGTGTCTGTCAGTGTCTGTCTGTCTGAGTCTGTGTCTAACTGTGTCTGTCTCTTTCTGTGTGGCTTTCTCGGTCAGTCTGTCTGTTGCTGTCTGTCTGTCTCTGTGTGTCTGTTTCGGTGTGTCTGTCTGTCTCTGTGTGTCTGTTTCGGTGTGTCTGTCTGTCTCTGTGTGTCTGTTTCGGTGTGTCTGTCTGATATTTTGTGTCTGTTTCTGTGTGTCTGTCTGATACTCTGTGCCTGGCTCTGTGCCTGGCTCTGTGCCTGGCTCTGTGCCTGGCTCTGTGCCTGGCTCTGGGTCTGTCTCTGGGTCTGTCTATGGGTCTGTCTCTGTCTGTCTGTCTCTACAAGTCAGACTCGGTCTGTGTCTGTTTCTGTCTGCCTGCTTCTGTCTGTCTCTGTCTGTCTGTCTCTGTCTGTCCGTCTCTGCCTCTCTGTCTGTCTCTGCCTCTCTGTCCATCTCTGACTCTCTGTCCGTCTCTGCCTCTCTGTCCGTCTCTGCCTCTCTGTCCGTCTCTGCCTCTCTGTCCGTCTCTGCCTCTCTGTCCGTCTAAGCCTCTCTGTCCGTCTAAGCCTCTCTGTCCGTCTAAGCCTCTCTGTCCGTCTCTGCCTCTCTGTCCGTCTCTGCCTCTCTGTCCGTCTCTGCCTCTCTGTCTGTCTCTGCCTCTCTGTCCGTCTCTGCCTCTCTGTCCTTCTCTGCCTCTCTGTCTCTGTCAGTCTCTGTGTCTGTCTGTCTCTCTGTATCTCTCTGTCTGTCTGCCTGTCTCTGTATGCCTGTCTCTGTCTGTATGCCTGTCTCTGTCTGTCTGTCTCTGACAGTCTGTCTGTCTCTGACAGTCTGTCTGTCTCTGACAGTCTGTCTGACTCTGTCTGTCTGTCTCTGTCTATCAGTCTTTCTCTGTCTCTCTCTCTCGGTATATGTCTGTCTGTCTGTCTCTATCTCTGTCTGTGTCAGTAGGTCTTTCCCTGTCTACCTTTCTCTGTCTGTCTGCCTGTCTCTGTCTGTCTGCCTGTCTCTGTCTGTCTGCCTGTCTCTGTCTGTCCGCCTGTCTCTGTCCGCCTGTCTCTGTCTGTCTGCCTGTCTCTGTCTGTCTGCCTGTCTCTGTCTGTCTGCCTGTCTCTGTCTGTCTGCCTGTCTCTGTCGGCCAATCGTCTGTCTGCCTTCTCTGTCTGTTTCTGTCTGTCTGTCTGTTTCTCTTTCTGTCTGTCTATGTCTGTCAGTCAATGTCTGTTTCTGTCTGTCTCTGTCTGACTGTCTGTCTCTGTCTGTGTCTGTCTGTCTGTTTTTGTCTGATTGTGTTTTGCCTGTCTTTGTCTGTCTGTATGCCTCTGTCTGTCCTTCTCTATCTCTCTGTGTCTGTCTGCCTGTCTCTGTCCGCCAGTCTCTGTCTGCCTGCCGCTGTCCGCCTGCCGCTGTCCGCCTGCCGCTGTCCGCCTGCCGCTGTCCGCCTGCCTTTGTCCGCGTGTCTCTGTCCGCGTGTCTCTGTCCGCGTGTCTCTGTCCGCGTGTCTCTGTCCGTGTGTCTCTGTCCGCGTGTCTCTGTCTGCATGTCTCTGTCTGCATGACTCTATCTGCATGTCTGGGTCTGTCTAGGTCTATCTGTCTGGGTCTGTCTGTCTGTCTGGGTCTGTCTGCAAGGGTCTGTCTGGCTGTGTCTTTCTGGCTGTGTCTGTCTGTTTGCCTCTCTATCTTTCTCTATATAGCTGTCTGTCATCTGTCTGTCGGTTGTCACTATCTGCCTGTCACTCTCTGCCTGTCACTGTCTGCCTGTCACTCTCTGCCTGTCACTCTCTGCCTGTCACTGTCTGCCTGTCACTGCCTGCCTGTGTCTGTCTATCTTCCTCTGTCTCTGTATGTCTGCCCGTCGTCTCTGTCTGCCCGTCGTCTCTGTCTGCCCGTCGTCTCTGTCTGCCCGTCGTCTCTGTCTGCCCGTCGTCTCTGTCTGCCCGTCGTCTCTGTCTGCCCGTCGTCTCTGTCTGCCCGTCGTCTCTGTCTGCCCGTCGTCTCTGTCTGCCCGTCGTCTCTGTCTGCCCGTCGTCTCTGTCTGCCCGTCGTCTCTGTCTGCCCGTCTCTGTCTGCCCGTCTCTGTCTGCCCGTCTCTGTCTGCCCGTCTCTGTCTGCCCGTCTCTGTCTGCCCGTCTCTGTCTGCCCGTCTCTGTCTAAGAGTGACCATCTCTGTCTGCCTGTGTCTGTCTGCCTGTGTCTGTCTGCCTGTGTCTGTCTGCCGGTGTCTGTCTTGTCTGCCTGTGCCTGTATGTCTGTGCCTGTATGTCTGTGTCTGTATGTCTGTTTCTGTCTGGGTCTGTCAGTGTCTGTCTGTGTCTTTCTCTGTCTGTGTCTTTCTCTGTCTGTGTCTTTCTCTGTCTGTGTCTTTCTCTGTCTGTGTCTCTCTATTTGTGTCTGTCTGCGTCTTCTTACATCTGTCTGTGTCTGTGCCTGTCTGATTCTGTGTCTGTCTGTCTTTGGCTATCTCTGTCTGTCTCTTTCTGTCTGTTTTGTTGACTGTGTCAGTCTGTGAGTGTGTCTATGTCTGTCTGTGTCTGTCTCTTTCTCTCTATGTCTTCTGTTCTGCCTGGTTTTCCTTTCTAGCTGTTCAGTCAATCTGTAATTATCAGACTGTGTCTTGTCTGTCTGCCTGTGTCTGCCTGTGACTGCCTGTGACTGCCTGTGACTGCCTGTGACTGCCTGTGACTGCCTTTGTCTGCCTGTGTCTGCCTGTGTCCATCTGTGTCTGCATGTTTCAATCTGATGCTACATGTGTCTGTCTGTGTCTGTTGGTCTGTGTCTGCCTGTGTCTATTGTTGTGTGTCTGTCTCTTTCTGTCTCTCTTTCTCGGTCTGTCTGTCACTGTCTGACTATCTGTCGGTCTCTGTGCCGGTCTCTGTGCTGGTCTTGGTGCCGGTCTCTGTGCCGGTCTCTGTCAGTCTCTGTCAGTTTCTGTTGGTCTATGTCTGTCGGTCTGAGTCCATCTGTCTGTGTCTGTCTGTCTGTCTGTGTCTCTCTGTGTCTGAGTCATTCTGTGTCTGTTGGTTTCTGTCTGTGTGTCTCAGTCTGTGGGTGTCTTTCTGAGTGTCTGATTCTGTCGGTGTCTGTCTGTGTGTCTGTGTGTCTGAGTCTGTTGGTGTCTGTCTGTGTCTGTCTCTTCTGTAGTTCAGTGTCTGTCGGTATCTGTCAGTGTCTGTATCTGTCAGTGTCTGTGTCTGTCTGTGTGTGTTTCTGTGTGTGTGTCTGTCTGTGTGTGTGTCTGTCTGTGTGTGTGTCTGTCTGCGTGTGTGTCTGTCTGCGTGTGTGTCTGTCTGCGTGTGTGTCTGTCTGCGTGTGTGTCTGTCTGCGTGTGTGTCTGTCTGCGTGTGTGTCTGTCTGCGTGTGTGTCTGTCTGCGTGTGTGTCTGTCTGCGTGTGTGTCTGTCTGCGTGTGTGTCTGTCAGTGTCTGTGTGTGTGTGTGTCTTTCTGTCTGAGTCTGTCTGTCTGAGTCTGTCTGTCTGAGTCTCTCTGTGTCTGTCTCTGTTTCTATGTCTGTCTGTCTCTGCCTCTCTGACTCTCTGGATCTATCTGACTGTCTGTCTCTGTCTGCCAGTCTCTGTCGGTCTGTGTCTGTCTTTCTTCTCTGTCTGTCAGAGTCAGTCTGTGTTGATTCTGTCTGTCTCTGTCTGTCTCTGTCTGTCGGTCTCTGCCTCTCTGTCTGTCTGTCTCTGCCTCTCTGTCTGTCTCTGACTCTCTGTCTGTCTGTCTGTGACTCTCTGTCTGTCTGGCTCTGACTCTCTGTCTGTCTGTCTCTGCCTCTCTGTCTGTCTGTCTCTGCCTCTCTGTCTGTCTGTCTCTGCCTCTCTCTGTCTGTCTTTGCCTCTCTGTCTGTCTCTGCGTCTCTGTCTGTGTCTGCCTCTCTGTCTCTGTCTGCCTCTCTGTCCATCTGTATCTCTGTACCTCTGTATCTCTGTCCCTCTGTATCTCTGTCTCTCTGCCTCTCTGACTGTATGCCTGTCTCTGTCTGCCTGTCTCTGTCTGTCTGCCTGTCTCTGTCTGTCTGCCTGTCTCTGTCTCTGTCTACCTCTCTGTCCCTCTGTATCTCTGTATCTCTCTGTCTCTCTGCCTCTCTGTCTGTATGCCTGTCTCTGTCTGTATGCCTGTCTCTGTCTATATGCCTGTCTCTGTCTGTATGCCTGTCTCTGTCTGTCTATGTCTGTCTCTCTCTGTCTATCAGTGTTTCTCTGTCTCTCTCTTTCTGTATCTCTCTGTCTGTCTGTCTCTGTCTGTCTCCATCTGTCGGTCTTTCCCTGTCTGTCTGTCTGTCTCAGTTTGTCTGTCTGTTTCTGTCTGTCTGACTCTCTCTGTCTGTCAATTGTCTCCGTCTGCCTTTCTCTGTCTGTCTGTTTCTGTCTGTCTGTCTCTTTCTGTCTGTTTCTTTCTGTCTGCCTGTCTCTGTCTGCCAATCATCTCTATCTGCTTGTCTTGTCTGTCTGTTTCGGTCTGTCTGCCTGTGTGTTTCTCTTTCTGTCTGTCCCTGTCAATGTCTGTTTCTGTCTCTGTCTGTCTGTCTATGTGTGTCTGTCGGTCTTTCTCTCTTTGTCTGACTGTGTCTGTCTGTCTGTCTTTGTCTGTTTGCCTCTGTCTTGCAGTCTTTCCCTATCTCTCTGTTTCTGTCTGCCTGTCTCTGTCTGCTTGTCTCTGTCTGTCTGTCTCTCTCTGTCTGTCTCTCTCTGCCTGTCTATCTCTGCCTGTCTATCTCTGCCTGTCTCTCTCTGCGTCTGTGTGTGTGTCCGACTGTTCTCGTGTCTGTCTGTGTGTGGGTCCGACTGTTCTCGTGTCTGTCTGTGTGTGTGTCCGACTGTTCTTGTGTCTGTCTATGTTTGTGTGTGTGTGTGTCTGTCTGTGTGTGTGTGTGTCTGTCTGTGTGTGTGTGTCTGTCTGTGTGTGTCTGTCTGTGTGTGTGTGTGTCTGTCTGTGTGTGTGTGTGTCTGTCTGTGTCTGTGTGTGTATGTCTGTCTGTGTGTGTGTCTGTCTGTGTGTGTGTGTGTCTGTCTGTGTGTGTATGTCTGTCTGTGTGTGTGTGTCTGTCTGTGTGTGTCTGTGTGTCTGTGTGTCTGTGTGTCTGTGTGTCCGTCTGTCTCTGTGTCCGTCTGTCTCTGTGTCCGTCTGTCTCTGTGTCCGTCTGTCTCTGTGCCGTCTGTCTCTGTGTCCGTCTGTCTCTGTGTCCGTCTGTCTCTGTGTCCGTCTGTCTCTGTGTCCGTCTGTCTCTGTGACCGTCTGTCGCTGTGTCCGTCGCTGTGTCCGTCGCTGTGCCCGTCTCTCTGGCCGTCTCTCTGCCCATCTCTCTGCCCGTCTCTCTGCCCGTCTCTCTGCCCGTCTCTCTGCCCGTCTCTTTGTCTCTGTGTCAGTCTCTGTCTGTCTCTGTCTGTTTCTGTCATACGGTGTCTGTCAGTCCAAGTCTGTCAGTCCGAGTCTGTCAGTCCGAGTCTGTCAGTCTGAGTCTGTCAGTCTGAGTCTGTCAGTCTGAGTCTGTCAATCTGACTCTGTCAGTCTGACTCTGTCAGTCTGATCTGTCGGTCTGTGTCTGTTTGTAGCTGACTGTGTCTCTCTGTGTGTCTGAGTCCTTCTGTGTCTGATGTTTTCTGTCTGTGTGTCTCAGGCAGTGAGTGTCTGTCTGTGTATCTGAGTCTGTCAGTTTCTGTCTGTGTGTCTGATTCTGTTGGTGTCTATGTCTCTTCTGTTGTTCGATGTCTGTCGGTGTGTGACTCTTCTGCTGTTCGGTGTCTGTCGGTGCCTGTCTCTTCTGCTGTTTGGTGTCTGTCAGTGTCTGTCTCTTCTGTTGTTTGATGTCTGTCAGTGTCTGTCAGTGTCTGTGTCTATCTGTGTGTCTGAGTCGTCTGTGTCTGGTGGTTTCTGTCTGTGTGTCTCAGTCTGTGGGTTTCTGTCTGTGTGTCTGAGTCTGTCAGTGTCAGTCTGTGAGTCTGTGTCTGTCGGTGTCTGTCTGTGTCTGTCTCTTCTGTTGTTCGGAGTCTGTCAGTGTCTGTCTCTTCTGCTGTTCGGAGTCTGTCCGTGTGTGTGTCTTCTGTTGTTCAGTGTCTGTTGGTGTCTGTCTCTTCTGTTGTTCGGTGTCTGTGTCTGTATGTTCCTGTGTCTGTCTTTGTGTGTGTGTTTCTGTCTGTGTGTGTGTGTCTGTCTGTGTGTGTGTCTGTCTGTGTGTATGTGTCTGTGTGTGTATATTTGTGTCTGTGTGTGTGTGTGTCTGTGTGTGTGTCCGACTCTTCTTGTGTCTGTCTGTGCGTGTCTCTGTCTGTGCGTGTCTCTGTCTGTGCGTGTCTCTGTCTGTGCGTGTCTCTGTCTGTGCGTGTCTCTGTCTGTGCGTGTCTCTGTCTGTGCGTGTCTCTGTCTGTGCGTGTCTCTGTCTGTGCGTGTCTCTGTCTGTGCGTGTCTCTGTCTGTGCGTGTCTCTGTCTGTGCGTGTCTCTGTCTGTGCGTGTCTCTGTCTGTGCGTGTCTCTGTCTGTGCGTGTCTCTGTCTGTGCGTGTCTCTGTCTGTGCGTGTCTCTGTATGTGCATCTGTCTGTCTGTGCGTCTGTCTGTCTGTGTGTCTGTCTGTCTGTGTGTGTCTGTCTGTGTGTGTGTCTGTCTGTCTGTCTATCTGTCTCTGTGTGTGTGTCTGTCTGTGTCTGTCTATCTGTGTCTGTCTGTGTCTTTTTGTATCTCTGTCTGACTCTGTCTCTCTGTCTGTCTCTGCCTCTCTGATTCTCTGGATCTGTCTGTTGGTCTTTATCTGTCTGTCTCTTTCTGTCTCTGTCTGTCTGTGTCTCTCTGTACCTGTCTGTCTTTCTCTGCCTGTCAGAGTTGGTCTGAGTCTTTTACTGCCTGTAGGCTTCTGTCTGTCTCCGTCTCTGTCTGCCCGTCTCTGTCTGCCCATCTCTGTCTGCCCGTCTCTGCCTGTCTCTGTCTGCCCATCTCTGTCTGCCCGTCTCTGTCTGCCCATCTCTGTCTGCCCGTCTCTGTCTGCATTTCTCTGTTTGCTTGTCTGGGTCTGTCTGGGTCTGTCTGTCTGGGTCTGTCTGTCTGGGTCTGTCTGTCTGGGTCTGTCTGTCTGGGTCTGTCTGTCTGGGTCTGTCTGTCTGGGTCTGTCTTTCTAGGTCTGTCTTTCTGGGTCTGTCTTTCTGGGTCTGACTTTCTGGGTCTTTCTGTCTGTCTGAGTATGTCTGTCAGCGTCAGTCTGGCTGTGTCTGTCTGGCTTTGTCTGTTTGTCTTTAATGTCTCTCTGTCTGTCTCTGTCTGCCTGTCTCTGTCTGCCTGTCTCTGTCTGCCTGTCTCTGTCTGCCTGTCTCTGTCTGCATGTGTCTACCTGTGTGTGTATGTATCTGTCTGAGTCTGTCTGTGTCTTTCTGTGTCCTTCTCTGTCTGTCTGTGTCTGTCTCTTTCTCTCTGTCTCTCTCTTCCGCCGGTTTTCCTTTGCTAGCTTTTCAGTCAGTCTGTGTCAGAATGTGTGAATGTCTTGTGTGTCTGCCTGTGTCTACATGTGTCTACTGGTGAGTGCCTGTAACTGACTGTTACTGCCTGTGTCTGCCTCTGTCTGCCTGTGTTTGCCTGTGTTTGTCTGTGATTGCACGTGTCTGTCTTGATTCAACATGTGTCAGTCTGTGTCTGTTGGTCTGTGTCTGTCTCTGTCTGTTGTTGTGTGTCTGTCTCTGTCTGAGTCTATCTGTGTCTATGTCAGTCTGTGCGTCTGAGTCTGTGTGTGTCTCAGTCTGTCTGTGTGTGTGTCTGTCTGCAAGTCTGTGTCTGTCTATGTGTCTGAGTCTGTCTGTGTGTCTCTGTCTCTCAGTGTGTGTCTGTCTGTGTGTCTGTGTCTATCATTTGTGTCGGTCAGTGTGTCCATGTCAATGTATGTCTGTGTGTCTCTCGGTGTGTATCTGTGTGTCTCTGTCTGTCGGTGTGGGTCGATCTGAGTGTCTATGTCTGTCATTATATGTCTGTCTGTGTGTATGTGTCTGACAATGTCTGTCTGTCTGAGTCTCTGTGTCTCTCTGTGTCTGTCTCTTTCTATGTGTCTATCTAGGTCTGTCTGTCTATTGCTGTCTGTATGTCTCTGTAAATCTGTTTCTGTGTGTCTGTCTATCACTGTGTCCGTCGCTGTGTCCGTCGCTGTGTCCGTCGCTGTGTCCGTCGCTGTGTCCGTCGCTGTGTCCGTCGCTGTGTCCGTCGCTCTGCCCGTCTCTCTGCCCGTCTCTCTGCCCGTCTCTCTGCCCGTCTCTCTGCCCGTCTCTCTGCCCGTCTCTCTGAACGATTCTGTGTCAATCTCTTTGTCTCTCTCTGTGTCAGTCTCTGTCTGTCTCTGTCTGTTTCTGTCATACCGTGTCTGTCAGTCCAAGTCTGTCAGTCCGAGTCTGTCAGTCTGAGTCTGTCAGTCTGAGTCTGTCAGTCTGAGTCTGTCAGTCTGACTCTGTCATTCTGACTCTGTCAGTCTGACTCTGTCAGTCTGTGTCTGTTTGTAGCTGACTGTGTCTCTCTGTGTGTCTGAGTCCTTCTGTGTCTGATGGTTTCTGTCTGTGTGTCTCAGTCAGTGAGTGTCTGTCTGTGTATCTGAGTCTGTCAGTTTCTGTCTGTGTGTCTGATTCTGTTGGTATCTATGTCTCTTCTGTTGTTCGATGTCTGTCGGTGTGTGACTCTTCTGCTGTTCGTTGTCTGTCGGTGCCTGTCTCTTCTGCTGTTTGGTGTCTGTCAGTGTCTGTCTCTTCTGTTGTTTGATGTCTGTCAGTGTCTGTCAGTGTCTGTGTCTATCTGTGTGTCTGAGTCGTCTGTGTCTGGTGGTTTCTGTCTGTGTGTCTCAGTCTGTGGGTTTCTGTCTGTGTGTCTGAGTCTGTCAGTGTCAGTCTGTGAGTCTGTGTCTGTCGGTGTCTGTCTGTGTCTGTCTCTTCTGTTGTTCAGAGTCTGTCAGTGTCTGTCTCTTCTGCTGTTCGGAGTCTGTCTGTGTGTGTGTCTTCTGTTGTTCAGTGTCTGTTGGTGTCTGTCTCTTCTGTTGTTCGGTGTCTGTGTCTGTATGTTCCTGTGTCTGTCTTTGTGTGTGTGTTTCTGTCTGTGTGTGTGTGTCTGTCTGTGTGTGTGTCTGTCTGTGTGTATGTGTCTGTGTGTGTATATTTGTGTCTGTGTGTGTGTGTGTCTGTGTGTGTGTCCGACTCTTCTTGTGTCTGTCTGTGCGTGTCTCTGTCTGTGTGTGTGTGTCTGTCTGTGCGTGTCTGTCTGTCTGTGTGTCTGTCTGTCTGTGTGTCTGTCTGTCTGTCTGTGTGTCTGTCTGTCTGTCTATCTGTCTCTGTGTGTGTGTGTGTCTCTCTGTGTCTGTCTATCTGTGTCTGTCTGTGTCTTTTTGTATCTCTGTCTGTCTCTGTCTCTCTGTCTGTCTCTGCCTCTCTGATTCTCTGGATCTGTCTGTTGGTCTGTATCTGACTGTCTCTTTCTGTCTCTGTCTGTCTGTGTCTCTCTGTACCTGCCTGTCTTTCTCTGCCTGTCAGAGTTGGTCTGAGTCTTTTGCTGCCTGTAAGCTTCTGTCTGTCTCCGTCTCTGTCTGCCCGTCTCTGTCTGCCCGTCTCTGTCTGCCCGTCTCTGTCTGCCCGTCTCTGTCTGCCCGTCTCTGTCTGCCCGTCTCTGTCTGCCCGTCTCTGTCTGCCCGTCTCTGTCTGCCCGTCTCTGTCTGCCCGTCTCTGTCTGCCCGTCTCTGTCTGCCCGTCTCTCTCTGTCTGCATTTCTCTGTTTGCTTGTCTGGGTCTGTCTGGGTCTGTCTGTCTGGGTCTGTCTGTCTGGGTCTGTCTGTCTGGGTCTGCCTGTCTGGGTCTGTCTGTCTGGGTCTGCCTGTCTGGGTCTGCCTGTCTGGGTCTGTCTGTCTGGGTCTGTCTGTCTGGGTCTGTCTGTCTGGGTCTGTCTGTCTGGGTCTGTCTGTCTGGGTCTGTCTTTCGGGGTCTGTCTTTCTGGGTCTGTCTTTCTGGGGCTTTCTGTCTGTCTGGGTATGTCTGTCAGCGTCAGTCTGGATGTGTCTGTCTGGCTTTGTCTGTTTGTCTTTAATGTCTCTCTGTCTGTCTCAGTCTGTCTATCTCTGTCTGTCTGTCTCTGTCTGTCTGTCTCTGTCTGTCTGTCTCTGTCTGTCTGTCTCTGTCTGTCTGTCTCTGTCTGTCTGTCTCTGTCTGTCTGTCTCTGTCTGTCTGTCTCTGCCTCTCTCTGACTATAAGTCTTTCCCTGTCTGACTGTCTGTCTCATTCTCTCTGTCTGTCTCTGTCTGTCTCTGTCTGCCAATCATCTCTGTCTCTCTTTCTCTGTCTGCCTGTCTCTGTCTGTTTCTGTCTGCCTGTCTCTGTCTGTGATTGTCTATGTCTGCCAATCGTCTCTGTCTGCCTGTCTCTGTCTGTTTCTGTTTGTATGCATGTCTGTTTCTATTTCTGTCTGTCTCTCTCTGTCTGTGATTGTCTCTGTCTGTCTCCATCTGTCATCTGTCTCTGTCTGTCTGTCTTTGTCTGACTGTGTATATCTGTCTGTCTCTGTCTGTCTGTGTGATTGCATCTGTCTGTCAGTCTTTATCTCTCTGTCTCTGTCTGCCCGTCTCTGTCTGCCCGTCTCTGTCTGCCCGTCTCTGTCTGCCCGTCTCTGTCTGCCCGTCTCTGTCTGCCCGTCTCTGTCTGTCTGCCCGTCTCTCTGTCTGCCCGTCTCTCTCTGTCTGCCCGTCTCTCTCTGTCTGCCCGTCTCTCTCTGTCTGCCCGTCTCTCTCTGTCTGCCCGTCTCTCTCTGTCTGCCCGTCTCTCTCTGTCTGCCCGTCTCTCTCTGTCTGCCCGTCTCTGTCTGCCCGTCTCTGTCTGCCCGTCTCTGTCTGCATTTCTTTGTCTATGTGTCTCTGTCTGCTTGTCTGGGACTGTCTGTCTGGGTCTGACTGTCTGGGTCTGACTGTTGGGTCTGACTGTCTGGGTCTGAGTGGTCTGACTGTCTGGGTCTGACTGTCTGGGTCTGACTGTCTGGGTCTGACTGTCTGGGTCTGACTGTCTGGGTCTGTCTGTCTGGGTCTGTCTGTCTGGGTCTGTCTGTCTGGGTCTGTCTTTCTGGGTCTGTCTTTTTCTGGGTCTGTTTTCTGTGTCTGTCAGTCTGTCTCGGTCTCTCTGTCTGTCTGTCTGGCGGTGTCTGTCTGGCTGTGTCTGTCAATTCATCTCTCTATCTGTCTCTGTCTCTCTGTCTTTGTCTGCCTGTCTGTTTCTGCCTGTCTGTTTCTGCCTGTCTGGCTGTCTCTGTCTGCCTGTCTCTGTCTGCCTGTCTCTGTCAGTCTTCCTCTGCCTGTCCCTCTCAGCCTGTCTCTCTCAGCCTGTCCCTCTCAGCCTGTCCCTCTCAGCCTGTCCCTCTCAGCCTGTCCCTCTCAGCCTGTCCCTCTCAGCCTGTCCCTCTCAGCCTGTCCCTCTCAGCCTGTCCCTCTCTGCCTGTCCCTCTCTGTCTGTCCCTCTCTGTCTGTCCCTCTCTGTCTGTCCCTCTCTGTCTGTCCCTCTCTGTCTGTCCCTCTCTGTCTGTCTGTCCCTCTCTGTCTGTCTGTCCCACTCTTTTTGTCCCTCTCTGTCTGTCCCTCTCTGTCTGTCCCTCTCTGTCTGTCCCTCTCTGTCTGTCCCTCTCTGCCTGTCCCTCTCTGCCTGTCCCTCTCTGCCTGTCTCTCTGCCTGTCTCTCTGCCTGTCTCTCTATGCCTGTCTCTCTATGCCTGTCTCTCTATGCCTGTCTCTCTATGCCTGTCTCTCTATGCCTGTCTCTCTATGCCTGTCTCTGTCTGCATGTGTCTACCTGTGTGTGTATGTGTCCGTCTGATTCTGTCTGTGTCTCTGTGTGTCTGTCTGTGTCTATCTGTTTATGCCTGGGTCTGTCTGTGTCTCTGTGTTTGGGTCTATCTGCTTATGCCTGTCTGTGTCTGTCTGTGTCTGTGTTTGTCTGTGTCTGTCTGTTTCTGTCTGTGTTTTTCTGTGACCTTCTCTGTCTGTCTGTGTCTGTCTCTTTCTCTCTGTCTTTCTCTTCTGCCTGTTTTCATTTGCTAGCTTTTCAGTCAGTCTGTAAGTGTCAGACTGTGTGAATGTCTTGTGTGTTTGCCTGTGTCTACATGTGTCTGCCTGTGTGTGACTGTAACTGACTGTTACTGCCTGTGTCTCCCTGTGTCTGCCTCTGTCTGCCTCTGTCTGCCTGTGTTTGTCTGTGCTTGTCTGTGGTTGCATGCGTCTGTCTTGATTCAACATGTGTCAGTCTGTGTCTGTTGGTTTGTGTCTGTCTCTGTCTGAGTCTATCTGTGTCTATGTCAGTCTGTGCGTCTGAGTCTGTGTGTGTCTCAGTCTGTCTGTGTGTGTGTCTGTCTGCAAGTCTGTGTCTGTCTATATGTCTGAGTCTGTCTGTGTGCCTCTGTCTCTCAGTGTGTGTCTGTCTGTGTGTCTGTGTCTATCATTTGTGTCAGTCAATGTGTCCATGTCAGTGTATGTCTGTGTGTCACTCGGTGTGTGTCTGTGTGTCACTCAGTGTGTGTCTGTGTGTCTGTGTCTGTCGGTGTGGGTCTGTCTGTGTGTCTATGTCTGTCATTATATGTCTGTCTGTGTGTCTGTGTCTGACAATGTCTGTCTGTCTGAGTGTCTGTGTCTCTCTGTGTCTGTCTCTTTCTATGTGTCTATCTAGGTCTGTCTGCCTATTGCTGTCTGTATGTCTCTGTAAATCTGTTTCTGTGTGTCTGTCTGTCTCTGTCCGTTGCTGTGGCCGTCGCTGTGGCCGTCGCTGTGGCCGTCGCTGTGGCCGTCTCTGTGGCCGTCGCTGTGGCCGTCGCTGTGGCCGTCTCTCTGCCCGTCTCTGTCTGCATTTCTCTGTTTGTTTGTCTGGGTCTGTCTGGGTCTGTCTGTCTGGGTCTGCCTGTCTGGGTCTGTCTATCTGGGTCTGTCTGTCTGGGTCTGTCTGTCTGGGTCTGTCTGTCTGGGTCTGTCTGTCTGGGTCTGTCTTTCTGGGGCTTTCTGTCTGTCTGGGTATGTCTGTCAGCGTCAGTCTGGAAATGTCTGTCTGGCTTTGTCTGTTTGTCTTTAATGTCTCTCTGTCTGTCTCAGTCTGTCTATCTCTGTCTGTCTGTCTCTGTCTGTCTGTCTCTGCCTCTCTCTGACTGTAAGTCTTTCCCTGTCTGACTGTCTGTCTCATTCTCTCTGTCTGTCTGTCTCTGTCTGCCAATCATCTCTGTCTCTCTTTCTCTGTCTGCCTGTCTCTGTCTGTTTCTGTCTGCCTGTCTCTGTCTGTGATTGTCTATGTCTGCCAATCGTCTCTGTCTGCCTGTCTCTGTTTCTGTTTGTATGCCTGTCTGTTTCTATTTCTGTCTGTCTCTGTCTGTCTGTGATTGTCTCTGTCTGTCTCCATCTGTCATCTGTCTCTGTCTGTCTGTCTTTGTCTGACTGTGTATATCTGTCTGTCTCTGTCTGTCTGTGTGATTGCATCTGTCTGTCAGTCTTTATCTCTCTGTCTCTGTCTGCCCATCTCTGTCTGCCCGTCTCTGTCTGCCCGTCTCTGTCTGCCCGTCTCTGTCTGCCCGTCTCTGTCTGCCCGTCTCTGTCTGCCCGTGCCGTCTCTGTCTGCCCGTCTCTGTCTGCCCGTCTCTGTCTGCCCGTCTCTGTCTGCCCGTCTCTGTCTGCCCGTCTCTGTCTGCCCGTCTCTGTCTGCCCGTCTCTGTCTGCCCGTCTCTGTCTGCCCGTCTCTGTCTGCCCGTCTCTGTCTGCCCATCTCTGTCTGCATTTCTTTGTCTATGTGTCTCTGTCTGCTTGTCTGGGACTGTCTGTCTGGGACTGTCTGTCTGGGTCTGACTGTCTGGGTCTGACTGTCTGGGTCTGACTGTCTGGGTCTGACTGTCTGGGTCTGACTGTCTGGGTCTGACTGTCTGTCTGGGTCTGTCTGTCTGGGTCTGTCTGTCTGGGTCTGTCTTTCTGGGTCTGTCTTTTTCTGGGTCTGTTTTCTGTGTCTGTCAGTCTGTCTCGGTCTCTCTGTCTGTCTGTCTGGCGGTGTCTGTCTGGCTGTGTCTGTCAATTCATCTCTCTATCTGTCTCTGTCTCTCTGTCTTTGTCTGCCTGTCTGTTTCTGCCTGTCTGTTTCTGCCTGTCTGGCTGTCTCTGTCTGCCTGTCTCTGTCAGTCTTCCTCTGCCTGTCCCTCTCAGCCTGTCCCTCTCAGCCTGTCCCTCTCAGCCTGTCCCTCTCTGTCTGTCCCTCTCTGTCTGTCTGTCCCTCTCTGTCTGTCTGTCCCTCTCTGTCTGTCTGTCCCTCTCTGTCTGTCTGTCCCTCTCTGTCTGTCTGTCCCTCTCTGTCTGTCTGTCCCTCTCTGTCTGTCTGTCCCTCTCTGTCTGTCTGTCCCTCTCTGTCTGTCTGTCCCTCTCTGTCTGTCTGTCCCTCTCTGTCTGTCTGTCCCTCTCTGTCTGTCTGTCCCTCTCTGTCTGTCTGTCCCTCTCTGTCTGTCTGTCCCTCTCTGTCTGTCTGTCCCTCTCTGTCTGTCTGTCCCTCTCTGTCTGTCTGTCCCTCTCTGTCTGTCTGTCCCTCTCTGTCTGTCTGTCCCTCTCTGTCTGTCTGTCCCTCTCTGTCTGTCCCTCTCTGTCTGTCCCTCTCTGTCTGTCCCTCTCTGTCTGTCCCTCTCTGTCTGTCCCTCTCTGCCTGTCCCTCTCTGCCTGTCCCTCTCTGCCTGTCCCTCTCTGCCTGTCCCTCTCTGCCTGTCCCTCTCTGCCTGTCCCTCTCTGCCTGTCCCTCTCTGCCTGTCTCTCTATGCCTGTCTCTCTATGCCTGTCTCTCTATGCCTCTCTCTCTATGCCTGTCTCTCTATGCCTGTCTCTGTCTGCATGTGTCTACCTGTGTGTATGTGTCTGGCTGATTCTGTCTGTGTCTCTGTGTGTCTGTCTGTGTCTATCTGTTTATGCCTGGGTCTGTCTGTGTCTCTGTGTTTGGGTCTATCTGCTTATGCCTGTCTGTGTCTGTCTGTGTCTGTGTTTGTCTGTGTCTGTCTGTTTCTGTCTGTGTTTTTCTGTGACCTCTGTCTGTCTGTGTCTTTCTCTTTCTCTCTGTCTTTCTCTTCTGCCTGTTTTCATTTGCTTGCTTTTCAGTCAGTCTGTAAGTGTCAGACTGTGTGAATGTCTTGTGTGTCTGCCTGTGTCTACATGTGTCTGCCTGTGTGTGCCTGTAACTGACTGTTACTGCCTGTGTCTCCCTGTGTCTGCCTCTGTTTGTCTGTGTTTGTCTGTGGTTGCATGCGTCTGTCTTGATTCAACATGTGTCAGTCTGTGTCTGTTGGTTTGTGTCTGTCTCTGTCTGAGTCTATCTGTGTCTATGTCAGTCTGTGCGTCTGAGTCTGTGTGTGTCTCAGTCTGTCTGTGTGTGTGTCTGTCTGCAAGTCTGTGTCTGTCTATATGTCTGAGTCTGTCTGTGTGCCTCTGTCTCTCAGTGTGTGTCTGTCTGTGTGTCTGTGTCTATCATTTGTGTCAGTCAATGTGTCCATGTCAGTGTATGTCTGTGTGTCACTCGGTGTGTGTCTGTGTGTCACTCAGTGTGTGTCTGTGTGTCTGTGTCTGTCGGTGTGGGTCTGTCTGTGTGTCTATGTCTGTCATTATATGTCTGTCTGTGTGTCTGTGTCTGACAATGTCTGTCTGTCTGAGTGTCTGTGTCTCTCTGTGTCTGTCTCTTTCTATGTGTCTATCTAGGTCTGTCTGCCTATTGCTGTCTGTATGTCTCCATAAATCTGTTTCTGTGTGTCTGTCTGTCTCTGTCCGTTGCTGTGGCCGTCGCTGTGGCCGTCGCTGTGGCCGTCGCTGTGGCCGTCGCTGTGGCCGTCGCTGTGGCCGTCGCTGTGGCCGTCGCTGTGGCCGTCTCTCTGCCCGTCTCTCTGCCCGTCTCTCTGCCCGTCTCTCTGCCCGTCTCTGTCTGCCCGTTCTGTCTGCCCGTCTCTGTCTGCCCGTCTCTGTCTGCCCGTCTCTGTCTGCCCGTCTCTGTCTGCCCGTCTCTGTCTGCCCGTCTCTGTCTGCCCGTCTCTGTCTGCCCGTCTCTGTCTGCCCGTCTCTGTCTGCCCGTCTCTGTCTGCCCGTCTCTGTATGCGTGTCT
Organism: Cricetiscus sungorus; assembly: GCA_030556225.1. NCBI lineage: Eukaryota > Metazoa > Chordata > Mammalia > Rodentia > Cricetidae > Cricetiscus > Cricetiscus sungorus. The sequence goes on from JANBXA010000260.1 coordinate 200,553, forward strand.
CTGTATGCGTGTCTCTGTATGCGTGTCTCTGTCTGCATTTCTCTGTTTGCTTGTCTGGGTCTGTCTGGGACTGTCTGTCTGGGTCTGTCTTTCTGTGTCTGTCTTTCTGGGGCTTTCTGTCTGTCTGGGTATGTCTGTCAGCCTCAGTCTGGCTGTGTCTGTCTGGCTGTGTCTGTCTGGCTTTGACTGTTTGTCTCTAATGTCTCTCTTTCTGTCTCTGTCTGTGTGTTCTGTCTGTCTGTCTCTGTCTGTCTATCTCTGTCTGTCTCTATCTTTCTGTCTCTGACTGTAAGTCTTTCCCTGTCTGACCGTCTGTCTCATTCTGTCTGTCTGTCCCTGTCTGTCTGTCTCTGTCTGCCAATCATCTCTGTTTCTCTTTCTCTGTCTGCTTGTCTCTGTCTGGTTCTGGCTGCCTGTCTCTGTCTGTCATTGTCTATGTCTGCCAATCGTCTATCTCTGCCTGTCTCTGTCTGTTTCTGTTTGTATGCCTGTCTGTTTCTATTTCTGTCTGTCTTCATCTGTCTGTCTGTGTCTGTCTGTCTTTGTCTGACTGTGTATATCTCTCCATCTCTGTCTGCCCGTCTCTGTCTGCCCGTCTCTGTCTGCCCGTCTCTGTCTGCCCGTCTCTGTCTGCCCGTCTCTGTCTGCCCGTCTCTGTCTGCCCGTCTCTGTCTGCCCGTCTCTGTCTGCCCGTCTCTGTCTGCCCGTCTCTGTCTGCCCGTCTCTGTCTGCCCGTCTCTGTCTGCCCGTCTCTGTCTGCCCGTGTCTATCTGCATTTCTTTGTCTATGTGTCTGTCTGCTTGTCTGGGACTGTCTGTCTGGGACTGTCTGTCTGGGACTGTCTGTCTGGGACTGTCTGTCTGGGACTGTCTGTCTGGGACTGTCTGTCTGGGACTCTCTGTCTGGGACTCTCTGTCTGGGACTCTCAGTCTGGGTCTGTCAGTCTGGGTCTGTCAGTCTGGGTCTGTCAGTCTGGGTCTGTCAGTCTGGGTCTGTCAGTCTGGGTCTGTCAGTCTGGGTCTGTCTGTCTGGGTCTGTCTGTCTGGGTCTGTCTGTCTGGGTCTGTCTGTCTGGGTCTGTCTGTCTGGGTCTGTCTGTCTGGGTCTGTCTTTCCGGGTCTGTCAGTCTGTCTGGGTCTCTCTGTCTGGGTCTCTCTGTCTGTGTCTCTCTGTCTGTGTCTGTCTGGCTGTGTCTGTCTGGCTGTGTCTGTCTGGCTGTGTCTGTCAGTTCGTCTCTCTATGTGTCTCTGTCTGCCTGTCTCTGTCTGCCTGTCTCTGTCTGCCTGTCTCTGTCTGCCTGTCTCTGTCTGCCTGTCTCTCTCTGCCTGTCTCTCTCTGCCTGTCTCTCTCTGCCTGTCTCTCTCTGCCTGTCTCTCTCTGCCTGTCTCTCTCTGCCTGTCTCTCTCTGCCTGTCTCTGTCTGCCTGTCTCTGTCTGCCTGTCTCTGTCTGCCTGTCTCTCTCTGCCTGTCTCTCTCTGCCTGTCTCTCTCTGCCTGTCTCTCTCTGCCTGTCTCTCTCTGCCTGTCTCTGTCTACCTGTCTCTGTCTACCTGTCTCTGTCTACCTGTCTCTGTCGGCCTGTGTCGGCCTGTGTTGGCCTGTGTCGGCCTGTGTTTCTGTGTCTGTCTGTGTGTTTGAGTCTGTCGGTGTGTTTCTGTCTGTCGGTGTGTGTCTGTCTGGCGGTGTGTGTCTGTCTGTGTATCTGTGTCTATCGGTTTGTGTCTGTGTGTCTCTGTTGGTGTGTGTCTGTGTGTCTGTTGGTGTGTGTCTGTCTGTGTGTCTTTGTCTTTCAGTGTGTGCTTGTGTGTATATGTCTGTCGTTATATGTCTGTCTGTGTGTCTTTGTCAGTGTCTTTTCTGTCTGAGTCTCTCTTTGTCTATCTGTGTCTGTCTCTTTCTGTGTGTCTTACTCGGTCTGTCTGTCTGTCGCTATCTGTCTGTCTCTGTGTG